>JAJLRJ010000001.1:52924201-53406701 GCA_024195265.1 Dendrophyllia cribrosa
CGGCCAAACGCCTCCACTTGAGAAGTGCGAACAACCTGATTTGAAACACCCTCAGGCTATGCTTCAAAACGGTATATGTCCCAAAAATTCCCCGAGGGGGGGTGGGGGGAGGGTTTCGTCTACTGGCCCACGGACGAAAAAGAGAGAAAAATCCAATTCCTTTGGCGAATCATAAGCAATTCCACTTTTTGTAACATCCGTAGCATGGAATTACTGTTTAGACGTAAAACAGAAAGCTATTGAACAAAATGTATGAAAATACACCTTTATGACGTCATAGCTTTTTCAATAACGTGGACTTTAACAAATCCATGCACAGATTTTTTATTAGGATGTTCTTAAGCCGTTAACATTGGTTTTATTGGGAAAAAATGTAAGATGTTTGAGTTTTAAGGGTTTTTATGTTCTGGTCTCGTGACTTACCAAATATGTTGTGACTCATGAAATTGGATGGAACCATTGACAGAACTAACGTGACCAAACATCATAGTCGAGGATCCATTATATGACGTTTGGAACTCTTCCATAGCAACCACCTTGTAGTTAAGGTTCTCCCCCCCATTAAGGACGTTCGCGCGAAAATCTTCTTACATTGATTTTTTTATAAAACTTTTGCTACAGCTAGGTTATGAGTTTTTCGTGTTAGAAATGCAAAAAAATGAGGGGATCACCGACTTCGTTTCCGAGATAAGATATCTGAAAGGCGACCCTAATTTTGAAAAATTGGTCTTCCTTACGGGATGAGACTCCAATGTCTGTTAGTCTAAAAATATTGCAAATAAATCTCTAAAATGCAACTTTCTTTCCCAAATTTTATGCGAGTGGGTCTGTTTAGCAAATCCATTCAACTGGTGACGTTTTTTTAAAGTAAATTTAATTTTTAAACAACAGCATTTGCAAACTCTGACAACTGCAAATTGGCAGGATTCGATGTCGCGTGGATAGAAAAATGGAAAAAAAATTAAACTTCCTACATTGATTTTTTGTTCATTTTTTCACAATATGTCGAGAAGTGGCAAAGAAAATTATATATCCAAAAACAATTGGGGGTCACCGACCACCCAAGCGAGTTATAAATCTAAGCAGAGTTAACGCAACAGCTACCAGTCTTTTTTGTGCTTAGATTTCTTCTCTTGCGCGCGCACTCGTGCATGACGTAGCATGGCGTTGCGACATGACTTGCGTGCGCAGCAAGGATGCGCATAAACAATTAACGTTTACTTAATATTTATCATTGTTAAACTTGTGAAAATATGAGGAAATAAAAGCGAGAAACATTTTTTTTCGAAGACCCAGCGGCTTGCTAAAAAATCGCCAACTTAAATCGTTACTTTAAAGGACGGTATGATTCTCAATCAAAATGCTTTGAGAGCCATCTCGTTAATACGAAACAAAGTAAGGTTAATTAGAGGCCGCAAGAAACCAAACTTACGCGGCAACTCCTTATCTTGCAACAAAGACAAATAAACTCTATCCCGATTTTTTTCGAGCTAGCAAACAAATGACGGCATAACTTAACATTCTAAAGACGTAAGAGCTAAACTCTGAAGGTCTGGTACACAACACCACGAAACCAACAGGAGTCATTTCAGGCCTGTCAACGTAGTCCCTAATAGTGCCAATGTCTTTGATAATCGACGGAGTCGCTGAAATGGCTTGTTGAAATGCTTGGTTTGTCCTGAGTTGGCGCTAAAAATTGACAGCCTTGGAATGTTTCAATGAATTTGAAACTTGGAGATTGTATTAAACGTTAATTAATCTTCATGAGGACTAAGTTTTAAAAAAATTCATCATCGCTTTTTAATTCGTGACAATTTTAATAAGTGTAGGATTAATTTTTGATATTAAAGCGAAATAACACTCCAGGCCAGTTCATATTCAAGCCAATATTTCTGAAATTCAAACGGAGCGATTTCCTTGCGATTTTCACCTAAGGTATTTGGATGGTATAAAATTCATTTAAGACCAAAATATTATTTCATCAAGTCTGTAGACATAGGTTTCAATAACATTTCAAAAATTGTTTTGTTTCTGTTGTATTTTAACACCTTAAAACTTCACTCGAAATTTTCTCGAAAACGCTTCCATAGAAAGTTGTAAAATTTTGTAGACCTTAGGACAAGTACGTCAGGTCGAAGATTCAGAGAGCGTTTTCCAAAATTATCTCTTGATGACAAGTAATTCGGTATTATGTAAAACAGGGAATGACGTCATAACGTCGTTATGGCAGCTCCGATTTCCATAAAACTTACCTCATCTGAAACTTTCATCTTTCTCTAGTACAGCTGTGGCAATCGATTTTCCGTTGGATCGTTTGTCAGGTGGTACACAAGTTTCTCAAAGCTAAACGGTATCGTCACTCAAAAACCCAGTCGAACCACCTTAAGCTTACGTGTCACATGCATGCAAAATAAACTGTATCAGCTTTGCTTAACTGAGTGGTGGTTTGGTATCAGATTTGGTATAAGATTTGGTACCACTAAGACCGTTTGAATTGAAAGTACCACTGTTATAATTCTGATACTTTTTAGGGTATTAAGCCAGAATAAAATATGCAGCAGAGAAAAAAACTTTAAGAACAAATTGGCACCTCCTTGATGTGTTAAGAAATGCGAAGGAACACAAGCTTTAACACAACTTTAATCCGATCGACTCGGCTATACATCGATTTACAACTGGATGTATACGTGTGAAGTATGCTATGGCTTACAATCGTCGAGATACTACGCGGAAACAACAAAGTCACGTGACACTATAAAGTTCTACATACTATGGTAGGGTAGGGATAATTGTTCATAGGTCCAGTCTCGCTGGTTTCTTTACGACTCTTCCGGAACGAGACGAACGAGTACAACGGGCTGTAACATGATGAGCCACACCCACCCATCGGGATGACAGGTACAATGCCGGAATGTTGAGCCACTGTACTGAATACTCCGTTTTTTATAATTTTAGTTGACGGCCCACACTAATCATTGGCGATCACGAATACGTGGTCGTAAAATAAAAACCGAACTTATACCATAAAATCCAGGTTATAAGCCCTCCCGCTAATAAGCCCCCCTGTTATAGGCCCATCAGTTTGGGAACAAAACATTATTCCGGAATTTCCAGTTGTGCCCATATATAAGTACACCACAGTTCCTTAACAGCAATTCTTTACAAAAACGTGCACCAAATGAACTAAAACAACGCTTATTTATTACAATATTTTTTGGCTTGACTGCCAAAAAAACCCTTACGAAGTTGTCATACCAGGGCTTATAACCGGGATTTTGCGGTAGCTAACTTATAACTTATAGAATGCCTGGTTTTAAAACGAACGCAGGGGATATCGCGAGATAGTCGGCGTCGCGATCACCGATTATTACTTATTTCACAAGACAAATCATAGCACAGGCAGCGGCAAAGCTCGCTGCTAGCTGCTCCTGGAGAAACAACTTGACCTGGTTCAACCCATTGCTTGAATCGGGGACTGGCCTCCCCGGGAGGGTACCGGTATGCCGAAAACACGGCGGCCATACCGTAGAGTTCCGATAGTAACGACCCCCCGAAAGTAGCGACCCCCCGAAAGTAGCGACCTCCCGAAAGTACCGAAAGGTCACGTCCGTGGGTTGTGATTGGTAGATTTCGATCCATTCATATGTCAACACAAGAATATAAGAGACGAGACCCTCGCGTTCTCAGCATCAGGAAAGTGTACTGTTCAAGTGAAAATTGATGACCAATGGCTTTTATTTACCGCCGATTATACACAATTACTTCACGTATCAAGGGAGATCATTGCTATCGGTCTAATCCGTGAATTAATGAAGTCTGCAACTGTATTCCTCAGCCTTCCAACGCATATTCAGACCTATTCACATAACGCAATAGTAGTGAAGATGAAAAACACAACGGCGGTGAAGCTGATTTCCCTTTCGTAAACGGTCGATGCCATTTTTAACGGTCGATGCTATTATTAGCAAACGGTCGATGCTATTATTAGCAAACGGTCGATGCCATTTTTAACGGTTGATGCCATCATTAGCATTCATTATTAGTAACCAAGCCTTTTTGTAATGGTCGATGCTATTTCTCTCTAGTTTATGCCTGGATTGGGACGAAAATAGGCTATCATTATTAGATAAAATTGGGCCTAGGTAAAGCGATTATTAGATCTAAGCTAGATTCGCGGTTAGGTAAGATTTAGGGTTAGGGTGACCCGTTATTGATATATATTAAAGAGTCTGACCCACCCAGTTTGCATTGCGCGCTTCTCTTATTGTTATGATACGGCGCTATTCCATATTTGGGCAAGCATATCACCTCTTGCACGAGTGAATTTCTCATCTACAATACAGTATGGATTTTCGGGGGCCCTGAAAATGGCGGATGAATCAACGTAGGCGCGCAATGAAAACTGGGTGGGTCAGATTCTTTAAGAAAAGCACCTTTTTTAATTAAATTTTTCTTGGGTTTGCCGGATCAACCCAGTGGTCTAGTGGTAAGAGAGAGATGTTAGCATGCAGAGGTTCCGCGTTCGATTCCGGGTAATTTTATTCCATTTTTCTTTTTCTGATAGAAAAAATAATTCTAAAATTGGTGAAAATTTTTCTAAGTGTCGCTAAAATGGCAACGACCGTTTACGAAAGGGAAATGCGCCGCGGCGAACAAGATGCGACTCAGTACAGTTGGACACATGCCTGATAGTCTAGCGGAGGTCCTGTACAAGCCATTGCTGGAAAAGGAAATCAAGATGACTTGCCTTGTGTCTGGCCAAAGCAAGAGTGCGCCTGAAGGTGTATGGGTTCAAGGAGGAGGCATCGAGATTCCTTGAAGTCTAAGAAAAGAACTGTGAGACAAACTAATCACCTGCAAGCTAATTATTAATACAGGTAAAAACGGCAAACTGATCCTTACGGCAAGAAGAAAAGATAGAGACAGAAGTGAAATAAAAAACAAACAGTTGAATATATTTGCCCGATATTTCGGTTTGCAAAACAAACCTTCTACGGGGGCTAAAAAACAAAAATGAATGAATACAATACAACTGGTCCCGACCACTGACAATACAATCTAGGAAGACATCCGCCGGGAGCCCACCCATGAAACTGGATAGACGAATTATGTCTCATTTGTTTACTGGTGTTGATATTGATTTTTCTTTATTATTGCTGTATTTATCATTGTTACCTTATTTTTATGAAAAACAATCTATACATATGGAATGCAAACAAAATGTTCTTTTTTTAATTTTATGTTGTTCATTTTTTATTTCGGAAAAAAAGCTCGCGCCAGCTTTATTTGTAAACGATTTTTGTTCCCCGAAAGTAACGATCCTCCAAAAGTAGCGACCCCCATGCCAAAGGCTGCTAATTCCGAAAGTAATCAGAAAACAACGGACTTTGTTTGCCAGAAAACAAACGCGCCTGCCAATGCTGGAAATAATAAACCTCCAAAAACGCCATTTCATCGTGTGTCACGTGACAAAGAAAAACTCCACGGCTTGGAATATTTTGGCAACCACCAGCTTGTCTTGGGGTCTCTAGCCTGCGAATACAGCCGTCTCTCGTCGCTCCCGGCCGCTAGGCATAGGAGCGATGATAGGAGTGGCTGCTGCATTCGCGGCCGGCGCGGACCGAAATTTTATGTGCGGAGAAGTCCCTGGGGATGAGGTGGTCTATAGCCCGCAAAGGGTACAGGGAAATAAGTTGAACGCCTTTCGGTTTTTGCTGCGTATCATATCGCATGCTGTACAGGAAAGTGAAATATCAACGTGCTGTTTTCATTTTCAGTCACATGAATTACATGAGTTAGGGCCGGTATTGTCATTCTGGTCACTGGAGACATCTTTCAGCTCTATTTTGTTATTTTTATTTCATATCTGGTGGAACACCTCTCCAATTCTTCGCGTGATGACCTTTATTGTTTCCGTGTTCGTTGTTTTCATTTTGCTTTGTTCTGCTCCAAGATACAGCAGTCCTTCGCACACAGGACGATACAGCTTACCAAAAGGACTTAATGGAGGAGTTGGTTGTCTCGTTTGCACGGCAGTTGTTGCTCTTACAGAACAGATGAGCGTTATCCACAATGAAACATTCGTGGAGTCTTATGACCGTCTGTGTAACATTCTTCCCGAACTCTACAGGAATGCTTGTATCGCCCTGGGAAAGTTCTACATTCCCATGATTTTAGACATTATTTCCGATGAAGTAACCGCCGATGTTATTTGCCATGGAATTTATTTGTGTTACGAGGACAAGGGTCAGCCATATTGTCATGCTTTTCCACCCAGAAGAAATTTCCACGAGAAAGTATTACGATCTCGGGAAAGAGTGTCTGCGAAATTGTTCGATGAAAGCTCGAGCTATTATCACTCAAAAGGCCCAGCTGCTTTCGATCCTTGTACTTTGGCAGGTGTTAAAGAACTGTGTGATTTGTTTAATCGGGTTTTTACCAGTGATTTACCATTGATTGATTGGGATAATGACACTTACAGTGCCTCAGTTGAGTCGTGGAGAGGAACATCGTGGAGGGGCCGAGATTGCGATGGTATTAATGCTCAAAATCATCCAGGGGCCAAGCCAAGAAATGGTGATGTAGCTTTTGACTCAAACTGCAATGGGATTCATGGCACTGATCCTATTACTGGCAGGCCATTTGAAGATTTGTTTTGCAAAGGTTAGTGCTTGTCTGAGAAAACAACATAATATGGTGGAACCCCAACATAATGAAGTGGGAAGGGACTGGGGAAATGTGTTAATTATAACAGGGGTTCATTTTAAACAAAACCCCGAAATAACAAATTTGTGGGAAAACAACCAAAAATCTTCACTATATCAGGGTTTGGTTAATAATTAACTTGCCTAAATAAAAACAGTGTTACAACTTACAGTACCTGTCAAAGGTAAGTTGACAGTCACTCGATATTCGATTCTGGAAACTCGAAACTCGAAAAACTTCGAGTCGCGAACTTCGAGTTTCGAGTCGCGAACTTCGAGTTTCGAGTCGAGTGCTTAGAGTTTCGAGACGAGAAAACAAAAAGCTTGCCGCTCGATTAATTCTTTAGAAGACAAACAAAAGGCAGCACTTCTCTTTGTTCCAAGGAACTTACACGATTTTACAGCGTACCCAAGAGCGACGGCGTTGTTTTCATTTCAGCGCTCTCTCTTTCGCAAGCTTCCTTTTAAATTTTTCAAGTTTGACTCAATTATCTATAAGTAATTGAGAGTTAGCGCTGGAGTTAGACGTTTAAAACCAGAAGATATATTTGCTAAAGATAAATATGCATGGCTGCGAAACTTCGCGAAACGTATTTTTCTAAAACATTATTGCATTACGCGCTGTTTACGGGTTTCAAGTTACAAAGGCCGTGCTTGCCCGCACGACTGTATGCAAATTTAGTACTCTTTGATTTCAGCGTCAAAGTTTGCAAATTTACTTTTAATCTTTTACATTCGCCACAAACTATAATTTTTAATATTGGTCTCATTGAAGACTTCCAATTTTAGTTTTGAAAGCGTGACATTTTCCTGTCGAAGACCGGAGTTGTTTTTTGACGTGTGCAAATTCAAGCCGCTGCTGGAGTTTAATATTTTTGACGGTATGCGATGCAAAATCAAGTCGCAGCAGAAAGGAATATTAACTTGTGTTATTTGGCATCAAACCCTCGTCATTCCTACCGATTCTGCTATCATAAACTTTGTTTAATTCATGATTTTCTAATCTGCCGGGAAAATTCTAGGTTTAAATTTAAAGCATTACAGACTGCTACGCGTCGCAATTATTTGACAACAACCGATGCATTCGCTTCGCACATTCTTGGCTCGTAAACTAGTTGGTTTTCACTAAAAAGAAATAAACCTCTGGTACTCAGGGTAGCGAAACAGGACCCGTGAAATTGCCACTCTCTCTTGCAGGCCGGTGACAGTTTTTTTCAAGTTTTTTTCCCTGGAGGTTCCGCAGCTCACAGCAGTGTGATAACAAAGCAAAGGCCACGCGAAACAAAAGCGGCCGTGTGAAATCGTCATTGTTCTGTCTTAGAGAAATTAATCCTTTTCTCGAAATCCCTTTTTTGAGATGCTCGAAAAAAACTTCGAGTGTCTCGAAACTCGAAACTCAATTCTCGAAACTCGAAAAACTTCGAGAAACTTCGAGGATCGAGTTTCGAGTTTCGAGTCGCGACTGTCAACTTACCTTTGACAGGTACTGTTAAAGTACTGTATCATGCAATTACTACAGTGTAAAGAAATTGATAAAACTGATAGGAGATAAAGATAATAAGGCTTACCGGACAGAAATACAATGTACATGTAACCTAACAGGAGAACACGTCCTTTAAGCATTCCATTTGCATTCCCTAAGCGTTCCACATGCATCACATGCGTTCCAATGGTGTTCCCTTAGCGTTCCAGTTACATTTGTAAGTATAAAAATGGAACACATTCCATTGTTTTCTTTTCAGAACACATTCTAATCCACACTATATCAGTGTGCAGTCTAGAGTCTGGAACGGCTTTGGTGCCGTCTGACATACATGTATGTGAGACAAAAAATTAATATAATGTGCAGGGGCGTAGCTACCCGTACGCACATACGCACGTGTATACCTGAAAAAGTTGAAAAAAAAAGAAAGATTTGGGACTTGAGGGTGGGGGAAGGAGGTTGGGGGAGTGTTTGAAAACAGTGATTGTGTGTACCTCTGAAAAAGCCCTGGCTACGCCCCTGATGTGTCATAAATCTCGGAAAAAATGTCAGCGAAAAAGTCTGTAGAAGACAATATAAATCCGTTCGGCTGTACATGTAAGTCTATTCTTGTCATGTTTTAACAAACCACAAACAGGACGAAGTACATGTAGAAAACTTGTCATCTGACTTTATCGACGAAGACCAAAATGCAAAGAAATGATAAGCTTTCTGTGATTGAACTTGCTTGCATGTTGGAACAGATCATTGATTATCTGAAATAGTTGTTTTTTTCAGGCTCTAAAATGTGATAAATAAATATAAATAGCTGAAGCATCCTTTAATATTGCCCTGCAAAGGAATTCTTTTAATTTCCCCACAACAGTTTTACCGCAGAAGTTTGTTGCATGCATAATTAATATGTAATTTGATATTATAGTCTGTGTTTACGAGTATACTGGAAATTCTTGAATGAAAATTGTATTATTTTTTAGCGTCGAATACAACTTTCAATTGCATTGTAACCAGAATGAGAGTGATTTCAGCCTTTATGTATGTACAAATGTAGTAGATAAAATATGAGCGGGAGATGGGCGTTTACAATGGCGAGCCGAAGGCGAGCCATTGTAAAAAGCCCATACAGATTGGACGCAAATATTTTATCATACTTACAGTTGTGTATGAAATGAAACAATGAGTAGAGATTTGTATGAAAAATTAATGAATACTAATTAGCTGAGCAGGTGTCTGTATCAAAAGTTAATTCTACTGTTTAATAATTCATAAACTCAGTTGATTTGTATTGGGGTTTGCAGAGGTGTACATGTGACTCAAATACCACCTATTGATTTGTCATAACTGTTATGAATTATTAATGAATTTTATAAAGTATGTTTATGTTTGTTTATTTCCCATAATTTTATGTAACATAATAAGTACATATTACAATTTACATGGTAGTCGGGAGGAAGACTAAAGAAACCCTAAACGGGCTTGTACAAGTAGTCTCCCTTAGATACAAATTACATTGTTATTATTATTATTATTATTATTATTATTATTATTATTATTATTATTATTATAAGTATCTTAAAGATGTGTTAAATTATTTGTTTCATTTGTAATTCAAGCCGAAGCATGAAATGCATGAAATGTTTTATGCAAATTTGTGTGAAATGTAATTTGATCAGGTGTGTTTTTCAAGCGCTTGAATGTAAAAAAAGACTTGACACTCATTGAATGAAAAATGCAATTTCATGAATGAAACCTTCTTTCACTTGAATGAAAAAATTGTACTTGATATTAAACTCTAATTGAAGGGCTCCCTGCAATAACGTCCTCAGTGCGTTTTTGGAAAATTGTCACAGAAATTCTGGATTTTTGGCCTCCAAAGGGACTCGCTTGCCAAAATTATGAGTGGATCATGTACATATGACTGAAAGGATTTAATCCAGGTCAACAAATCTTCAATCTTCGAACAAAATAATTTTTTATTTTGAAAAGATACATAGGGTGTCCTGGGAGCCATAGGGTGTCATAGGGGCCCAAAACATTTTCTCAAAGATGTGGATTTTCTTCCCCATTTTGGAGCTGTTTTAAGTACCTTAACAATAATAAATCATTAATTTGACAAAACTGTGCTTGCCTAAAACATACAATTTTAGTGAAAGTTACCAAAAACACACTCAGGACGTTATTGCAGGGAGCCCTTCAATTAGCTTTTGCATTTGTTAGGTCTCCCTGATCTTAATTTGGTTTTTGAATGGTAACATGTAAGCAATAATAATTATATTCTTCACTTACAGACAGAGCTGAATTTAATCAACAGCCAATTTTAAACAGTAAAACATTTTCTTGGTCATACATTGTATTATATTCTCAGCTACACATGTAGTAATAACTTTAGGGAATAAAAATGAACATAAATTTTTTGTTAAAATTTTGTTGTGTTAACATTGAGTCCTTCACATTCAAATAGTCATGAATCAATGAATTTTGTGAATTTATTACCTTTGTGAATTATTACCTTTCGCTGCGGATCAAGTATAAACTAGCAAGTTCGGCATAATTGTTTTAAGAGTTTGTCGTAATTTCGAGAACGCATTCCCCTAAAACTTTGTCAAGTGTTCCCTGCGTTCCCTTAGCATTCCCTTTGCGTTCCCTTTGTGTTCCTGTACGAGTTTCCTGTAAGGTTACTTCTGTCCGGATGTACTGTAGATGACACTTTAATAGTGCCCCCTGGTAGCATGTAACAAGCTGTTGACAGCAAACAGTCTTTTACAGTAGAATGTGTAATCAAATTTTAAAAGAATTTCAATCCCTCTTACAATGTATAAACTGTTACAGCTAGTATACAGTGTATGCACTAAACTTTAGTTGCATGATTATATTTATTTGTTATATTGGGGTACATGTCAATTTTACATTTGGGCTTCTGAATCGTGTCTATTATAACAGGGATTTTGTTATACATGTACCAGGGTTTGTTTATCGAGGTTCTGTTTCATACAAAATAATTTTACTGTAACTTTGGCCAAGCTGACGAATATCGTTCATTATACCAGTGACTTTGTCATACAGGGGTTCATTATACAGGAATTCTGACAGGGTGCGGGAAAAAATCCAAAATTGTGCGGGAGTTTAGGGGCAAATTGTGCGGGAAATAACTTCGATTGTGCGGGATTGTGCAATCCTGTGACCAACCAAGTATTCAATCATCAGTGTTCTAGCCAGGTCAGAAAAATATGACGGGGAGGAAATTCTGCAAAAATGAAAAATAAAAATGGATGTTTTACTTTGGGGATTAAAATGTACCCAGCAATCGCCAATTTGCGGCTGTTTTTCTTCACCAAAGTTTATTTGTCTCAACAAAATCACATTGCGTGACACGATGAACTCGATCGGGTAAACCGAAATACATGTACCACCTCTAAATAAAATCAGGGGCGGATCCAGGATTTTTCTTAGGAGGGGGTGCACCTCTAAGGAATGACGTAACTGAAGGGTGACGTAAACAAATTTTAAAAGCGAACAACGCAGACTAGGTCATCTCAGGGGGGGGTGCGCACCCCCTGCACCCTCCCCCTAGATCCACCCCTGAAAATGTTTCCGATCTGAGCGAGTTCCTTTCTGAAAAATCCGTACTTTTTATGTAGTGTGAATAATTCCATTAAAGATTCACACAATTTCTTCGAAAGTTTGCCGCAAAAACACAGAGATGTATGCAAATTGTGCTAAATGTAATTTGATAGCATGGTTGTTTTGCATTTTCCCGAATGAAAACGTCTTTCACTTGATTGAAAAAATCAAATCCAGTATTCTGATCAGCACTTAATAACTTTCTCCTATCAATCCGAAGTTCCAGCGCTTTATTGCGCTTTTCAATAACACGTGGAATCTGAAATTCAAATCACCAGCAACGGTTGCGTTTTACACTGCCGTCAATCATCTTAGCTTACCTCTCAGGAAACAGATCTTCACTATGATTGGTAGATTTCGATCCATTTTGTTTGTTTCTTTTTTACATGGTCCGTTGGCTTTCATATTAATTATGATTGACGGCAGGGAATAACGCAACCGTTTGTGGAGATTTGAATTTCAAATTCCGTATGTTATTGAAAGGCGCAGTAATAGTTTGTTTGTCGATTCGCAAACTTGATCCGTTCTTTGCGAAAATAATTCAGACAGTGACATTCATTTCGGCGCGACCGAGTACATTTCTTCGGTGTTTCTTCTTCGGTCCCTGCATGTTAAACTGAAAGAGGAAGCAAAAGCACTCGAAAAAATATCAACAGGCTGCTAAGAAAAACAACATAATGTCTGAGAAACAACAACTAGAAAGCTACGCGAAAAATTCTGTAGGATTAGTCGGAAAGAAGTAAAACTGAGACTAGTTCCCAGGACAGTAAAGAGAACGCCTTGTTGTTTTTATATCAATCCGCTCGAGCTGTTTGAGGAAAGCGAGGGATTTCTCGATTGTTTGGAAGGAAAATGGGCTGAAAATAGCCTAAAACGTTTCTCGAAATCTTGGTAATCAATAGAAATACCTGATTTAATTAAAATTTTAAGAAAATATTTCAGTATTGTGCGGGATTGTGCGGAATTGTGCGGGTTTGACCGAATTGTGCGGTCCCGCACCCGCGCACCCTGTCAGAATCCCTGATTATACATGTACAGTACTGTATGGGAGTCCTGGAGATCAAGTAATTATTTAATTTTAAGGTCAGTGCTTTAAGCTTAGTCTCTATCGTCACTGTGTGAAAACAAACAAATCACTTTGCTCCACATTGTCTACATAATGTACAGTGTACCCGTATAGATGAGTAATAGTCCTGATAGTGAACTACATGTACATGTATTATGACCAAAAAAAGGGACAATTCTGTTTAAGACTAGCATCCCATTCAGAATCCTGTTACATGTACATGTATGTATGGGTACTTACATGTATGGCCCAAGTAATGCTGTTGAGTAATACTTAACCTTTTACCTTGATGGTCTCCTGTGATTTGTTACATTGTACGTGTAAATAACAAAACAAAGCTATCATGTACATTGTAAGCTACATGTATGCTTAAAATGCAGCAGCTTTGCTTTTGAGCTCCTAACAAAAGAATGTTATTTTTCAATTAATTTTTCAGATACAGGATATCTTGGTGTGATTGTTCTCGGAGATTCAGTGGGTGCACATTTCCATATTCCACCTGAGTGGCTAACAGCACGCCTGATTTCTGACAAAGTCTTTAAAAATGTTGCCTTTATTGTAGAAAATGAGATGGACTGGCCTCAACTGTCCATGTTTTCAGGCTACTTAAGGAAATCAAGGTAAGCTCAGAATTCTTATTAATATTATTCTTAATGATGGTGATGCAAACATTCTTTTTTTGCTACACTGTAGTTGTGAGAGTGTATTGGTCCATGCAGACCTCAGGTTACTAACCCGGGTCTTACTGCCTTGATTGGAGTAAAAAAAGTATTCTATAATGTATTGCTCAGTTTAGTTAGCATTAACTGCTTATGATATGTATACAGGTGGCCAATGGAGAGAGGCCATGGGGACTCCATTTACCTGAAACTGTGGGAAAGAAACCACTGCAACCACCGAGATTATCAAAATCTGGCCAAGAATGGAGCAGATTCATTTGAGGCAAACTCCAAACTCATCAGAAGCATGGCCCGGGACCAGAAACTTGACCAGCCTGCACTGGTGTTTTACTCACTTGTTGGAAATGATGTGTGTCACGGTGGACACGACCTACACCAAATGACCACTCCCGAAGAGATGCATAACAATGTAATGGAGACACTTCAAAACCTGGACAAGCGCTTGCCAAATGGGAGTCATGTTATCCTCATCGGTCTTGTTGATGGACGAATTCTTTATGATAGCCTTCACAGTCACATTCATCCCATTGGCAAACTGAGGGGGGATGTGACATATGAACAGTTTTACAACTTTATGAACTGTTTGCAGATTTCACCATGCTTTGGGTATATGAATTCTAATGAGACGATTAGAAATGAAACTGCTGAGCGAGCTGCACAACTGACTGCAGTATTGAAGAATGTCGCAGAGACAACTGAGTTTGTGAATTTTGATGTATATTTCTTTGATTGTCCACTGGAACAAGTGATAAGGGTACAAACAAACTTTTTTAATATTATCAGTATTTTTATAAATACATGCAATAACAAAATTCTTCAGTGATTGTGATTGGTTATCTGCATGCCCTTTTCTCTTCTTGGAAGAGAGAACAAGTCATTATATTAATAGAATTTATGAGTTATTTTCCAAGACACAAAGGAAGAACTTCGAGAAATATAGTTGTAATCTATTTCCAACCAGACCATCCTCAGCCACAAAGACACTTATTTATAGTTTTTATTACATCCATTTTGAAATCACTGGTGATCCTTGCAATCTGATTGGCTCTCAGCAGTGCGATTTATTCCCAAATCACACTATTTTCTGCTCTAAATCGCATCTTTTTCCCAGTCAGTGCGATTTATTCCAGAATCGCACTACTTTTGCTCTAAATCACATCTTTTTCCCAGCCTGGGTGCAATTTATTCCCAAATCACACTATTTTTTGCTCTAAATCGCATCTTTTTCCCGGTTTTGACAAACCGGCTAATGTATCAATAAAATATTGGTAGAAAAAATGACTAAAATCCTGTATTAAATTGTGCAATTTCAAAATAGATGTAATAAAGTGGTAATTGACTTCGTGTTGTACAATTTTGGTCTGAAATCATACCTGTGATTTCACATTGAACTCGCGCTGCATGCTCATTCGATTTTGAAATCACGTGTATGATTTCAGACCAAATTGCACTCCACTCAGTTCAATTACCATTATCGATGCATGTACTAATGTACATGTAGTAGTTATTAACAAAACAACAACAACAACAAGTTTTATTTCAAGTTAAGTTATAAGTTTACAAAGCTTGTGCCCGCAATTAGCAAGGGCTATTCGAGGCGGACACAGGAGAAAAAGAAAATTTTATAATAAATATAATTATGTATATGTATAAAACGAACAATCCTAGAAGCAATCTAGTTTGTCGTGTGGTTTATAGTTAGAGTGAGACAGGAAGGCAGACTGTAGATAAAACCGGAAGTACACAATGTTATGGTTTTAAGAGTTTCACTCTAATATCAGAAATTCTAATATAATAATTATAATAATGGTCCAGTTTTGGAAAAAGAGGACAATTATTGTCCTCTTTTTCCAAAACTGGACCATTATTTATGTCCTTTAGCTTTTTAAATTGATGCTATACTGTAACAAGAGGTGACATACTGTAGCCCCTTTTATAATTACATGTACTGACCTATAAAAAAATAATAATACTGGCACACTATTTTTTAAGTACATTGTATGTATTGTAGTGGCTCCAAATCCCCGATGTAAGGAATTTGTAGTAATCTTTCTAATGTATTCTTATGTACAACCTTTTTTATCTGACATCAAGTTAAATTGTGTGGTACTTGAATATTCCCTGATATTTCCAGTTTTTATACATTTAGTTTCTCTAACTAAAGGATTTATTTAAAATGTTTCTTTCAGGAATGGCAAGCAAAAGGCGGCGAGGTGTACAAATTGATTGAACCAGTCGATGGATTTCATCCGAGACTGAAGGCTGAGATGCTAGCTGCAAACACGCTCTGGCAAATCCTGGAATCAAAGATCCCACATGTTCTTGGGAAAGTTAACCCCAATAATGTCTTTATAGAGGCAGTGTTTGGAGATCAAGGAGGATATTGAGGTGGAATTATGCTAAAAAGAAAAGTATTCTATGGACAATTCGTAAATCATGTTTACTTATCTTTTAATTAACCCTTATGTCATAGAGCGGTTTTCAACTGAATGCTAAAAGTAATTTTGCAATTTATTTGGTTTTGCATCGCTACATGTATGCTTTGTAAGGGCTGGTTTTCACTAGCGCATAAGCATAAGCACAAGCCAACATACGCAGACTCAGTAACATGTTGATCATTAGTGCCTATTGTTCTGTTTTGTTCAAACAATTGGAACTAATGAATAACACGTTACTGAGTCTGCTTATGTTGGCTTGTGCTTATGCTTTTGCGCTAGTGAAAACCAGCCCTAACTGCGGCTAAAACATCTTGTGCCGCTATCTCAACCAATCAGAAGTAAAACCAAGACCAATGGGGGACTTAACTACACACATGTTCCCGCACCTGGTCCCGGCTACAATTTGTATTTGCCTTGAGTTCTGATTGACCCCTTGGATTATCTCCCTCTGTTGTGATTGGCCAGAGTAATTACCATACTTTGGTTATGGTTTTCCAACACTCAATTGAAAGCCACTCTATGATGTTAGGCTGAGGGCCATAGTTGCATGTAGTATGAAACAAACTGAGGCACTTGCCTCTGTAAAAATACCCAGCTGTCAGGGGTGGCGAATGGCCTTGTCTTGTGTCAGTCTTGGTCTCACATTAATTTTTAAAAAGTCAAAAAGTCTTGGTTTTACAGAAAAATGTCTTGTCTAGCTGTCTTGCAAAGTCTTGAATTCACCATTCGCCACCCCTTGATGTAGTTCTAACTTTTGTGTATCCAGGAAACATGTATATGATTTAAGTTCAACTTGTTAAAATTTTTTATTCTGAATTGAACTCTTCATTTTTATTTTGTGCATTCTTGGCAGTAATAATAATAACAATAACAGTAAGAAGAAGAACTTCATTTATGTGGGGGGAGGGTGGGGGAGGGGAGGGGAGGTGGTTGAGGGGAGGCATAGCCAAGGGTGGGAACCCTCCACTAATTGGGAACATCTAATCTAAATACAAAGTAAGATATTGCCTATTTACAAGAGAGAACAGTAATTAAACAATTATTAAAGTGAAACTTCAAATTTTTAATATCATGCAAGTTTATGGAATCCTATAATGTATAAAATTGATAATTTTTTTCTTTGTAAAATAAAGTGAAATATTATGTTGTTTTTTAATCCACAAAATATACAGTTGTGTATTTTGAATTGTTTGAATTGCGAAAATCCTGCAATGTCGCAGTTAGCCTGTGGGCAAGTTCTTGGGCTCTTGGGCGGGGGTTGGGGTAGGGAAAGGGGAGAGGGCGGAAGAAGCGACCCAACCCCCAACCCCTGAGATTGCAGGCTATGCCACAGTCTAGAATAAACACTGAAAGGGATGGAAATACACTATGATATTTTGAGGGCAATCTCTTAGCCATTCCACCAAGGCCAAAAGCTACACTGCTGATGTTTCTCTAATAAACAGTTCTCTGCATATTTCTAACTTTGAATGCTTTGAAATGTGCAAAATTGTTTCCACTTTTTATGTAAGCAGAAGATATCGAGTGAGTATAATATTGTTAGTATTGACATGGTCATTTCATGCAATATGATCAAATGATCAGGCTTCAGTCTTTTAACCCTCTCACACCCAGAGTCAATGAATTATTATGGAGACATGTAGTGTAGTTCAAACTTTAAGTTTGTCAACGAAATCCTGTGGTGTGACCATTCAAATGAAACTCCTTCGGTAACACTTTTGCATGGTGCAATTCGTTTTTCAGTATTTTGCAAAATGAAATTGGGATTGTTGTTTTTATTTTGTTTTTTTTTTTTTGGCACTAGTGGTATTAATATAATTAGATCCCTCTCCAGCGAATAAAATTTATGCCAGCAAATCAAGAGGTTATCCCTATTGCAACATTTGTCACTAAATGAGTTGAACAAGAACTGAATTAATCGGCTTGAAATTTATTTTACAACTCTTTTCAATACAATGTATTGCAGTGGCTTTTTTTTACAATATTTGTTAACATTCTGTATTACAGTCGAACCCCTATTAAGCGGCCACCCTCGGGGAACTGGCAAGTGGCCGCTTAATAGGGGTTGGCCGCTTAATAGGGGTTCGTCAGAAATTAGCATAATGCGTGGTATAAACGTCACTTTATTTGAATACAACTCAGTTGGAGGAGAGTTGAACGTAATACAGCCTGTGTTCGGACTGTAAATCCACGTTCGTAATTTCGAAGTTCGTGTGCTAAAAAGAACAACAAAAGAAAGAGTCCCACACCAAACCACAACTCGCAGTTTCAACTCAAACGTGATCCAATTTATTTTCCGCTTGCGTGGTATTTTACAGCTAATAATACATTACCAAAATCACGCCAAGATTCGACACCTATTTCGGACTCCCATCTGTCATCAGGTTATTCAAAACGATGCCAGCTACGTGTATTAAATTTTTGGTGGCCGCTTAATAGGGGTAAAACAATTATAGGAAAACCCTCATCGGGACCGACAAAAGGTGGCCGCGGTCGCTTAATAACAGGAGCCACGAAGCTCTTTAGAACCTCTAATTTCATTGGCCCTGGGTGTCACGAAGCTCTTAACTATTGTTTTAGGTCCAGGAACCATTCTTCTGTTGTTTGTTCTATTGTTTTCTCAGCCAATCCTGTGAGCCGTTCCGAGAGCTTCGTGGCTCCCCGCCGCCTTAATAGGGGTGGTCGCAGTATTATACTGACAATTAATTCGGGACTTTGATAACTGGCCGCTTAACAGGGGGTGGCCGCTTAATAGGTGGCCGCCTAATAGGGGTTTGACTGTATATGTACCTTTTTTAAAAGATTGATGGATTTGGTACGAAATCCTACACAGTCATTTATATACTGTTTGAAGAAAATAACTTCTTTATAATTCCATGTAACTACAAACTTTATTTACACGCAAGTACTTTACAATAGAAATAAACGTTTGTCTAGCAAAGATGATTTATTGCTTTGTCATTGTTCTATATAATCAGAACATTTTCTTTTTCAGAGGGAACCATATTAAAGTTAGTGTGTCCTCGTTATTACTGGTTAAAGGTTGGTCTACATGTAGTGTCCCATGTTTAGAGTTCCACAACAAACGCATTTCAATATTTTCCTTTTCTATTTCGCGTTCTAAAACAAAAACAAAGTCTTCTTATAATGATTTGTTTCTCCTGAAATACAATTCGCACTCGTGTCAAACTTAAATGTCACGCTGTTGTAGAATTTGGCTCTGTAGCACCTGGATCTTCAACTACATGTGACAGTAAGTACTCAGTAACGCGAAATCTCTTTTTCTTTTCTGTTCTAGTTAGGTAGTAAGTCGGCAAGGTTTTGGCCATTGAGCTAGTGTAGGCTGCATAAGAGGATACCCTTAAATAACTAGGAACCTTCGTCAATTGGGTTTCGTCGCATAGTCTTACATCATGCCTCAATCAGTCCTTGGTCATTGGGCAATCTGGACTGTTATCTATAGGGTATAGACCTCTGACGTCGTTAGGGTTATATGTAGGTCCACAACAACAGGTTTTGCTGCAGCTAGGTGCGCATGTGTTAGGGCACGACCCTGGGCAGGACTGCACTGGAGGGAGGGGTGCAGGGGAAGATAACGCTAGAGGGGGGTGGGGTGGAGGCTGAGGTGGGGCTGTCTTTGTAGGTGGAGAACAGCAAGCAGGGGTGCATTGTGGGGCACAAGAGGCTGGGCATGATGCAGGGCATGCTGACATCGGAGGAAGAGAGGGAGGCTCCAGAATTATTATGGGAGGGGGTGGTGCTTGTGCTTGGGACAGTGGCTGGATAACTGCACAGCATTGAGGAGTGCAAGCTGGGAAACAGGATGGAGCACAAGGAGCCGGGCATTGGGGGACTGGGAGCGGAAGTGGGATAACTATCGGAGGTGGGGAAGGCGGGGAGAGAAGAGCAGCAGGGGGAGCTACAAGTGGGTAAGAAGGTACTTGAGGAGCAAGAGGTGGGCTTTGAGTTGAAGCACAACATAAAGGCGCGCATTTTGGATAACATGCTTGCGCGCATCCGCGTTGAGAGCATTGCCCCTGGGGAATGTTGAGTAGGGGTGCCAACCCAGGGGACGGATTACAGCATGACGGAGAACACTGGGGATAGCAAGATGAGGGGCAGCCGGTGGGACAGAGTGGAGGAGGAGGCGGTGGCATCAAAGGAGCTGGCATTGCTGGCATGGAGACTTGTTGTGGTTTACAGCAGCTCGGACGGCAGTTGGGAAAACAGGAACTGGGGCAGTAAGATGCACAGGACTCCAACGGAGCAGCGGGGCGGGGCAGGGGTTGTGGGATCTGAGCGGGGTGGGATGGTGGTATACAGCATTTGAAGTCACAGTCAGGAGTGCATCTGTGCTGGCATACTGTGCGGCAATTCCCTTAAAAACAAAACCAAATAGTGACAAATATCAGATAATGAAAGTGCTTATAGAGCAGATTTCACAACAAAAGCATTGGAGTGGTTTTCAATTCAGTGTCGAAAGCAATTTCGCGATTGCTTTGGTTTTGCATTGTTACGCTCTGCGATTGGCTAAAAATTATCGGGCCACTTTCTCAACCAATTAGAAATAAAGCCAATATATGTCTTTGCTTCGAGCTCTGATTGTTTCATTGGATCGTCTGCCTCTTTGGTTTTGGTTTTGCGCCACTCAAGCACTCTGACCCATCCAGCAACAGACGCATACGATGCAAAGAACCAATCAGAACATGTAGCCGGCGCTAAGCCCGGAAAAACCGCACTTATCACTTGGTTTTGGTTTTACCGTTGAAGAAGTAAAATCGAGTTCTACTTTTGCGACGTTGCGCGCAACAAATTGCATCCTGTGACACTCCAAAAAATCTTAGTTGCGCGCAACTTTGCAAGAAAAGTTGCATTGTGTGTCCGGGCCTTTCTGTTATCGTTTGATAAACAATGAGCTATGATTGGTTAATGGTTGCCTTTGGAAACATCAACCTATCGTAACTTACGCTGGTTATCCAACGATCCCAGAATGCCTAGCGCTGAAAGCTGGTGCTTAGTCTCCCCGAAGTTTCTAGAGTGGCGATCAGGATGACGTCAGCTTGTGCGTTTTTAATCTCATCTTATCCACCCAACTTTGAGAAATCAATCAAAGGTTTTATATCAAGCTTTCTTTTATTACTAGGAATACGAGTAGTTCAACGACATAAAAAAACAAAGTCGTGGCATAGCCTTTAAAAAACATTGAATTTTTCAGAAATAACTTCAGACTTGAAAAATTTGTTCGAAAAAGATAAAAATCTAGAAGAAATTTTCTAAACTTTCGAGACAAAACCTTCCCAATAGCGGAAGTTGTGTCCTAACACGCAAGGTCGCAGACTGGTAACCAAACATGTGGTATTCAGTATAGTGTTTGACTGCGGTAAAAACAACTTCATTTTCAAAGAGAGTCTACCAATTATAATAAATTATGGAATGCATGAAAACAAAATAAAGAATGTTGATGCAAATGACGTACCTTTTCTTCCTGTGTGAGGATGTCGCCTGCGAGCCACTCTACTTCTTTGGTAAGGGTAACCATAGGAACGTAACATTGGTGCTTGATTATAATACACATACTGTCTTTTCACTAATCCGTGTTTATCTGCAAAATTGCGTGTAAGTTAAGAAATTGAGGAATGGTCCACTCAGCCTGGAACCTAGAAAATGATGTCGTTATTGACTGAGTGGGAGGACAGGATGAAAAAAAAAAAGATCGAACAAAATAAAATCACTGCTTAGAACGGTTAACAATCCATTGTCGAAAGTAATTTAGAAATTGCTTTGGTTTTGAATTGCTACGCTTTGTGATGTCGCATCACTTTCTTAACCAGTCAGAAGTAAAACCGAAGCATAATTGTGACTTGCTCGCACGCGTTTTCCCGCGCTTGGCGCCGGCTACATGCATTTTCTGTGAGTTCTGATTGGTTCACTGCCTGTGTTATGATTGGTCAGGGTAATTACTTTGGGTTTGGTTTTACGACGCTTAAGTGAAAACCGCTCTAGCTAAACAAAGTACCACTGTCGCACATACATTAGTTAGCCTAAAACAGCTTAAAGTTCGTGGCGTAACAATTCCAGGGCGGTGGAGTGGAGGCTACTGGATAAAAGCTACGGTAGAGTGGTTCCGCTAGGTCCCTCAGAACCTTGTCCAGCTCAAGAAAACAACTTTTATTTTCCTACGATACTCTATTACAGACAGTATGCCTCATTTTCTGTTTAATACAGCCACGTGATTTGCCTTTACGTGACTCTCTTACCGATGTTACTAGATTGTTTTTCTTGTAAGTATATCCAAAAACCAATAAGCATAGATTGTGTGACTGTATCCTCTCCGACAGAAGACCCTGACACCATACCCCAAACAGCCTTGGTAACCCGTTGAGACCAAAGAGAGGAGTGTCTCTTCCCCGAATAAAATTGTCCAGGCCGGTTGATATTGGTAAAAGCCCATTTCCGAGTTGCCGTTAGACTCCTTTTCAAAGCGAGGCTACGTGCAAAACCATTCATATGAATATAATATGAGGTTTGTTTCACAAGCAAATAAAACTCATAGCAATATTGAATGGTTTTGCACGTGACCTCTGTTTGAAAATGAGGCTAAAGCTAACTAGGAAATGAGCTATTCTATTGTCTTTGCATATTGGTCTAAGTATAAAGATTAATATTTATTTTATCATACATCACTTAAGTCACAATATTATTGAGAAAATAATAGTGTCCTGTTACCATTTGTTGCATCCGATTTGTCTTTCGGGACTGGGTTTCCCTCTCCTTGTAGTACGATAGACAAAGCAAGCACACATAGCATCCAAAGACAAACTGCCCTTCCTAGCATGACTCGGCCTGACTCGGACGTACAAAAGCTAAAAGATCAAACGTCAAAACAGTACACTAAACCAGGAGTGTTATGTATTGAGGGTGGGGTGGGTTAGGATGGAAGGATGGAAAGAGATGGGAAAAGCCGAAAAACATGTCTGGTCCTCTTGACTTTACATGACTGGAAAGCAAGAAAATCATCACTTATATTCTGTACTGTATTTACTGGAATAAACTTCTCCTCTCCTGACCTGGTTTATACACTATGAAGCATCCAGGAGTATTACTACTTCCCTGGATAGGGTGCTAGTGTATTGGTTTACATACTATGAAGTGACTGTGAGTATTACTACACTCCTCAACCCGATGGCATACTACTCTATCGCCGGTACCCTACACCCAGAAGGAGGGAGACAATGTGGAGCAAAGTTTCTCGCCCAACGAAACAATCTTCTGGCAGAAATCAGGCCCCGGTGATCGACCCGGCCAATTGAAAGTCCAACGCGCTTACTGTAGTAGACCACCCCGGCCACCTCCACTTTGTTTCGAGTATGATTTCCCAAACAAGTGTTTCAATCGATATCTGCTCTGATTTAGCCCTGTGAGGAGGAAATGTATTTTCAATTGATGTCTCAACCTTGTAACTCCCAAGAGTGCCAAAAATCAAAATTCAAGAAAAATAATCAGTTCCATGCAAAAATACTGCCGAAGAAGTTTCATTTGAATTGTCACATTATAATAGGATTTCGTTGACAGACTCAAACGGTTAGAACAACACATGTCTCCATAATTGACTCTGGGAGTGAAAAGCCTGTTGATGGGCGAAAGATCACTGAAACAGAATGTAACTCTAGCTAGGTAAAGCAAAATACGGGTGACCAGTTGAGATTTGGTGAACATCCGACAAATGTACCTGCCTTCTCACTTCGCTAACTTAAATAACTCTTTTCTGTTAGCCAAATAACCTTTGTTAAGGACTACTTGGTATTGGAGCTAGACTCAAAATATAAATAAAATAATAGGTATTTTATCCATATGTTTCTTATATAGTGATAGTCCTTTTATCGATCCTAAAATTCAAAATATTTATATCGTTTTACAACTGAAATAAAAACAAGCAACGCATTTAATACAGAATAAAGTATTTTTGAACAATTAGACAAATACCGTTCCAAAAAATTGTGTCTCATACACACTAGAAAATATGAAGCTGAAATAATTTGTCACCATTTGAACTTGCAACAGTTTCAATTTAAATCTCTCATCTTATGATACACGCTCTTGATTTCATCGAGAGATTGAATCATAAAAGAATAAAATGACCACTCCGAACGGAAAGCAATAAAGATTACCTCAGCAGTTATGGGGACAAAACATACCTTTGCGTGAAATTTTGTTTGTCGCAGTGTACGAAAGGGTCCGCATCGATTCAAGGATTAGTAAAGGAAGGAAAGAGAGGGATATATTTGATCAATTATTGAAGATATGACATTTATTGCCTGGCGAGTGTGATATTGACCTGTTTAACAGTCTAGACACCTGCTAAGATAAATGAGGGAGAAAATTGAACGATTGAAAAACGTGTCGCTTCAGTGCTACTGATTTTATTTAACGGATAAGACAATTATATCCTCTTTGTCATATTTACAACAAATATATAAAAATAAATATGTAATATACAAAAAAAAGAGATCTGGACAAAACTCGGTGGTTTCCCGCTGTTAAAATATTAATTTTGTGTTTTGGTTTATTTTTCTACTATGTATACCGTGTCAAAAAGCTTTTTTTTATGCAGCCAGGCATAATGTCGTGGTCCAGTGATTAGGGCACGGGTCCAGGCTTAAAGTTCCGGGTTCAAGTCCCGCTCTGACCACTAGTTGCTGGAGTTGTTTCGCGTAGTCTACGGTAGACACGGTAGAGGTTTAACTCCTCGGCTAACTACCCTTGTGATGATATCCATCTGGTTTGGGACCGGATTCCAGAGGCCATCCTAAGTTGAGATGGATGCTAAGTTATGAGTCAGCGTTTGGCAACAATATAGTTAGTATACCTATTGTTATTCCAACAATAGTCCTCTGGCCAGTTGAGATTTTTGACCCTCTAACTCCCAAGAGTGCCAAAAATCAAAATTCAAGAAAAATCCCAAATTCCATTTTGTAGAACATTGAAAAACAAATGACACCATGCAAAAGTACTGCCGAAGACGTTCGATTTGAATAGTTACACCACAGTTTTTGTCAACAGACTCAAAAGTATTCAGTTTGGCAACCTTGTCTGGAGGTTTTTACGCCTGGCCGGGGAAGGCCCTGGGGACGAGGTTGGCACTATGGAGGCCAACCTCGTTCCCAGGGCCCCTCCGTCGAAGGGAAAAGCCCTGGGAACGAGGTTGTATGGAGGCGGCATGCACGTCTCGGAACGCCTCACAGGATTGGCTGAGAAAACAATAGAACAAACAACAGAACAATGGACCCTAGCCCTGAAAACATAATACATGTGCGTGATAACCAGGTTCAATGAAATTAGAGGTTCTGAAGAGGTGCATGGCTACTGGTTGCATGCCATGTAAGGGCTGCGGAAATTTTCTTAGTTTTCTGCAGACAAATGATAGGGTAGAACCTCTGTTAACGGTCACCTATCTATATGTTTTCTTGACAAACTTCTTATTTATTCACTAAAATCTTCTAAATGATAGCCTCCCCGTAGAGGCCACCACTCTACAAATTTAAGAAAGTTTTGTCCAAAAGTGGCCTTTGTAGAGAAGTTGCCTCGTGACAAATATCAAAGTATAATCTTCAGTTAAACTTGTAACGTGTCATTATTGGGCACCCAAGCGATAATAATGTTTTATAAAACGAATAACGCATAGGTATATATAACAGAACATTGTTAACTACAAAGAAAAGAAACTTTACGTATATACTTCGATTATTTTTTTAATGAAACGAGAAGTTTTTAAAAGTATCAGTGTTCGCATTGACAGTATTTTAGAAACGTATTATAATCGTTCTCTGAAACCTTCACCTCTCACTGTGAATCAACTTAAAAATGATTTTCTCTTCGTGGGATTTGTCTGAGGTTACAAGTGCTAAAAAACCCTCGACGTTCCGACAGATTAACTGTTTTTAATACCTGAAGAAGTGCATTCTCGTCCCCAGAGGAAGGTCAGAACCCGGGGGTCAGTACAAGTTCTCCGAAATAGGCGTGATATTGTGCATCTCCACTGTTGGGTAGCCTTTTGTGGATTGTGCTTTTCCTCCTCTTCTTGATGCTATATTTTTTCAGTTCGTAGTATAGTGGTCAGTAAAATGCTTGTGAAAATGCTGGTTTAAAGATATCAATAAATATGCAGCCTAAAAACGTACGAGCATTCTTTGGGAAACGCTTTTGACGTAAAACCGCTCTCCTCTCTTTACCCAGTCTTAAGTGTCAGCCTCTCTTTTCGCCCGGCTCGAGAAAAGCGGCTGACACTCAGGGAGTTAAGATATAAAATTAAATCCGGATGAGATATTTACAATGTTGGTTTATTTGTTGTGTCTCATTCATGATCAGGTTGGATACTCATGTCTCATTTACAGAAGCTACAAATTAAAGCTGAAAAGTGTTTGACTACAAGCGGGCATAACTATAAACATCTTGGCTATCATAACAGTGCGTATCTTTTTAACTATAGGTTACATAGTTCTTCATCGTTGTTATGTGCAATGAAAACAATTTGTTAGAAAAGTACAGAATATACAAATAAGAGGAAATTTAAAGTGCCTATGAAGTAAAAAATAACTGAAGCTTATTTGAAAGACCTTTTGAAGACAAGAAGAATAGTGCTTTCTGTTTTGAAATGTTGCCTCTCATTCCGGAGATATTCAACTTTTTGTGTAAAAAGTGATGATGTCATAAAATACTTCTAAAGGAAGACAAATTTACAAAATATAGAATATCTTTAGAACTATTAGAGCCGTGCTCTTCAAACTTGGCACCAGCAATGTACATCAGGAAAGGCATAATAAAATGACACCCATTGTGCTGTTGCCATGGCAATCAGTTTTGTTTTCAGATCAAGTTTTTGCAGAACTAACCTTTCTATTTTTTGTCTTAACCAAACATCATTCGCTCTAAATGAGTTTATTGGGTTACCTACAACAGCATGGGCTCTATGTGTGTTTTGAGCAGGACTGTATGTCTCGTCTGATTTGATAGGAAATTGAGATATATGGTTTACAACAGAAAGGGACTGGAGCCAAGAGTGTTGCCATGGTTACAACATGCTCCACGGCATGTTGTACCTTTCTTGAAGGTCATTATTGGTGCCAAGTTTGAATAATATCACTCTTATATTTTCAGAGATATTCTTGATTTTGTAATCTATCTTCTCAATGGAAGCATTCATGACGTCATCAATTTGCTAATTATTTGCATAACACAAAAACTCAAATATCTCTGAAAAGAAAAAAAGATATTTCAAATCGGAAAACGCCACTCTTCATTATTTTGAAAAGCCTTTCAAATGGGCATCAATAATTTTTTACTTCATAGCCACTTTAATTAAAGAGTCTAACGTTTTTGGCAACTTTCTAAAGATTAGCCATTGTATTAAGAACTACTATTTTTAACAACGTAATTTGATATCCCGGCCAAGCGATTCAACCCCCCTCCCCCCCTCCCACCCTCCCCCTCCCCCCTCCCCATTCCTGCATGGCCTCTCTGAAATACGTCCTCCGGGAATAGTCGTCCTTCGCCCAACCCTGCACCCCTCAGTAGTTTATTCTCTGATACTTAATAGCCTTTTAATAACAGTATGAAATGTTGGTGTGCAATAATTAATCCATTTCACCCTGATCGTAATGAATGAACAATGCTCCCTGGAATTGTACCACAGTAAGTCTGATATCATTACTAAACAGTACACCCCTTATATAAAAATAAAACTTCTTCGACTTCTCAGTGGAGCTTGTGTTCTCACAGGGTATTTTTACTGCCTGGCCAAGAGCGTCGACCTCAAGGGGATCCCGTTTGCAAAAAAAAAAACATTCATGCTTTTATTACCATAGATTAGTTTATTTTATAATCAATTAACTTATTAATGTCCTATTTAGTTATGCAATTCTCCATGGGAGATTTGATGATCAAGTCATTTTAAGATTATCGTGGCCTTACTAATTTAGTTATATTAAGTACAATAAAACATAGGTAATAAAAAGGGCTGCAAACGAAACGTTTCAGATAAAAGAGTTATCACTTTTGCTCCCCTATCAAGGTTCTTACACAGCAGTGGTTGATTTGACTGTGCGGGGGGGTGAGAAGGTAAATTTTATGTACAGTATTGGACCATTCTATAGAAGCTGTTATCCTGTTGTCAACAGTATAAGATACCCTGTAGCAGTTTATGCTAGTTTAGCCTACGCGAGGTATGGTATTTCTCTTGTCCCAGGTTGCTGGCAGCATGCTCCTCCCTGTACAGCAGCCGGGTGAGCATAGTGGAGCGCATGCGTCTGGGCAAGTCTGCCCTGGACAGGTAAGAGGAGCGAGGCCTGGGGAGGGTGGACCTTGGGGGACCTATAATCAGGAGAAAAAACCATCAGAAAAAGCCAAAATACAAACCAAGAGAAATACAAAACGAAAACATCGGGTGTTAAACCCGAATGGCTATTCTTACAGATCAAATAGTTATTCTAACTCCTTCTTAAACTTCTTTTGTCCTTTTAAGAAATGATATTAATCATATCTTAATGATGCTAATCGTTTTTGCAGGTTATGTAACATGTTTCGTTGGGACTATAGACCGTGCCGGAATGGTATAGTACACGCGACAATCTCAGCCAAAAGCTCCTTCTTGTCTAATTACGTCTTTTCAGAAGTAAATTTGTATTGTATGATCGTCCAAGTGAGACTCAGCCTTCAGTTGAAATTTTAAAGACTATTGCGATTATTAATGCTGACGTTTCGTCAACTTGAGGGGTTCATCTACTTCAGAGCCAAGATGACGTCTAGCTTAAAAAAATGAAGAAGCCTTTCGCAGAAATTGTTGAAGCGTCATTTGACGATGACATCTTTTTAAAGATTGACCTAATTATCCTGTTTAGCAGGCACCGGTGTATATGCAGGGCGCAATTTTGCTTTCTCTTTCTCGCGTGCCCTCACGCGCGTGTCCTGGAAATTTACCCTATAAATAAACTGATGTCGCCTGTTGCGGGTACGGAGGCTAAAAACGACCTAACCTGGATGATGACCTCGGACAAACTGCCATCGACATAATATCGTTTAATTTGTCGAGATGCGGTCTCCATTTGCATGCAATTTATTTTTTGTCAGAAGAACTCAGGACGGTCTTTGATCTACGGTCTACGGTCTACGGTCGACGATCTACAGTCTACGGTCGAAAGAATCGTTGTTCCCTTTGATAGTTAACCAGGCTGATGACAGCTTGACTGTGTTACTCACCATGACCATCATAGGGTTAGCAGGTACGGCTCCGTAAGGGAAGGCTTGCTGTGGAGGCACTGGAGCAGCTGGCTGTCCCATGTAAGGAGAACAGCAGGAAAATTCACAAGACGGGGCACAAGACAATGGACAGCTGCCTGGACATGTGGGTGCTAAAAAAGAGAAAATTGCCAATATGTGCAAGCTTTACCGGGCTACATTACGGTGTTACGTATGGTTTACTCAGGATGCCCTTAGTCAGTAAGTCAGTCAGTCAGTCAGTCACTAACTCACTCATTCATTCATGCATTCGCTCGCTCATTCATTCATTCATTCATTCATTCATTTATTCATTCATACGCTAACTATTATGACCCGTACGGCTCCTCACGCACGTTCTTTTCAAAGCTATTTACAATCCGTTGTATGAGGGCCATACGCATTTTACGAGCGGGGACAGAAAAAGTCTTGCGTCCCTACTACAAAAACCTACGGCTTCTTGTTAAAATGTGAAACAATTTTGTCTCCAAATTGGTGATACGATAAAATACTTATTGACTACGTTAGGTCGGCGGAATGTGAAAATATTTGGCTCTCGGTCATGGCACACGGACCTCGCTTCTCTTAGTCCGTACGCCATGACCTAGAATCAATTCCACATCCGGCCCTCCTATTCAGCCAATAAATACATATTTTTTTTACCTGTAAGAGGTGCCATAGCTGCCGCTGGGTCTAGGTTTTGATAAGCGGCCACATAAGGTGACTGCTGGGTGTCCTGTTCTGGCTCGGGCTCCGGCTCCCGCTCCGGTTCTGGCTCCGGAGGAGACAGCAGTTTGGGGACTGGTACCCTCTGAGGTGAAGCAACAGGTTTGACATGATGGACCTTAGCTGGCTTTTTCGGAGCTGGATGAGCGTCTTTAAACTTATATGTCGGCAAACAGCATTCAAATCTGCGAAAAGAGATACGCAATGAGATGTTGTTTCTTGTATATGATTTGATAATCATTGACAGGAGCCCATCATGGGCTCTTGTCATTGACAACTGACAGACGTTAACACAAAATTACGAAACTAAAATATAACCCTAGAAAATAACGCAAATGTAAGTTGTTTTTAATTATGAAAAAAAATGTTCGATAGATCTTTTTTTCCCTCCACTGTCAAGTTGTGGAATGATATTAGTTTAGATATACGTTGTCTCGAGTCTATTGGTTCTTTTATAAACGAGCGAGCTTTATTTTCCTTTTTTTATGTGCCTAGTTATAATATTCTTTACAATTTTGCTATAGAGCGTTTTCACTTGACGTCATAGCCGCCATATTGGTGTTCCCGTACAAAAGAATTTTAATTAACTTTTTTTGTTAGGAACACCAACATGGCTGCCATGGCCTTTGTCATTTGAGTCCCGCGGGACGGAAGGTCACGTGAGTGAAAACGCTCTATTGATAGGGTTAATGCGATTAGTCATACTCGTTTGCGTTTAGATGCATGTCCCCTTAACTATTATCTTTTCAAAATAGGGTGTAGAGAATCTCCTGCTTGTTTTTGTTGTTTTGACACTGATCCAATGAAACATGTAAATTTAATTTACAGGGTTTCAACAGCCCCATTTGTGGTAAAGACATTTACATGTTATTTACAAAAGAAGATACTGTAAATCGACCTAAAACAATTTACATGTTATTTACATGTTCTTCAAATTATATTTCCAGAAAACGACCCTGTAAAATCACTATTTACAATACATTTACATGATCTATTGAAACATGTAAATAACATGTAAATTGTTTTTTACAAATCCTTAATATGTAAAAAACAATTTACAAATCATGTAAATCCAGATTTACATTTTGTAAATTGGATTTACACGTACATGTAAATTTTCAACTTTTCCAGTGACACTGAGACCGTTAAGCATTTTTTTCTCGACTGTCTTCTTTATTCTGCCCTTAGAACAAACTACTCTCCTCTGCTGCTCGCATATTTGCTGACAGGTGGACAACTATATATGTCCGTACATCAGCTTTTTTGATTTACTTTTACATGTTCAGTCTTTTATAAGTGAATCCACGAGATTTTAAAGAATGTTTAAAAGCATATGTTCTACCTGTTGGCTTCCTTTTTCACCTTCTTTGTTTGTGTGTGTGTGCCGTTTCTGACCTAATCTAATTTTTTGCTAGTTGTAAATAACTATTTTCGAAGTGAGCCCTCTCGATGAGCGTTGCAATTCTTAGGGCAAACTTCGCGAATAAATATGTTTAAATAAAAAAAAATAAAAACATTGATTTAACTTTTGTCAACACGATATATATATATATTAAGAAAGCTTTCCTGTCTCTTTCTGCTTTCTTTTTCTATCGACCGTTTTTATAACGGACCATTTTTCTCTTTTAGTCTTGCATCATATCTGGGGTCTGGATGGGATATGAGTGTATCTATGAACTGGCCAAAATAGTTAATCTCAGTTAACTGGTAGCGAAAAATGGCTTCAAAAGGCTAACTAATTGCTGAGATCCCGAAGTCCCAACCAGCCCCGTTCCAAGTGTTAAAAGAGCTTTGTGTTACAGCCACCAATTTCTCTGGGGAACTCGCACACAATGCCCCTCTATTCCGAATTAGATATATGCGCCGCTCAGTATGTGGCTCAGGGGGATGTATCGACCTAGCCATATACGTTGTGTTTAGTATAAAAGTGCTCGCCTCACGCCAAACCTCCCTTAGTCTTTTCTAAAGGGAGGACCGTCACATAGCTTCGTTTATTCATACAAAGTTCATCGCTGCCCCTCTACTTCAGTCTTTACGGCGGCGCAAGTTCCCGTTCCAATCGATAATTCTATTTCAGCAAGTTATCGACGCCCCGGCTGCTCAAGCTGCCCAAGCAGTCCAACCTGCTCCGGCCTAGCGAAATGACGACATTTTAGACGGTCAAGCGCAGGCTGTTCTTCCTCCACCAGTTAAAGAACCGGCTGCTGATTTAGATCTGGTTTGTTCATTTTACGAGAGTGGAGTGTGATTGTTATCGCCAGTTTATGTCACTCCCATTTTATTGTTTTCTTCGAGTTTCTTTCGTTGGTTTTAGGGCAGTTAGCTCTTTGGAGCGAGCGAGTGTTGTCTCGCCGAATTCATTGTTATCGCCGAGTCGTTGTTTCGCCGAATTTAGTTGTTAGGGCGTGGTTGTCTCGGCGGAGTTAGTTGTTGTTTGCGCGTTATGCCTCGGGGAGGGGGGGGGGGGGGGGGGGGGGGTGGGGTTAGCGTGTGTATTGACTGGCGACAAAATTTGTCTTTTGCCTCCCTTGACAGTTTACTTATAGCGCGTGGTTATTATTTTGAATTGGCCAATGAGAGTGCAGAATGTCATATGATCGTGGTCACGCTCCAGCGGCCGTATCCTCACGAACAGGCGAGCGCCCGGGAAGATTGCAGAAAACCGAATATTATTATTTTTTTGAAATTTCTCCCCCTAAAATCGCAGTGCGATCGCAGAGACGAGTCGATGTGATAGGAAATGTATGTGGCCTTATGGCTGTGGTGTTTTTATGGCGATTTGGTCCGTCACTTTGTGATGCGAGAGCGATTTGTGCGGGGACGAGATCGCCGGGAGTTTCGCTTTATGAGTGGAAACGACAACCAACGACATCGCAAAAACTTGTAAGCCACAAAATCGTCTAAAATGGACATCATTTGCGCTCAAATTGCATAAAAAAAAAAACAACAAAAACACAATGTTGAGGTAAGTGAAGTTTATTTCTACATTAATAACTTTATTTTGGCATATATAAGACTAAAATGAATTTCCCATACAAAGTCTATAGATCGTTCATTGCGTAATAACAAAGAACAATCACATACTAAGCTTGGGCTGCCTGTGGGTAACCTTTCGCAAATGCGTCCAACATGGCGGCCTCACGAGAAATGATGAGTTTCTTTCTTTTGGAAGAAATATGCGACGACACTATGGAGAATTCGAATAGTGCGGACGACGGCATTCTAGCACTAGTGGCATATAAACAGAGGGAATAAATGTTGTTATTTGAGTTTCTGAGCGATTTCTAACGGCATATGGTCAATATATGAATGTTTTACTGTACCTGGAACGTTTGCCCACATGTTTGACAAATGGCGGCACCAAAAAGGTTCGACCTGACTGTGCTCTGTCTGGAAATACCGCTGGTTCATCAGATTAATTTCAGATCCGTTGTAAAAGGAACAGCATAGATCACTGATCCGTAAATCTGGATTTGGATTGTTTGGATTTCAAATCCAGTGAATCCTTTTTCAAAAAGGATTCGCCAGATCAAAAATCCGGATTTGGATTTGCCGAAAGGAACGCGAAATCTGTTTTAGGATCGAAAATCCGTTTTTGGATTCACCGAAAGGAACACACCCTTAAATAAATTACTTTGCTGCAACTTTGTTGTTGTGGCAAGTTTGTCTTGTCAAATTAGTTTGTTGCAACGCGCGAGTTTGTCTCGCGAATTTTGTTGGTGCATGCATCAGCGACGCGTGAGTTTGCCTCATTGCCGAATGTTTTTGTTGTAGCAAGTTCGTCTTACCATATTTGTTTGTTACAGCTTAGTGTGTATGTAACGCCAAATCTAGTTGTTGCAGAAAGTTATTGTTTCAGTCTTGCTTAATAATTTTGTTGTTGTAGCAAGTTTGTCTTGTTTAATTTGTCTGCTACAAGGCGAGAGTTGTCTTGCAGCTGAAGTTGTTTGTTACTTGACTTAGAATATTTCTTTGTTACTGTTGAGCCACATTTTGTCGCTGTTGTATAATTATGTAGCACGTTTAAATTTGTCTTGCTCGTGTGTTTGTTGCTGCGGGCTTATTTCGCTGAAAAGCAAATTGTTAAGCGCGTTTGTCCTGCTAGCTTCTTGCTGAATTTATTGGATACAGTGAGTTTAATCTCGCCGAGTTATAAAGGTGTGGCGGTGAGGTTATTTCGCCGAACTTTTATGTAACAAGGAGTAACTTATCTCGACATATTCATTACATTGTGATCATAATGCGCCATTTCTGTGTCATAGAAAGTATGTCTCAGCAATTATGTTTGTTATGACAACTATATCTTGATTTGGTCTCATCCTCGAGTTTTGCTGTTTGGTTATATAGCAAGGTTGCTTCGCCGAATTCACCGATTGATCTTCGGTGTGGTTGGTTATCGATTCTGCTATATTTTCTCTAGCCGGCGGGCTCATCTGCAGCAACCAGCTAGTTTCATTCTCTGCTTGTTTTCTCAGCTATACAGAGCGAGTTTTTTGTGCCGCGTAATTTATGTCTAAGCGAGGTTTTTTGCGCTAAATGTAGTATGTAAAGAGCGAATTAAACCCTCTCGGGGAAAAGCCTTCATTTATCTTAGACAGAGCACTTCCGGACCCGATCTTAGTGGACATCAAATCTAGTCTGTTTTCTAGCTTTGCAACGTCGGATAGTTTGTATTCTCTCTGTTTCCGTGGGTAACCTTTTTGCGAAGCTTCCTCGAAGGGATTGCCTAACATCATTCATTGCTCTGTCCCTGGACGGGGTATTTCGGGGTTTCTTTGCTTTGGGGTTATACCCATCTATTTATAGTGGTGTTTCTTTCAATGTTTTTTCTTCAGTGCTCGGCATGAGGCTGTGCGCCTACGTTTTTCTGCTTGCTGGTGTTCTGATAGGGTTAACCCCAAAGCGAAGCGGCCCCGGTGTTTTGGAGGTAGACATTCACTCAGACTTACGATCAGTCGAGGAGTGGGAAACGATTCCACAACTTAATCCTAATTGAAACTAGAGCTGTTGCCTTTTCCGGGTTGCTTTACAATTTTGCTGCCCTAATTTCTTGGGGTATTTTTGTTATGGTTGCATGGTTTTCAATAATTCGTAACTGTTACTCTTTACTTCCTTTTGCCTCTGTAGCGATGGTAGCCATTAGTGCTTCGAATTTGGCATACAGCTTGATGACTATCTTTGCGTCCTGATGGCTCCCTTCCATAACATCAGTACAACCACAAGAATAGACTTTCTCAATGTCCGTTTTGTTTGAGTTTCCGGCAAGTCTACCACAGAGAGGGAGGACTTTCTGAGTTATGGGAGGAGGATACATGATCTTCAGCTTTTGTAGTCAATTAATGGTCCCCTATTAGAGTTACTAGGGGAGTAATCGCCGACAGGCTGATTCTCCCCATATCTTATCACAGCCCGGGCATTGTTTGCCGGGGATCCCAGTTAAAATAAATTACTATTACATACTACCTCTTTATCCATGGTGAACTGTTACTCACTTGCATATAGGTTTGCAAAGCTTTTGGCATGGTGGTATGCACAAAAATCCCGTCTGCTTGGCAAGTTTCTTCAGGTCTACTGCAGGCTTCTTCTTCTTCGTCTTCTTTGGTGGTGCCGGTTTCTTTTTGGCAGCTGTCTTCTTGGGAGAAGATGACGTAGCTGAAGATGCAATGCTACCTAAATACACTGGACGAATGCTCAAGTTCAAGGCCTGGGAGCGACAACAATCTGTGTCATAAAAAGTATGAGAAAAAAGAAACGGTTATAGTTTACATTCATTTGTCAAAGTAAATTCATAAATAAAAAAATTAATTGGAGTTTCAGTGGAATCCACGAGGTGGCTCTTACTTCCACTGTTTCTATCCTGCGTAGCAGGCGTCGGGGAAAAGGGAACTGGGGAGAGAGGGAAAGGACGCTTGCAATAAAGACCCCCCATTTGTTCATTTCCGCGGACGCTGGCGGCCGAAAAATTCTGATAGGCTAATTCGCGCTGGTAAACATAGTAAATTCCCGCGTGAAGTCATCCATGCGTAAAAGCGCGTGCCAGTTTCTGATTGGTGAACGCATTGACAGTTGACGTAATTCGATTGCAAGGCAATCGGTGGGCGTAATGCGAATAGCCCGGTTCTTAAAGCAGGCGTTCCTTGTCGTGCCCCCCTCTCCTTTTTCGCACTCCCTCCTCCCTCCCCGTTTACGCCTGCCACGCAGGCTAACTGTTTCCGGATCGAATTGGAATTTGTAAATTATGGTTTTTGTGGAGGGAGGAGAACCAGAGTACCTGAGAAAAACCTTCGGAGCAAGGACAAACAAAAAACTAAAGTATTAAAGCATGGAGGACCGGAGAGACCGGAGGAGACCGGAGGACAACAATGCATCCAATTTACGAAATTGCATCTAATTTGTGTCCACCTCTGAACATGATCGCATGCTGCAGATCGTGGTACAAAGCTAGAACCGCGACATTCCCCAGTATTCTGCAGCATTTATTGCACGCAATACTAGAGATCGATGTTGGCGTCATCTTTTTATCGCCAACACAGCGGGAAAAAAATGCCCTATCAATCCAGATTGGAACTAATTTTTTAACCAGTGAAAAATCCAGCTGCTTTAGACTCGTTACATAATAAATCCATTAGCCTCTCAGAACGTTTTTTTTAGCAAAAGACTCGATTGCTCTGCGTAGATACAGTGGAACCTCTACTTTGCGATACCTCTGTTGAGCGGACACCTCTATGAAGGAGACACTTTTAAGTTTTAAAAATTTCACTTTTAAAATTTCTCCTGGGGCCGTATTCACGAGTATCCTAAGTCCAAAGAACCTCCCAAGATATAACTTAGGAGATAACTGGTATTCACGAAGACCTCCTATTTTAAGACGTCTTATTTTTTCTCCTTAACTTCGGACGTCTTAAATTTTTAAGGATGTCTTAATTGGTATTCACGAAGTCCTCCTAACTTAAGATATGTCTTATTTTTTCTCCTATACTTAGGAGGTCAAAATTGACCTCCTAACTTATTAAAACATGTCTTGACGGGGGCTAAATTCGATTGTTGACGAGTTTTACGTCGATTTTCAAAGTGATTATTGCTGTATCACAATAGTTACTGATTAGATAAACATTTTAAAGCATTATATTGCTTTCCTAAGAAAAATAACATATTTTCTAGTAATGTCAAACAACACGGTTAGTCACATATATTAATATAGACCTTCGTGTCATTAACCGGTTCCACATTTTTTTCTCATTGCAGTGTTATGTTTCCGTTTTTCGTAAAAATAAGCCCTTGTACAAGAAATATCGAAGTAGACCCCGTTAAAATGGTGATGGATTTGTTTGTTGCTTTCGCTACTGACCATGAACGAAGATATTATCAGTTTTGCTATCTTAAATTCGAGATGAAATAATGGTTATTGTTTTGTCATTGTAACAACAATTTACACAATACAAAATATTCATTCATGTAATTTTCATAACTTATTATTCATAAGAGTGCGCCATATAAACTATCTGATTGGTTTACTTTTACTAATCCATAACTGCCCGCGACCATTAAATTTAGGAGACTGCTAAGTTACGCTTACGTTAGGATGGTCATAAGACATCGTTCGTGAATAGCACTTAGGACATATCTTAGGAAGCTCCTAAATTTTATCCTAAGTTATATCTTAAGATATATCTTAGGTAGGATTTCGTGAATACGGCCCCTAGGATAGTATCACGAGGTTCCACGCGCGGCACTGTTCACTATTCTTGCACCGGAATTTTGGACATATCACTGTTAAAAATGATTTTTTTTCTTTCTTTTGGCTATCAAAACGGATTTTTGATTCAACAAATACCTCCACTTCTCGACGGCCTTTTTGAATTTGCGGAATCAAACTTGAAAAGTGGGCCGACGTTTTCAAGTTTCGACCTCGTGATACTATCCCTTTAATGGCGGTAACTCGATATTTTAGTTTAGCCAGTCTTACTGAAGAAATTTAATGAGAACTTGCATATTCTGCGTAATAAAACGAAAGTAAAAGCACACTCACCTGGCTTGCATTGAGGAGCACAAGCAGCGGAACAACTTTGTATAGCGCAGGGATCCCCGGTGGGATACCCGGTATATCCGGTGTCGTACGGGTTAGGCTGGTATTGAGGATAAACCGGAGGCTGGCTAACAGGAAAACAGCATCCTGCGTCACAGTTAGGATAACAGGAGGCTGGACAGCCAGTAGGGCATGACGGAGGGGGAGGGGGTAGGGCGGCTTGATAATTGACTAGCTGTGGGAACATATCCGGGGTGTAATTCGGAGCTCCAGGTGCACAGCAGCTTCTTTTACAGGAGGAAAGACAGAACTTCTTGCATCCCGGATGACATGCCCACGCGGATCCTTTAATAGTTATTAAATAAGATGTAAATGTTAACATGACTAATCTTTTATCGTTAAGCTTACGGCTATTCACAATCTACCAACTGATAACAGTACATTCGGCTAGCAAAAGAGTATATCAAATATGATATCACTCCGTAAAATGCCGCTTTGTAAGGCTTTTTGCTCTGACAAGCGAAAAAAATATTATGATAGTGAATCGTTGTTTTATTCATCCACAAAACAATCAAATATAACTATTTTTTACATAACTGCCGTTGAGTAGTTATGGTGTGCATATATAGGAGGAGGTTTATCCGGAAAAACGCTTTGAGTTAAAACTGATGGTCCTATAGCCTGGTGGACTAATGAACGACCTTTTACGGTATTCACTTGGTTGGTAGCAATTACCTACGTGCACATACATAAATACAATGCTAAAAGCTGTATGACAAAGCACAGGTTAAGCCCTACTGGCCCCGGTTGTTCAAAAGGTGACTAGCGCTATCCACCGGATAAATCACTATCCAGTGGATAAGTGAGGGATAAACACCTCGAACGGAGGTCCGAGGGATGTATATGGATTAATACCGACGTTCGAGGTGTTTATCCGACTTATTTCATGATATTATTCATGAGGTATCTTTCATATAAATCCCTCCTCCAAGAGAACAAAAGCTGGCCAATTAGTCAATTCAATGAAAGAGATTTGATGTGCGAAATTTCACAAGACCATGAGAAACTGCCGTTTACGTGATACCTTGAGACTAGCCGTCTAAAAACAATGCTACATTCGTAATAATGCTTTACCCAACTGGTTTGAATAACAACAATTCACTCTGTTTAAAATATTCATTTGCACGTATTGGTTGTAATGATGGAAGACTGTATGGAAAGCGATGAGGACATTTTTTTTTTTACGCAAAATAGCTTTTCACGAGATAGTTTACTCCCAAAATTTAGTATCGGTTCAGTTTTAGACGGGATACTAGATATAGATGAAATAGGAACTGAGCAGAACATCAACGTGGAACCGTCAGAACAATCGAAAGGCGCAAAAGTACACAAGCAGATTTCTATCGAGACGATAGCGAACTTGAAAAGAGGAAGGAATCTCGAATACCGCCAAATACAAGAATAAACACATCGTGGGCAGTCCGCGCTTGGTCTGAATGGGCAGAGGAACGGAACGAAATCATCTCAAGCAAAGGTTCACATTTGTCATTTCAAAAGACTTTTAGTTGATTTATTATATTGTATGAAATTAAGATATTCAGTTCATCCAGAGGAACGATTTGATACTGTGAAGTAGGCTCACTTAATAGCGTATGAAGTGGATTTAAAATTGAAAGTCGGGGGAGGGCAGCCGATAAAGTGGCAGATGAGAGCGGGGCCGATGAATTGAAATTATGACTATTAATGAGGGATTTATACAGATAAATCCCTCGTTGCAGGGATTTATCTGTATAAATCCCTCATTATATTCATAATTTCAATTCATTAGCCCCGCTCTTCCCTGCTACTTTATCAAGCCCTCCACGGACTTTCAATTAGTTTACTAATCACCTGGGTTGTAAGTTAAATAAAGGTTCTTGAATAACAAAAGAAAATGTGTGAATCATGAAATAATTATTAATAAAACCAATTGTGTTATCCGCTGGATAGTGATTTATCCGGTGGATAGCGCTATCCACCTTTTCAACAACCGAGGCCAGAGATTTAAATGTTTTTAAATATAACTTTAAAAGTTTATATTATCAAGAGCAAACTTACTTTGCACGGGATTCTGAACTACTACCGATTTTCTACCGTGACCTGAAAGAAAAGGAAAGTTAATGAATAGAGATAAAATCTGAACAGCAGTAATGACCCCCCCCCCCCCCCCCCCCCCCGTGCGTTGTTTGAAACTTAAGGATTAGCTAAGATCTGTTACTTGAGGTAAGAAAAAGCACCAGACATTACATGGTGCAACATTGTAGATGTTTTGATTTGTCTTACCATGTTTTAAACCCAAGCTGTTGGCAAAGGAAGAAAACAGAGAAAGAAGACAAAATGATATCACAGCCGTCTTCATGGTCACAAGCGTCACCTTCCTACGTAGAGAAAAATAGAACAATTCGTTTAACAACTAGACGAACTGAGTTACTCGTGGAACACCGCAAAACAAATGAAAATCTTTATAAGTTTATACTATAAAGTAACTTTACAATTGCTTTGATTTTGTATTGCTATGCTTTGTGATTGGCTACAAAATCTCCCGCCATTTTCTCGACCAATCAGAAGAAAAAGCGGGAAAAAAATTAAATTGTGTCTTGCTCGCCCTCGTTTTCCCGCGCTCGGCGCTGCTGATTTCCCTTTCGTAAACGGTCGATGCCATTTTTAACGGTCGATGCCATTATTGGCAAACGGTCGATGCCATTTTTAACGGTCGATGCCATCATTAGCATTCATTAGTAACCAAGCCTTTTTGTAATGGTCGATGCTATTTCTCTCTAGTTTATGCCTGGATTGGGACGAAAATAGGCTATCATTATTAGATCAAATTGGGCCTAGGTAAAGCGATTATTAGATCTAAGCTAGATTCGCGGTTAGGTAAGATTTAGGGTTAGGGTGACCCGTTATTGATATATATTAAGAAAAGCACCTTTTATAATTAAATTTTTCTTGGGTTTGCCGGATCAACCCAGTGGTCTAGTGGTAAGAGAGAGATGTTAGCATGCAGAGGTTCCGGGTTCGATTCCAGGTAATTATATTCCACTTTTTATTTTCTGATAGAAAAAATAATTCTAAAATTGGTGAAAATTTTTCTAAGTGTCGCTAAAATGGCAACGACCGTTTACGAAAGGGAAATGCGCCTCGGCGCTAGCTACATTGTATTTACATCAAGGTTTGATTGATTCATTGGCAGGACTGCTTCTTTTGTGTTTGGCCAGAGTGATTATTTTGGTTTTGCTTTAACGATATGCACTCAACTGAAAACCGCTCAAATACAGTCTGGCAAATATCATTGTTACAGTGCACAGTTTCACTACAACTGAATTTCGCTAATATTGATTTTCTTTTAAGTCGTTCTAATCGCGATAAACACGAATAATTTAAGTGGAAAGACATTCTGCATTAAAATTAGATTAGGAACTCCGTTTTCAACAGTGAATTACTATAAGTTACACAAGTGAAAACGAACGTTTCTATGACGCAGAAAGGTAAACTTTGGCGCTTAGTATATGGTGCCAGCATGTAATATTTTTTGTTATAACAGTTACTGGGACAAGTTTCGTAATGCGCGTGCGTATTCAGTTTGCGTTGGAAACCGATGACTCAAACCGGTTTCAGGGGAATTACAAAACCGTTCAAGGTACCGACAATTGATGTTATCGGGATTTAAACTACTCCGTAATAAAGTGAAGCATGGGAAACTGTTTTTGCTTCGAGATGATGAAACGTTTGTGCGTTAATTAGAGTTCGAATTATATCGAGATTTTTCTGTAAATAACAATCAAATGATTGCACTCGAAAAATGATAGATTGTTTGCTCTTAGAACATGTGGTTTAAAGCACAGTGTATAACACACAATAGTTATTCCAGCAGAGTACCCTTTAGGCGCCTTTGCTGATAGACCAAACAAAATAAAAAACGATCAAATACAATAAAGGCATGACAGAAACTTAAACTGAGCTCAGTCACCCAGTTTAAAGTGTAATGCCCTTGTGGTTAAGTTTTCACATGTCTTACACCTTTTGGATTCTCACTGGGAATGTAATCTTTGTTTACACATAAGACATTTAAGTTGGAAGCACAATTCCTGCCGGCGTTCAGCAGGTTGTTCGCTATGGATGACTTATTGTCTGCTCTTTATCTATACAACCTCCCGAAATTATATGTTTGACGTTCTCTTCTGATAATCCTAACGTGAATCAGTTTTACAACATCTCAATAAACAATCACTGTTTAAAACTTACAAAATGAGCACTGCGATGTTGTTATAACATAATGGAGTTCGTTCGTAAAGGGAAAATCTATATCGGTTTCTGCATATATTGCCAATATATGACAATGACAGTGGCATACGTCTTATACTAGAATTAATCCTTTCACTTTTCTTAAATAGTTATCGCCTTTTAAAGAGCGAGAATAAAGAACTTCCGTCCCATAAACTGACCGTTCCATGTGAATGCCATTTTGTTATTACTATGGCAAGCGGGTACGCGTAAAAACATCGACCGTCTTATCTACGTGAAAGAGCCTTTAACGGAATGTTATTGTTCTCCGTTTAGGTAAAATACAAATCAGTGAGGTTCATAAAGGTAAATTTTAAGAGATCTTACCCTGGCAATCTGTGTTCCACGCGGGATATGGTCTTTCACCTGCTTTAACGGGTAAATATTTTACCGTATCGAATAGGGACTGTTTTTACATAAAATATTCAGCAGTTAAAACAGCTAAATGCCGGGTTATTTTCACTTTATTTCACACTTTCAGTGGGCAACCTTGGACGGATTTTATTTTCTAGCTTCTTTAACCTCTCCGCAGTGAGCCGAATATTCTAAATGGTCCGAGGAAGAGTTAAGTGGATTTTAATTTACCGCTGTTAAAAGCGATGAGCGTGGCAGGAGGTACCGAGGTTCACATGTTATTATTTGTGAGTGACAAATTTTACGGATTATCTCACAGGCAAAGCATCTGTGATGATCTATGAAAGAGGCAAAGCGCAAACAAAGGTCCATCTTAGTATAAATCAGCCATAAATTTAAAACAAGAGGGTACTGCAATCTATTAACATCACCGCGCTTCGATTAACTCATTAACTCACCTGACATGGTTAGCACTCAAGACTATCTGCTCAGAGATTTCAGAAAGATTAGGAATGGGCAGGCTACGATTTTCTAGATGACATTTATTTATTATTTGATCCATAAATTTAAACCCAAAAGGGTACTGCAATCTCTCAATCTCTTATGGGATAGGTGAAAGGTCAACAAGGACAAAACAGATGTCGACGGCTGCTTTCTTCGGAGAACACAATCCGCTCGCAAAGCTTCATATTCGTTTGAGAAGAACCCATAGTCCCGGGATTACTAAAATCTTTTAAATATCACTTTTAACTTGTAAGGGCGAAAATCCAAATATTCGCCCTCACAAAATAATGACAATATACGGGGTTATTCCTTTTATTTAAACACGTTTCAATGGATTTGAGAGTAGATGTAAACCTTCCCAAGTTTTTAGGGACTGGATTCTAGTACTCTGAAAGAAGGTTAAATTAGGGTTTAAATGGCGTATAATTATATTTATCTTAGGTTAACCTGCTCACGGTAGCTCGAGAGCATGCTCACAGGCTAATCTTAGGTTTTCCTTGAAATCCGGATAATTGGAAATAATATATATAGATAGGCCAAGCCTAATAGCGTCGCACTTTGAACAAGCTTAACTAAGGTGAAACTTAACTAAGGTGAAAGGTTGGAAGCACAAGAATTAATATTGACGAAAGGGCTATTTTCAATTTTAGCTATTCTCAAAAACAGTATTACCCGACCGTCTGCACAGTACATTTAGACCGTACAAAAGTTCACAAAAACAACTTTTCTCTGTCTAGAATAACTAGTACGACTACTTTCCGAATAAAATACAGTTTTTGTTTGTCAAAAATTGCCCGAGAAACTGATTTGGAAATCAAAATTGCAAAAATACGCAAACATATTTGCATAAGGCGACGCGAGTGAAGGCAGAAAATCTAAGGGCCTGGTCGCACTACAGTCAAAAACAAAAATTAGCCCATGCAAAATGACATAAAAACAAAAACATTCCACAAAAAGCGTGTCCCACCGGAGCGGTTTCTTTTGTTTTCCTCGATTTTTGCACGGGCGGAATTTTGTTTTTGACCGTAGTGCGACCAGGCCCCAAGTCTTGTTTTGTTTACATAAAATCGATTTTTAATCTATGTAATGAATGAACAAAGACATAAAAACGGACAATACAATCTTCTTTCGAAAAATTTCATTCAAATCTCCATTAATTTATGTTTAAAAGCAGAACACGTACCATTTATAGCGCATCAAGGCAGAGCTGTCCTCGTTGAAATTCAAGATAACAACACGACTTAATTTGAACGTTTCATAAACATGTCTCCAAAACTTAAGAGAACACAAAGGAAAAGTCAATCAAAAATTGATATCAACATAAATTCCCATCGAAAAATGTGATTTATTTTACCTTTAAAGCACTGGACTGCTTGGAAATTCGTTAAAACTCCGCTTCTTCGGTTCTGAAATCCGTAATAAAAACAAGGCATCTCCCTGCATCGCTCCTGCATTGATAATATGAAGTTCCTCGAAGCAAGATTTTATCCCTGAAAGCTCTTCTTTTTCCACTAAAGCGGCTTCTGAGTATTCCTTAATTAGTATCCCTGTCTTGAGTAGCAAACCGCGAAGGGCTAGGTTCTAATATATATAGTTAGGCTTAGCCTAACAGCGGCGCCCTCTGAAGACCCTCTGAACAAGCTTAACTAAGATGAAACTTAACTAATAGGTGAAAGGTCGGAAGCACATGTACAAGAATTAAGATTAATATTGACGACCGGGCTATTTTTCAATTTTAGCAATTCTCAAAAACAGTATTACCCGACCGTCTGCACAGTACATTTAGACCGTACAAAAGTTCACAAAAACAACTTTTTCTCCGTCTAGAATAACTATTACGACTACTGTTAAAAAATACAGTTGTAGCTTGTCAAAAAATGCCTGAGAAACTGATTTGGAAATCAAAATTGCCAAAAATACAAACATATTTGCATACGGCCACGCGAGTGAAGTTAGAACTATAATAAAATTCAAGTCTTGTTTTGTTTACATAAAATCGCTTTTGAACCTATGTAATGAATGAACAAACACATAAAAATGGACAACACAATCTTCTTTCGATAAATTTTATTCAAATCTCCATTAGTTTATGTTGAAAAGCAAAACGGAAAACGCGCATCGAGGCCGAGCCGTGTCTTCGATGAAATTCAAGAAATTAATACAACTGAATTTAAGCTACACGTTTAAAAACAATTCTCCAAAACTAACGAGAACACATTAACAAAAACTCAATCACAGATTGATATCTAGATAAATTTCCATCGAAAAATGTAATTTGTTTTACCTTTAAGTCCCTCCGGCGACTACTGTGCTTGGAAATTCTTTAAATCTCCGCTTTGGTGCTGAAATCCGTAAAACGAACCCATCTCTCGCATTGCTAAAAACGTATATAGTTCCTCGAAGCAAGATTTTATCCCTGAAAGCTCTTCTTTTTCCACTAAAGCGGCTCCTGAGTATCCCTTAATTAGCATCCCTGTCTTGAGTAGCAAACCACGAAAAAATGCAGGAAAATAACGACTTTAATTTAAACCGTTTTCTCCGCTCAGTAAACACAGCAAAACATCAAAGTGTTTTCCCAGCTGACGTGACATTCGGCCGTGTAACCGCGCGAAAAAAAAGCCTCGCTTTGGTTTCAACATGACGTCGTACGCGCATATTTTGCGACGTCATACGCGCCCGCGAGCTAGTCCTCCGCTAAGATCCCGGATGTTGTGTGGCGTCATACGCGCATGCGCGCTAGCCTTGCGCGACACACATCTCCGACACACATGTTTTTGTTGCAGACAGCGCCCGCGAAACATTCCGCTAGCCATGACCATGAAAAATGAGGGCATAGGTTCTATGAGTATGGGGCTCCGCAGCCGGGCCTTCGGCCCGGCTAGGCTCCGCTATGAATATGGGGCTGCGCAGCCGGGCCTTCGGCCCGGCGAGTGCTCCGCTAAAACTCAAAATGATTAGCTGGAATCGAAATGAGAAATTATTTTTCAAAAATTGTAAGACTATATACTTGTGAGGTACCACTTTTTCTTATTCTTCAAGCGACGGCTGGCTGGCTGAGAATAGTTATTTTTCTTGTCAATAGACTAAACGAAACAAAACCTACATTGTCAGTGTTATTATCAACTTGGGGGAAAATAATTGCCTGTTTCAATGTGCTTTACCAACAAGGTTTTAAAGCGGGGTCCACCTGAATACCATTTTCCGATTAACATGGCTTTAATGGAAATATCTCGTTCACGTTTAAAGCAATCCAACAAAACCTCGCTTTTAATAATACATTGATCTATGTTATGGGGTGTTTTGTAAATTCTTGGGTGATTTTTGAGATAAAATAGTTTTTCTCAAAGGATTTGTAAAATTCAGGGAAATAAGAAATAATAAAAAAATTAGAACTTGTAGTTAATAATTAATAGATGGACGCCAAAATAGTCCACTATCGACCTGCGTTGCTCTTGCATGGGTATCAACTGTCCATTAGAGTTCCAAAAAATATTTATTTCCTTTCTTCTATCCCTTCTTTAAATCTCTTAAAATTCACGTTCACCCCCACCTTAATACTTATTTAGTTAGTCAAAGCCGCCACCCGGCGACTGCGCGCTCGTTTGCACGCTCCACCAAGTGAAAGAAAAATCATATTCCGCTAGCTTTCTAATACTGCGGTAGATTTTACATCCACATTGTAGATTCTTGACTTTGCTTCGGCAGCGTTTGTACGGACGGTGGCGCGGCTTCACTTGAATCAATAAACGCAAGCATTATTTTTGTCGAGAAACCGACAGTCAAACTGAGCCCACCGTTGTGAAGCAAAATGGTGTCCACTCAATTCGGTCTGGGTTTGAAATTGTATCCAAGCGACACTTGCGCATGCTCAATAAATATTTGACACGATTTCTGTAGAGCCTTTCTTCTCTCGTATCGAGATAAAGGAAGGTTCTGCTCGCAGGGTGAGTGACAGGAAATTCTGTGGTTTTTTAAAGCACTGAATGAAAGATGAGAAAGTGAGAAGTGAAACGAAGCTGACAAAACTGTAGTGACGATGAGCCAGAAGGATAAAGAAAGCGAAAAATGTTAAATAATAAAATTAAAAGCACCTCCCGCGTATCGGAATTTTCAGGTCAAAACCAGCGATAAAATTCTGCGATGCATATTGATATAATTACCAGTAAATAATCACAAAGCGACCAAAAATCTGATTTTTATTGATTTTCACATTAAAAATAATCAATTGTACACATCAGGGATACAAAATTTGCGACTGTCAATGTACTAGTTGGTCTTAAGCCGCATTGCATGCAATTTTGATCTTACACGTGTGACACTTCTCTCCTACAACTGTACTTCATTAGCGGCAGCAAAAAAGAACTTTCAATCCGCGAAGGGAAAGCTCACAAAACGCAAAGTTAAACCTGAAATGGTGAACTATTCTCTCCAGATTGATTTTTCTCATTATATTGCCAGTTTGCACCGATATTCTGAGGGCCGCTGCCACGAAGATCAAGCAGACAAAGTTTATATCTGGCACAGAAAGTAGCGTATACTTGTCCTCTGCACTGATATTCAATGTTTTTTAGGAGCAATACAGCACCTAAACTTGCACGTAGGTAGACAAGCTACCCGACATTTCTTATCACACACGCCTCCTCTCTTGCTTTCATTCTTGACTGTGTGGCTCTTTTTCTTCTGTCCATGTTTTTTTATCGCGCTTTTCTTCTTCGGTGCATGTTTTTTGATGGCACTCTTCTTTCTTGCATATTTGTTGGCCATTTGTTTCTCGATCTTTTTCGCCATTTTCCTTGTTACATCGTAAGGTGGCGCGATGCAGCAGACCAAGTTACATTTTGGAAGGCATCGTCTTTTACAAATGGGCTTACAAGAACCCCATGACTTTGATCCTGGAGAAACAGATCACAGAAAACAGAGAAAAATTAGCTGGGATTGGACATAGAAAGTACAGGCTGAATTTGTTTGATTGTTTGGTAGAATTAATTAACGAACATTTAATTTAAAGCTATACAACGGTCATAAAAACAGCGATAATTCTAGATGAACGTTTCAGCTTTTGTCATACAGCTGGCGCCGGTTGGTGAAAAGGTGGATAAATTACTATCTAGTGGAAAAGCCTTTAACAAAATCCTTTGTGTTATCCACTGGATAGTGATTTATCCGGTGGATAGCGCTATCCACCTTTTCAACCATCAAGGCCAGTTAAAGGCCCAGTATTACCCATTGGGCTATGCGATCGTTTGTTTTTGTTTTCAAATGACGAGCTCGCTCGTGATTGGCTCTTTCGGGAATTTTCGACTGCGTTAAATTCAATCGTCGACGCATTGGGCGCGCAATGCATTTTGAATGATACTGAGCCTTTAAATAAACTGTGTTTATTGACCGTAAACTGCGTTTCAAATAGCGCCATCCGCTGACCGTAAACCCTGCATTGGCTCAAACTAGTTCCCAGACCCTTTTACAACTTACTTTTTCCTCTTATGTATGAGGACTCCAATACACTTTGAGTTTCTTTTTCTGGCAGTCGAATAACATCAACTAGTTAGTGCAAAAACACGTTATTAGTAAACTTTTACGCGACAATAGCTTCAATACAATAGTTTCATCTTTACATGATTCAGGTTATAGCTGTATAGCTCGTGAAGACCAGAAATGGCTAACTCAGTTTTTTACAGTGTTGGCATGTCATAACTTAATATTCCGCGTGTAATATTATAAGGCCAAGTTGTCCACTACTACAAAAGCTTAACCCGGTTTCTGCTGTATTAAGTAGCATGCATGAAGCGTCTGAGAGTATTGCTAAATATTTTTTTCTATTTCTTGTCAACTCATCTTACTTACAGTGATACAAACAAGGAATCAGTTACTTACTGAATCAATTACTTACAGTGATAGCCTTCGACGGACTTTTCTAAGTTTTCTTTTGATTCTCTTTTGACCACGTTAACTAAATCTGTGACAATAGAAAACAAAGTTACACAACTGGTATCAATAAAAACCTTTACAGAACTTACATGCAGTGTATACCTGAAGCCGCCTTTATTTATTTGTTTTCTTTTTTGTCGGTAAGGGCGTTTAGGATGCCAGTTTTCACAATGGGCCATTCATTTAGTTGTTCATGTGGTGGAGGCGGAAAATTGTGGTGGTGGTGGTGGTGGTGATGATAACAATAGAATTGTGGTGGTGGAGGTGGTGGAAAATTGTGGTGGTGGTAGAAAATTGTGGTGGTGGTGGTGGTGGTGGTGGAGAATTGTAGTGGTGGTGGTGGGAGTGGTGGTGGTGGGAGTGGTGGTGGTAGTGGTGGTGGCGGAGAATTGTGGTGGTGGTGGTGGTGGTGGTGGTGGTGGTGGTGGTGGTGGTTGTGGTGGTGGTGGTGGAGAATTGTGGTGGTGGATTTGCAAAAACAGCCTCGAATAATAAATTTCTTGGATTTTAAACGCGGCGTTATAGAAATATATCAGTTCCCGAAATCTTTACAATCCCCGTCCGAGTTCTAAAGTTTATTACTGCGGAGGAAATAATTGATCAGTTAAATAAAGACATTATTCAAACGATAAAACAAAGTGTATTTACTTACACAGAGATGAACCAAACGTAAAATCGGTTAAGAGGAAACCTTTGCTTCCGAAAAAAAAAGCCATCAAAGCTTTAGGCCTGCAATACGGCCTCATAGTGAATTCACGCTACGTCCGTAAAGTAATTTCATTCTAATATTTTGTTCTTGATTCAGCCTTATCATTTGTGGAGTACATGGATTTGAGTTGTTCTAAATAAAACAGCTTTTGTTGACATAATGATTTGATGTTACCTTAATGCGATTTGTTATTATTAAATTTATTTGAACTTAAACAGAGTGCGGGTTTATTGTTTTAGTAACGCATGTAATTGGTTGCTTTGTTTATTTTTCCGAGGTGCTAATTTTTCATGCAAATTTGGTTCAGTGTAAATTCGCATAATTAAAAGTTTGAACTTTGAAGCTACGGTTAAAGAAATTAAAACTTAAAGTTGGAAATGGCTCATCCAAGCATCTTCACTATCCATCATGAGACACGAATGTTGCCTTTGACTTGGGTGTTGAATAGCACAACCATCGCAGCGATTCAGTTTCTCTTCTTGAATGAGAATGTCAAACATAGCAGCGTAAGTAAGCTGAAATACATGGCCGATAATACTGGCTACGCTTTGGCGCTGAACTTTTTCAACTTCATCCACGGTCAACAAACGTTTGGGGTTCGATTCGACATGTATGTTTGGATTCATCTTGTAATAAAATATGGTAGAGAGTAATGAAATATTCCTTGCCAGCAAGCGAGTTGTAAGAATGAGAATGCTTCACGGTCTCTGGTATTTTTATAACAAAACAACAATTGATCTCCGTATAAACCAATCAACGTAGAAAGTTAGAGCAAGTCTGGGCAAGTCTGGGCGAGTTCATTGCGCCATTGTTTTGAAATCTTGTCAACCCGGTTTTTGGAATGGTTATTCTAAGGTAATGAAATACCACAGCAATAACGGTCGTTAATGTAATCCACAGCACGTTAATGAGAAACCACAGCATTTTATTCATGAGATAAAGACAATAGCTTATGACGTCATAGACGTTAATGTATTCCTGCGCACGATAATGAGATGTGGAGTAACCGGTGCCTCCTATACTACTTACACTAGCTACAGCATACATAGGCCTAATGCCTTATATTTTCTCGTTGAGTTATAATTCGCGACATCGCTAAAATGTCGCGGGTAAAAGTTTCGAGATGTTCGATGAAACTAAAAAAAATAATAATATTATAATAAAATCGACTTTGTTTACCGAGCGTGATACTTAATAGTCATGAAACTGAAAAACCTGAGATCCTCGGATGGAAGTTAGTAATGTTGGTTTTTGAGGAGGGAGGAAAGGACCGGAGGACGCGGATAAAAAAAAAACCCTTGGAGCAAGGACGAAAACCAAGAACAAACGCCACCCACATATGACGCCAAGTCCAGGATTCATCGAACCCGGGCCATATTATTGGGAGGCGAGTACTCTCTACGCCATCCCTGCTCCCCCAACTAAGATTACCTTAAAATGTGATCAAATTTTTGATTTTCATTTTTTTACATTTTCGCGTAATATTAGACTTTCTTACTCATCTTGCCAAATTTCAATTTATTACGAACATCAGAAGTCATTTTATTTTAACATTTATTTCCGAGAATTTACGGCCGCCATTAATCAACCTTGTTCCAAGGCTTGGTTGCGAATGGGAGAAAGTGACGTCAAAGACTCAAACATACCTCACTTGACGGGTTGAAATTATAATAACAATAAGTATTGAAAATCACGCGAAAAGCAACAAAAACTTTGGAATTGTTCTTCGTGCAATTTCCTATGCTGGATTATTATTATAATTTCAACCCGTGAGGTATGTTTGAGTCTTTGACGTCACTTTCTCTCATTCGCAACCAAGCCGTGGAACAAGGTTGATTAATGGTGGCCGTAAATTCTCGGAAAAATGTTAAAATAAAATGACTTCTGATGTTCGTAATGGAGAGAAATTTGGCAAGATTAGTAAGAACGTCTAATAGTACACGAAAAATGTGAAAAAATGAAAATAAAAAATTTGATCATAGGGGCACTTTAAAAGTCTTAAAAGCCACGTGCAATGAACGTAACAAAACCCAAATCACCAATCACTTTGACTTTCAGTCGTTGACAATAACATTTGTCATGACCGCTTCTCACTTTTAGAAAATTGTTGTTTCTTCTTTGTCGGTTTCCCATCTCAAATTTCTAAGGAAACTGAGGTTATAGAGAAAAGTAGAATGATCAAAAGTAGGGTGGTGTACATGTTAGCTGCGATGCATTTATCATAGTTTATTTTATGCTGTTTTATGGCAAGCAATTGGTACATTTACGTGTCTTTCCTGTGGATTAAATTTTGCGAACCTTTGACCGCGAACCAAAATAACACAATCAAAACTCGCGTGAACTGTAACTAGTTAAATTTGCAAACAGTTTAAAATGGTTTTAATTTAAACAGTGTAATACTGAGTGGGTATAGAAAGGTAAGTAGAGATTTAAAACTCTTTTTAATCTGCAGCTGGTAATTTTGAACAATTTTTACCCTAGTATTCAGATAGATTCAGCCTTTATTGTGCAAATGTGTTTTGTTTGTTTGTTTTAATTGAACATTTTGTTTATGAACGAAGAATAAGGCTTACGTTCAAGTTTATTATGGGCCTGCTGTCTCTCGCCTTGGTCTTTTGTAGAAGTGTACGCCATGAATGTTGCTTTGAATTGCTTTTCAAGCTTCTTGATGGCTTGGGATGTTTTCTGTTCTATAATTCTTTCCAAGTCTGCGAATCAGAACAGGTATACGCCCGTTTTCTTTGTGGCTGGGGAGTTGATGAGGCTCACATGCACGTGAAGCATGATGCAATTAATCATTGCGAAGTTAGAGCGGTGTTCACTTGAGCGTCGTAAAACCAAAAACCAAAGAATTACTCTGACCAATCACAACAGACATAGACAGTCCAATAAACCAATCAGAACTCGAAGCAAATACATGTAGCCGGCGTCAAGCGCGGGAAAATGCGTGCGAACAAGTCACGATTGGTTTTGCTTCTGATTACGACACTCAATGGAAAACCAACACCAACGTAATCACTCTTACTAATCACAAGAGACGCGCGGGAAGACGCGTACAAACAAGTTACAATAGACCTTTTTAGCTTGTATGTTTTGTTTTCCCAATGTAGGTCATGTGATGTTCTCAAGGGAATTTGTCATTTGCCTTTTCATAAATTATGCATACATATGCACGTGAAGAAAACAAAATTTAAAAGAAACAGTTCTCTAGGGTAACATTACATAATCTACATTGGGAATACAAAACATACTAACTAAAGAGGTCTGTTGGTTTTGGTTTTACTTGTGATTGTGCCGGTTGCGAGAGTGGCGCCAAAATCAAAACTAAGGCAACAAACGCGACATGTACTTTCGACGCTCAACTAAAAATTGCACTAAAGGGTCGATTATTTAACCAGCAAAAGTCAGTCCATGTTTAACATTCCTGAAACGAAGCTAATCCTACTATACTAATAAGCAGTTCAGTCTAAGTAGTCGTATTTTTGGTCTGAGATAAGCGCCATTCAGAAAAGGCTACCGTGAAACTGAAGATTTAGAAACAAGGCGGAAAGAGGGAGTTTGCCAAGTCTCTAAAACTCAACCAAATTCTGACTGTTTTACCGCGTTATAAAAGATTTTGCTGTAAGAGAACTCACGGCTTAAATAGAACGAAGCTATACATCACAATCGTATATTACCTTTTGTAGCCGTTTTTCCCTTTCCACTTATGTGGGACAGTACTACTGAAAGGTGTAGCGCCATCAGTACAGTCAAACATATTCTTGCACGACTTAGAGCCATACTTTTAAGACAGAATAATAGTCTGCAAAAAGTAAAATAGTGTTAGATTGTCCATAACTGGGCTAAACAACTCACTCATAACTTTCTACGAAAAGGCGCCGGTGGCATGGATGACAAGCCAGGGCCGACATCGGATGTGTTTCTGTTTTCCTTCTAGGATAATAATGGAATTAAAAGGTATAGTAATTTTGGAATACAGTATAAAAACTAGAAACTCCCTGAACGAAGACCTTTCGTAAACGACCGCGACCTTATTTTTCCATGATACCAATTTGTTTTAGTAAAATTGTATTTGAGTCTACCAATGCCTCTCCTTGCATGACCGTCACCCAAAGTTTCGAAGCCTTTTTGGTAGTGTCACTTAAGAGACGGTCTACTCGTTAAATAAAACGATAATTTTAAAAATGAACAGTAAACATTCTCGTGGAGAACGTGCGCCTTATCCTAACCCGGTTATACGCGATATTCAGATTACTGGCAGTCGACGACAAGATGTTGTCGTTATTTTTATTGACTAAGTTTCGTTCTCATGTTTTGCTATATTATACCGCTTTTTCAACTGTTTTATATTACGCGAGGTGGAGAATCGTGGTATGAATGAATAGCATTTCTGCCCGAACACACGGTGCAACTTTACTTGCAACGCATGCGCACAACAGTTGCAGAAGTAGAATCGAGTTCCGACTTTTGCGACGTTGTGTGCAACAAATTGCATCGTGTAACACCCAAAAAAATATTGTTGCGCGCACCGTGTGTCCGGGCCTTTATTATATTAGTGATTTTAAAATCACGGAAATTACTCTTGAATATAAAACACACTGAAACATTCAACATAGTCTTAGTTCCGGTGTGCAACAAACGTATTAGTAAGCTTCATGTAAACAGACCACTGCTAAACCAATCAGGGCGCGAGCTCTGTTAAAGTTGATCTACATCACCAATCTGAAATTTCATGTTTTGGATACACACATAAATGTTTTTTCTTATGGTTTATGAAGGTGAAATTAAGTATTTGGGGTGGATTTAAAATTGTTTGAAACACCGAAAGATTGATCTTAAATTTATTTCACGTCTCTTGTTTTACACTAGCTTTAATTGTCAATGTCGACAGAGAAGTGCTATAAGTATGGTACGTTAACTTGACGAGGCTTGGGATAGCCTGTTTTATAATCACAGAAGACATCGACACTTGACTGCCATCCATTGGCACTTTTCTGCTGAAATACTACTGCACACTCATTTATTCATTCACAACATGTCAGAAGATTTCCTTCCATTATACATAGGTCGAAATTAAATTAAACGTCTACATGATAGCACTACATTAATATAACCTGCACTGACTCCATCAAACAGACCACATATGATAGCTAGGAATAACACCAAAATCTCATCACCGGTTACTAGTATTGTGTTCGCCTTCTCTTAGGAAAGTAGATCTTAAATAAAATGCTAAGGTTTGCAAACAAAGTTCTTATCTTTTACTGAAAACTGAAAAGTAAATCCCATTGAAATAGCGATGACTGCAGAACTACAAAAACAACTGAAAAGATTCAACAAGTATCGTTTACCTCACAAGCAGTTTCCAAACATCAGAATCAGTTTCGGATGCCCGAGTGCAATCTGTAAACACGCCCTGGTGCAGAGCAAACCGGCTCCGCTGGTTATTCCCTTACTATACAGTGTTTAATTTCTCAAGAGAATACGCCAGGTCCATATATTTATATCAAGAGAAAAGAAAAAACGATTCCAAGTCATGTGAAACAATAATAACACATCTGATTTGATTGGTCAGGAGCTGAGAAGACAAGAAGACAACTTTCGCCTTTCTGACAGGTTAATCAAAACAATAAAAGGCAATCTCTTCAGTGTAAATTGTTTAGATGAAAGAAAAGGCTGCGACAAAGGTAATACGGGGCTAAGGTTGTTTGACTTGTCTTTTACAACGATCTGCTGACTACAATGAAGAGAAATGTTTAAAATTGCAAAGAATATCTTTGGAATATAAATTTGACCATTGACTGGTAACCCGAGAAATACAGCAGGTATATTCTCAAAAACAAATTTTCTACAAGCCGGTATCAGTGATTAGGACAGCGGCTTTGAATGAAATTAAATCATTTTACTGATACAATCCTTATAATAAATACGACCCCCTGTAAATCCGCCTTATAAGTTGCATGCTACTTCATTTATCCTAGCCACGCATTTTTAAATCGGGCTGGCCAGTTATGCCAAGCCGCCCGATTTTATAAAAGGACTTTCTTCAGGGTGAGATTTCGACGATAAGCATAGTGGGTTCGCACTAGACAGTAAGTCCGCTCTTACGTTTCTAGAAATTTCTCACTTTGAAGTGCTTTCAAGATATTTTGACGATAAGCATAGTGGGTTTACACCAGACAGTAAGTCCGCGGGGTTTTTTAGGAAGTTTTCAGTTTTAAGTGCTTTCAAGATAGAGAGTTAAGATAAAGTGTACTTTGTGAATTGTAGATATCTGGTGCAATTCACGGCACAGTAAACCGGGCAAGTATTTTGAAAAATGCATTGGCAAATAATTTTTGTACTCTAATGACATTCCTAAAAGGGAACATTTTTCCTATCGATAAGGTCTAGTATTTTTGGGAACATATTTACTTCTTCAGACTTCAGTGAGCTAGCCTGTTCCAGGCGTTCACGGATAGTGGGGAAAGCGCAAATAGTTGGGAAGGCGCGAAGAAAAGCGAGCGAAAAAAATGCGGGGAGACAAGGTAACCGCCTCCTCTCCCCAGTCTCCCCGCATTTTTTTCGCTCGCTTTTCTTCGCGCCTTCCCCAACTATTCGCGCTTTCCCCACTATCTGAACGCCTGGAACAGGCTATCAGTGAGCTGTCACTGTGTAAACTAACCCATTTGTCATGGATCAGTACGCCAATGAACTGTTTTTGTTTCTGATGAGTTGTAAATAGCGTTTGGCAAGAGTAAATGCATGCGACAAAGTCATACTGTACGTAATCCAGGGGATGTTCAAATCGGCGGCTTGGCGCTTTAATGGCTAACCTGATCATAATGGGGGAAGGAATTAAAAAAAAAAAAAATACACCGAATGCAAATATGGCCGCCAGGCAAGTTTTGTTTGGCCAGGTTTTCAGAGAAATTAATGATATCACGTAAAGAAGTGCTGCTAAGTGTATGATCTTGCAAAGTTTGAGTGTTTTTGGTTTAACGGTTGCAAAGTTATGGCTCACTGAAATTTTAAGCATTTGTATGAGAAAAGACATTCTATCCTGACTAGCCTCGCTTTCATGTTGTTCCCAAAATTTGATTGCCTATAACTTCTCCTAAAATAAGAATATGGCCTTGAAAATGCACACAGTGACTTATTTTGACCTGATCTTTATCATTATTCAATTGCTTTTCTTTTGTTGAGAACCTGTCCAAACAAAAAAATGTTGGACGGCTATATTTGCATTCGGTGTATGCCTTCCGTGATTCAGGGATCAATCTGTGTTTATTAAACATGTCTTTTGACTGAATGAGAAAGAGGTTCGTCTAAAACAAGATAATTTCTCGAGTTAATGATTTTCCACATTCTCATCACGTATCTGCCTCACAATATGTTCATATTGCTAGGAAAAATAAGATGTTGATCACTCTAAGAAGGACAACTAACATTTAATTTCTTATCTACCCTTCCTTAAAGCCCGGTTTTACTACTCGTAGAGTTCTTGTTGCTCATACTATAGATAACCTGCGGAAAGCGGTGCAAGCAAACAGTGTCTCGCAAAATTGTTTTGCTATGCATGTATGCTTCAAAATCACAAAAGTGTACTATTCATCAAGCAGGCTTGTTTACGCTTTTTTGCACATAAAAGCGCATAATGAATTATTCATTGATCAATCATAATTTTATCAATGTTATTGGGAATTAGTTTTCTGTTCTTCTCTCAATGAACATGGCCAATATCCTACTTTCATTTCCTCACGTCGGGTCGAAAATCCACTCGAATTGGAATTCAATATCTCATGCAGATATGGTAACATGTTAACAGGTTGACTCAGCGCCATAAGTTTACGTGAGTGAATGCATGAACTTGTTAAAAGGTTTGAAATAACAATGGCAGAAAAAGGGATGCGGAATGATAACTTGATCAATGTTATTAAATAAATGATATCAGTCTTTAAAAAGAAGTCGCCGGGTACTCTCGAGAACCCTCATAAGCCACAGTAGTTTTCAGCTGCAATACCATTCTCGATTAATTCTTTAAGTCTTGTAAGGAAACTAAACTCCGTTTACCACGGAGGGCTGTCGAGAGTACCTCTTCTTTTCTGTTTATAACAAAGGTCGATCAATACTTTAATAAGTCTTGTAGGAACGTACTAGGTAATTTTACAAATCCATCAAACCGACTGGATGTTTTTTGACCACACCATTTCTAAGAAATTTACTCTTTACAGTAAAAGTTTTAAATATGATGTAGAAAAACAAGCATTCGACTAAGATCAGGATGTCCATCGATTGTTGGGTCTTCCTCTTTTTTATTACTCATTTATATTAACATGCTAAGTATTTACATAAAACTAGAAAAAATGAACATGCATGACGAATTAATTGGTCATCCTGTATCGTGTTACCATTTGTCATCTTTTCTGTAAAATTGAAAACGTTTTCATCTTTAAGTAAAACGTTCAAACAATGGAAAAGAGTTAAAAAGAAAAAGTCCTTTCCTTTTTTTAATAAGCGTGGCCAACATCCTGCTTTCATTTCCTCACAGCTGGTCGAAAATCCTCTGATTCGAATTCAAATATGTAACATTACTCAGCGCCATAAGTCAGTAAATGAGTGAATGCATGAACTTATTAAAAAAGGTTTTAAATAACAATAACAGAAAAAGGGGAGCGGAGTGATAGCTTGATCAATGTTAAAGGATATTACTGTAGACTCCCGCCATCTCCAACTCTCAAGGGGAACGGAAAATTGTTCGAGGTAGTGGGGGTTTGAGATATCGAGGGTGGTGCCGAATTTCGTAATTTTCAACAAAACTGGAGTACAGTATGTTGTAACATACTAAAATAAAAAATATATGAAATATGAAATATGAAATATTAAAATATCCTAACCTTTCTCGTGTCTAATCGGAAATCGACTGATTCAAATCCCTGAATATGATATGCAGATACGGTAACATGTTTACAGGTTGACTCATCATTCACTAAATAAAAGCTTTATTAACAATTTAAAAAATATCTTAATTACATAAATAAAAATAGAAATAATTGATAATAAAAATTCAAAATTCTATAAAATTACAAATTCCATGATGCAGAGATATTAAAATTATACAATCGAAGTATACTAATGACGGCTAAACCAGTGTCCATAAAACGCCCTGAGTATAAAAGCATATAAACCGTGTATTTCAAATATCCGCACTAGTTACATTTATTTTACAGTCTAAGGATTGCTCTATCTTGCTACGAAACGGCGTTCGCGAACCTCTAACGCATGCATGTACCGATCTTAAGAGTTCAAACGAAATCTGTGTCCTGAGCCAAGTGATTACAATATGATAAGGCTCGGTATCTTTCTGAGCTATCCTGTCTGCGAGATGCTTTAAGAACCGCTGACACTCCTTTCCCATTCCGCCATTGGTTCCAAACACTAAAGGTGTAAACGAACCCATTTCTACATCTAACACCCGCTGCTGGTACTTGCGTTTCTTCTCTTCTTCTTGCTCCTTGAACACTTCCGATGTTGGCTTGCTCTGGTAACAACTGGAGTTGACGTGCGTAACTCTGACATCAAAAAATGCCGTAACTCCTCTTGCCCAGAACCCTCCCGCTTTGATGTCCAACCTTGCCTCAGAACTTGTAACAGCGCTCCTCAAATGTAAACGCTTGTTGTCCAGGGGTTGAAGGCGTGGTTCGATTTCGACATTATTGCAGATCTTATCGATGAATGTCGTTAACAAGTTCCGTACACCATCATGTCTCTGCGCTACAAACCCCCCCTTTTTACAAGAGAGGGCGTGACCAACGGTGAATTTATCCCCACACACGCAATGACTTGGTAGATCGACTAAGGGCAAGTCATAACGCAAGCGTAGCGAGTCTCTGAACTCTTGCTTGTTCAGGGCTAAACCCTGGTCTGCGAGGGGCATCGCATTCAGCCAAGAACTTGCGCCCTTGTCTCTCGATTGATTAACCAGTCGCAGCAGGTCTGGGGAGAGGCTTGAATCAATGCTATCCATTTTCTCTTTAGCACTTGCTCTCTTGAGTGATTGTTGATGCCTCTTTAGCTCCTCCGTAGATCTTTCGCCTGGCACCATGATGGAACTCTGTGATGTAATAGAATCTACGTGCGCGGTGGTTATTAGTCTCGAGGCAGCAAACTGCTGCGGTGCCTCGGATCTCAGATCAGGATGCCTAGACCCCCTTGACCCGTTGCTAAGGTAGCAAGTCTGCACACCTCGTTAGGGAGAGGCTCTGATTGACCAAACAAAGTTGGAAGTAGTAAATCCTCAATCACCTCCTGGATTGGGTCGACATAATCTTCAAACGATCCTATCGTGCGCATGAAGTAAGTGAACTTCGACTTGTAGCCTTTTGTGAAAGCAATGTACGCCGCATGAGGCTGGCTCTTCGCTATTTCAGAGAGACGTTCGATTTCCTCTTTCCATACACGAACCTTCTCCTCACAATACTGATCTTTGTATTCTTGCGACGCAATAACTGCTCCCAGATGGCGCTGACCTTCAGTCGTTATGTTGACCTCATCTCCAAACACCCTCTTTGCTTCCTTTGCAAGTTCCCCAGACTTCACAATAAGCCAGCTCTTTGACCCATTCACAAGGTATCCAAACTTTTGTCCTTCCTTACTCAATTGCTTGTACCAGTTACACAACTGCACAATACTCCCTCCTACAGCTGAGTCGTCTGCAAGCCACACCTGTTTAACCAATGGGCAGTGGTCCCTCAAATTCTGTATCATTATAGATGTATTAAGTGCATACCATGGCATCGCTAGCGGATCTCCTTGCGTGGTGCCTTCACGAGAAAGTATTTCACCTCCCTCGCAGATAAACAGTCTAGATGGGCTTCTATACGTGTTAATAACATAGAGCGCCATTTCTCTGCACAAGATCTGGATATTGTGTAAAGCCGCTGACCTGTACATTTGGTTAAAAGCGTTACTACCATCAATTAACAATATTCCATCTGTTCCTTCTTCAACAAACACTTGACTCATTGCATGGATCGCAGCCTCCGCTCCTACGTTATGACCAGCGCAGACTTGTAGGGGACCTGCCGCTTCTTTTATTTCCTCCTTTAAGAAACCGCTGACCCTTTTGCCCACTATTATAATCTATTTTGTTATAATCATTCACTAATGATAATAGGTTTTAAAGGTTTTTAAACTAAACAATGACAGTAAAAGAGATGAGAAGATTCTTATTTTCCACAGCAATTACTCGTATTATTATTATTATTATTATTATTATTATTATTATTCATGGGCGTAGCCAGGACTTTTTCAGAGGTACGCACAAAAACCAAATCTTCACATAAATTTTCAGCTAGGTCGTATACTTTTTTTAAATTTTTACTTATTTTTTCGACTTTTTCAGGTACGCACGTGCGTACGTGCGTACAGGTAGCTACGCCCCTGTTATTATTATTAATTAACACTTTTGTCAAGAGTATTTTGTTAAATGCTACTTTAAAATTATGTTGGATTCACTTTTGTATTCCCATAGTATCCCAGTTAAACGAAGTTTAATTTGAGTTGTACATATTCGGCTAAATTTCCGTTTTCTACGGTGGCTAAAAAGGGCCATCGAGAGTACATTAATTCTATAATAAAGATCGATCGACACTTGTAAGGAACAAAAAGAGCAAGTACTCTCGATAGCTCTCATAAGCCACCGTAGCTTTCAGCTGCATGCATGCCAAGTATGCCAAACATGCCAAGGATTTAAATAAAAACTAGAAAACTGAATTAACATGACGAGTTCAATTGGTCTTCCTGCATCGTGTTATATAATTACTATTCGTCATTTTCTTGTATAAAAGTGGGGCATTTTCATCTTTAAGTAAAAAGTCCAAACAATGAAGGATACATCAGCTATCACTGGCAGGAGCAATTCGTCTTCCACAAATATGGAACTACCTTCCAAAGCAGAAGGCATCTTTTGGTGCAGCGCTTTCGCACTGGAGGCGGTTCTTATTGTTATAGGAAACTTGCTCACAATTGTTCTTTTTGCAGTTAACAAAAAACTTCGTAAAAAGAGTTTATTTCTTATCATCAATATGGCGTTTGCTGATGTGTTGTTGGGAGCTGTATATATACCATTTGATATCTACTTATATGTTGGAGATTATTATCAGCTATGGGTAGCAACTTCGACCACGTCTTATTATGTTTTATCGCGACATTTTACTATCCGTTTTTTTGCAGGCTTCATTAATGTCTGCGGTCATGGTATCCGGTAAAAGATTTTTCGCCATCTATTTTCCCTTTAAGCACCGAACACTATCAATGCGAGCATATCACATTGTTATTTTCATAGTTTGGACTCTAGCTATTCTTTTATCCGCTATCTTTGTTGCATTATTGTATTTTGTTTTCAGGAGGCTTGCTTTTACCATTTTGATGTCATACTACTTGTTTCTCATAATTATTGTTTGCGGTTGTAACTTTGGTATTTGGAGAAAGTTTAAACACGAAAGGATTGCACCACAACGTCAAAACAGAGCCTCACAAAACCAGCGCTTGACCGGCAACACCTTGCTGTTTGTATCTATTGTTGCTCTGCTGTCGTGGCTACCATCCATTGTTGTCAACATATTAATGTTTGGTTATAAGCTGTCGATATCTTGGCGCATCTATTACGTGACCGCGGCACTGAACCTTGTCAGTTCGTTTCTAAATCCAGTGATTTATGTATTAAGAATTCCCGATTTCAGACAAATGCTAGGCGTTTTCCGTTATAGAAGGCAAAGAAACATGCAATGGGAAAATCATGACAGGAGACATAACAGGGCTGTCGTTTTGACGTCGATAACAGAGTATAGAACATTGTGTACCAACGTTCATCTGTCCAAAAATGTAAAACGAAAATGTGCATGTTTTCGATGGCTTATTAACCCTATTCGGCCTGGGGGGGCACAAAGTGCCCGTGCTAACTTTCAACATTCATAACTTCTTTAATATGTATTCAAACGCCATCAAACGTTGTGACTTTTCCTAAAATTTATCTGGCAACAATTTCATATGACAATTTTTTGATCACGTGACTTGACGTTTCCATGGCAACAAGATTTTGACAGCCATGTTTTTGGAAATTTGCATTTTTATACCTTTGAATGAAGAAAAAGAATGTTTATTGGTATAACTTTTGTATTTTTACGTCATTTAGCGTTTATTTATTGGTTTTGATTAATTTTCCGTCAATTTGGACGGTTTTTAAGAGGTTTTAAAAAAACTTCAGAAATCCAAGATGGCGGATCCAAGATGGCGGATCCAAGATGGCGGCCGTATAACTAATTACCAAATAACTACGTCATATGACGTCATTGTTCCATTGTGCGGACAGAGGTATTCGGCGAAATAAGTTCGTGAGCAGTCCATCTTAGCAGTCCGTGTTGTAAAATTCTGACTGCTCAGGGAACCAATCAGAATGCTCCTTTTCATCATGGACCAGTTTGCCATATAATAAAATTAATTATTCATTAATCAATGATAACTTTATCAATGTCTAAAGAAAAAAGTCTTTTCCTTTTTTTATTAAACATGTCCAATAACCTGCTTTCATTTCCTCATGGCTGGTCGAAAATACACTGATTTGAATTCAATATCATATGCAGATACGGTAACACATACTCAGCGCCATACGACGTTAGTACGTGAGTGAATACATGAACTTGTTAAAAAGGTTTTAAATGACAATGACAGAAAAAAGGAAGCGGAATGATAACTTGATCAATGTTAAAGGATATTAGTCTTTTTCTTTCTTTAATTGAACTTTGTTAATATCCTGCCCTCGACCCTTGCGTCTGATCGAAAATCGACTGATTCTAATTCAAGATACGATAATATGTTTACAGGTTGACTCAGCACTCATAAATGTACTTGTTAAAAGGTTTTAAAGGTTTTTAAACCTTTTAACAATCACGACAGAAAAAGGGATGCGGAAATATGTCTATTTTCCACAGTACTTATTCACATTATTATAATTCATCAACACTTTATCGGGAGTATTTTGCAGAAAGCTACTTTAATATTATTTTGGATTCTCTTTTGCATTCCCATAGTATCCCAGTTAAACGAAGTCTAATTTGAGTTGTATTCAACTAAACTTTCGTTTTCTAAGGTGGCTTAAAAGGGCTGTCGAGAGTACCTATTCTTTTTTTTGTTCATTATAAAAGTACGTCGATCGACACTTGTAAAGAACAAAATAAAGTACTCTCGATGGCTCTCATAAGCCACCGTAGTTTTCAGCTGAAATACCATTCTCGATTAATTCTTTAAGTCCTGCAAGGAAGGTAGACAATTTTCAGCAAAAATCCATTTAACCGACTGGATCAGTTTATTGTCTAAAACATCTCTAAGAAACTTACGCTTTATAGTAAAAGTTTTTTTGGATATGATATTTGTATAAAAACAAGCGTTCACCAAGATCAGGATGTCCATAGTCTGTTGGGTCTTCCTCTTTAGTTATTCCCGTTTCTGTCAACATGCCACGCATTTACATTAGATTCAGACAAAAAAGTGGGATATTGAATGTTCCTTTTTTCTTTAATCGAACATATTTAATACGCAACTATAAAATCCCCTTTGCGTTTGGTCAAAAATCCGCATAGATTCTTTATATTATAAATGCAATGCTGATCAGGTCACAAGACCATTGATGTAAGAGACTGGATAAACGATTGTAAAAATTGTAAAAAGGTTTGGAAATGGAAGCGATAGAGGAAAGATTGGGAGAGATGTTTAGAATATTTAATATCTCAATTGTAATATTACCATATTTTTTGTCAATAAAACCTAATCTGTCTTGTAAAATAATGATATGGGTGTAACCTTCCTGTCAGTTCTTAGTATTGTCCTTGAAAATTGATCTGAAATCTTAATGTTGTTCTCCTTTTTACGCCGTGAAGCGTTTTCCGAGAGTCTTAGAATTGTTTGTCCAATGAGGATAACAAGATTAATGCGAATCACTCATCACTTACACCAGGTTTTTGTGGGCCATATGTTAAGGAGAACTTCCAGAATTTTCCTAGAAGCTATTAAGTACAACAGTTTATGAATTTATAACACAAATTCCGCGGTCAATGATCCTATCATTAAGCACACAGTCTGTATAATGAAACAGCTTTTTTATTGTACTTAGAAGCGATATTGAAAACGAAAGTGTTCACTGAAATAAAGCCTTTTAAAACTGGGAAATCATGCTTAGTTACAGTTGGTAACGTTAACCGATCTTTATTCACCTCGCATGAGCACTAATATTTTATGAATGGCCATCATTGACGTGTTTTGCTAAACTTTCTGTTTTCACGAACAAATTTAATCCCAAGGCATTGAAAGGATAACAACATTTCCTCTATTTACATACTCTTTTAATCATTCTAAGTGGTTAAAAGCGTTCGTGTACCATACGAGCAGCTGCACGTGACCTTGCAATTGTCATATGATCGTACAAACAGACCAATAGACCATTTGCACGATGGCGTCATTTGACTACAACTACCAGAATTCATTTCGTTTTTCCTTTCTTATTTAAATTTTGTAATCCCAGTGCGGTTTAAATAGTAATAGCCCTAATTTGCACTACAAAACAAAAAGCTGAAGGATTCTGGTAGTTGTAGTCATATGACGTCATCGTGCAAATGGCTTATTGAAACTGCTAAACGAAATTGTGTAATGAATTCACTTGCTCATACTGCCAGAAGTCATTAAATACAAAAGTTCCTCCCGCATTCGGAGATTAAAAGTTTGTTCTTCAATCAAAGCGGATATATCTACTTTTATGGACATTTTGCGATCGTCCAAGAAATGCAGAACATATATCGACCAGTGGCTCGAACAATACGACTTCCCCATCTACGAATTTTCCTTCCAAAGCAGAAGGTATCGAATTTTGTAGTGCTTTGGCGCTGGAAGCTTTGTGTATTGTCCTGGGAAACTTGCTCACAATTTGTCTCTTTATTATTAACAAGAAACTTCGTAAGAAGAGTTTATTTCTTGTCATCAATATGGTGTTTGCTGATTTGATGAGGGGGGTGAATAGGGGTATGCAAATCCACCGATCCGAGCTATTTTTTGGCCCGATCCGTCGATCCGACGTTATTTTTGTTCAAATCCGGATCCGCATTACTTGAATAGTTTCCGCAGTATAAATATTCTACACACGAGTATATATATTGATTTGTTTTGTTTTTCTTGTGCAGTATTTAGATTTTACTCGAAGTTTTCTGCCTTTGTTGGTGAAACTGAAAAAAATAGTCGACAAAACACCAACATACCGTCCAAGGCCGACCAAAAAATTAAAGATCAGATCCACAATCCCAACTTCTAGATAGACAAAGTTCGGAATCCGGGCCAAAATTGTCGGCTGATCCGCGATCCACGGTAATTTTCAAATCCGCGAATCGCTTAATTTATCGCGAAAATCCGCAATCCGTGCGCTTTTCAAGGTCAAATCCGCCGATCCGCGAACCTATTCACCCCCCTCTTTGATGTTTGGAGGTGTGCTTGTACTTTTTAATATTTACTATGATGTTGCAGTACATTATCAGTTATGGACAGTAACGCTCGATCACGGTACTTTTGATATTTTCTACGATATCATACAAAACGTCTTGGTACAAGCTTACTTCTGCGGCTTTGATATCCATTGAGAGATTTTTCGCCGTTTATTGGCCGCTTAAGCACCGAACAGTGACAGCGCGCGCATATCTCATTGTCATCTTTATATCATGCGGTGCTTTTTGCATTATCTTATTGTTACGTTTTTGTTAGAAACCTCGCTGATCACGTTATGCATGTCTACTTAATGACCTTATTACTGGTTCTATGTGGTTCTTATATTGGCATTTGAAGAAAAGTTCAACACGAAAATGTCTTTCAGCACCAAAAATTAAAAGAACTTCACAAAACCAACATCAAACCAAAACGTTTTGTTGGCGCGCGCGATGCGCTTTCGTGGCTCCCCATAATTATCGTTTCCTATTTAACATATCTCGAAATCTCGACATATCTGTGAATCTATTATGTAACTATTGTTCTGAACGTTTCTAAAAATTCCCGAGTTTAGACGGTTGCTGGGTTGCGTTGAAAGGCAGGAAAGGATGGCAGGAAAGTTATTGAAAAGAGAAAAAACACCGCTGCCGCACCGTTTTAACGTCGATGATACAGCTAGAAGTACTGGAAACCGATCCCAGTCGCCCACAGCAGGCGTGCAAAAAGTTAGTTATGGAAACTAAATTTTGATAATATGTGCGTTTTTTTGTTCAGGTAGAAACTTAGTCTCCTTCGCAGCCGTTTTTGGGATGTCTCCCAAAAAACGGCTGCGAAGGAGAGCAGTAGAATCTTTGATCTACTCACTGGGAATGATTATGTTCTCATTGGGTGCCATATTTCAAACGCGTACAGTACCACTCAAATAGTAGCTTGTAAATAACAACAACTGCAAATAACTATCGGGATGATGAGGTAGGAGTCTGTTTAATTTTGGTAATTAAAAAAAAGAAAGGTTTGTAAATAATTAACAAAAAAATTCACATGCATAGTTTTATTAATTATATTTTCTTTGTTACGAGAATGTACTTTTACATGTACAGTCTTGTCTATTTTGCTTTCTTTGTTAGTTTTACCAGTGCGTATATGTTATTTATTAAACGTTATTTTAATATCCAAACAAACATTTTTACCTTTGTATAAAATTATAATCACAATGCGTCGTAGAGAAATATTAATTATTCCACGCCATGTTTTAGTTCGATTCTCTTCGGCTTAAAAAAATTAAAAGTGCGTGAATGACGCATTGTTTGTCATAAAATAGTCTAGATATACGATTTCCTATTTTACACGGTGTCACAAAACATCACATAGCTATAGCTGACAAAAAAATCTTCCGCGAAATTTTGGCCTTGTTGATAGTTAAATTAGGTCGCTGCGGTTCACTCTGGACATGATACGAAACAAAGTTTGCATAAAAATAACAATAAACAAATAAACAGGAATCAGACTGAGATCTCGGTTCAGATTTGGTACGAAATCTGTATCCGATCGAGCAGTTTGGCTAAGCAGTCATTGCAACAGCGGTATGCAATTTGGCGTCATGCGTATGGTCATCGTAGTAGGGATCTCTGGCCTTTATGCTCCTGTAAATAAAAACAGAGTTAAAGGTTAGGATATGGAGTGGGGCACAAGAATCAAAAAGTTATGAAATATCCAACTGGCTCTGTAAGCCACTTACATGTAGTGTGACATTCAAGGGACACTGTCCCGGCTGAAATATCGTGTTTTCATGCATGATTATGGGCAGGAGCTTGCTTTAAGCTTACTTTATTATCTTGACATTGGAAGAAACCATCGCCAAAAGTGATAGAAGCAAAGAAATATGAACTAAACAGACAAAATAACGGCTAAAAAAGTCAAAATTTCACAAGAATGGCAAGTTTGATTTCTTGACCGCCTGTCAATAAATCAAATTTCAGGAACTGTAATCCACTTCAATCCTTCCAATCCTGCACTTTATCTCTACACTACTGCTTTTTTTTTGCTCTTTTTATCTTTTTATCCAACTAAGTTGTATATTTGGTGGCATTTAGCGTTATAACGTGGAAATATTAAAGCTAAGCGAAATTTTGCGATTTCGGCGGGACAGTGTCCCTTCCAGTTTCATAGCCGCCAACTCAACCTCGTTCCCGGGGTTTTTCCCTTTGGTCTTTTCCCGCCCCTCCCAATTTCAAAAGGGAAAAACCCTGGGAACGAGGTTGCCGCCAACTGGGAAAATTAATACCACGTTCACATCAACCGTTTTCATAATGGCATGCATTTTACTCTGGAATGAAATGTAACCTCCACTGTAACTAATTGACATTAAACTGTTGAAAATAAAGACTGTATTTCCAATATTTTTTTACAAATGGAAAGAAAATTTTGATGTACAAAATGTTGGATATGAACATCTTTCAAATTTCCCGCCACGTCATTTTGAATTTTTGTAACGTCATATGGTTGCCGCTGTATGTTGGGCAACAACATTTAACGGCAACCAATTGTAAGCAACAATAAGTCATTTTCGTATTTAAAATTACCGCTGAATTCAAACACCAATGACACATTGATACAGGGTTAGACTCAACCTGATGTAAAATATTCACAAATACCGGCAGAAGGTGCGTGAAATTTGAAAATTAAACAAAAGACAGAGCTCTAAACAGGTCATCTTCTGGCCTGAATTTGTGAATTTATCACTTCAGATTGAGGCTAACCCTGTAAAAATGCGCCTTCGATGCTTTCATTCAGCGACCATAGCGAATTCGAAACTGGTCTATTGGGCGACGATACGACGTCATAAAAATTCAAAATGGCGGCGCGCGGGATATTTGGAAGCGAAAATAGGCGATAATCATATCCTGTTTCGTCTGACACTGAACTGCTTGTTTCCATGTTTTTCAGAGAAATTTGAAATAAGACAGTATTTCCAGCAATTCAACGTCAGTTTCTTTTTAGAGTAGAGGTAACCTTTAAAACGAAGATGAGTATAAAACTAACAGCCATACTGCATTCACGTGACACTGGGATAATCTCTATTGGTACAGCCCCCGGATGAACTCTTAGTCGTATGCATCGTACTAATGAACGATTTTGGATCATTATTGTGTTCTAAAACACAGAGCCACAAAACAAAAACAAATATCAGTCGGAAGGGTATGAAATCTAGCCTGCGTGGCTGGCAAAAAAAAAAAATTTGGCAGAGGTTTTTGGGCACGCTCGAAGCTAGCCCTCTATCTGCGTCCCGCTTTCTCCACGTGCTTCACGATCGCACGCACTGAAACTCCCACGTTCCTCTCCCCTTTCTGGTGCCTGCCACACAGGTTAATGAAAATCCCACCAGTATTGTGTAAGTACCTTCTCAAATGTTTAGTGCCTGATTAAGGTAAGGTTAAAAAACTGAAGTGACAAACATAATGTACCTAGCAACATAAGGTTTCTGCCAGCGTAGTTCAGCTGTAGTGTTGATATCAGGTCCCAATGAATGTACACTAGTCCCTTTAGTGAAGCCATTTGGAAGCTGAGTAAAAACATTGCCTTCAATACGGCCCATACGATCATCACCTCGCGGATTCATGTCATAATGTCTAGAAAAATAAGAAAAGAATGACGCGCATAACTAAGACCGCGTAGTTGATTACTGACTCGCTAGCTTTGGCTAGCTGTGAATGAGAAATATGAAAATTTTGGCTACCGTAAAAAGATTTAAAAAGCCGACGTTTCGAGCGCTAGCCCTTCGTCAGAGCGAATAAGAAATAGACTAGTTATATGGTATCAGCCAAGTCCCTCGTCTTTCTCTCTCCGGCGCTATTAAAAAGTGCTAGACAGGGAAAGTGTAAGTTCGTGTAAATCGCACAATGAACGCACGTATTCATTTCATATTTTCAATAACATTGAAAGGTGGGGAGGGAGGGAACCGCCTTTTATACACCAGCCAACACACAGTGTTCAACTTTTTGACAGGCAATCAATTTACGGATCACGGCTGACTTTAAACTGGTTCCACAATCGCATTCTCAATTTAGAGAGATCCTTCCCAAAGACAAATTTAAGGCAAAGGACTTTTGGGAAGCTGTTGTCGTGTACATCATAATTGTCGATGAGTGTCCCCTTAACTTTTAAACCGGAGTCTCAGACTGGGGCTCGAATTCCATAAACGGATTTGTTGCCACGCCGTCTCCAGCCTGACTCTCCTGCACGTGACTACTTGTAACTAGTACATACTTTGCATTGTAGTGAGTATCAAATCTTCTGAGTGAGTCCGCCGTCTCCGCTGTCTCAAAATACTGGTCGTTATTTTCGCTGTAACCAGTTAGCTCCTGAAATTAAGTTCAGTTAATGTAAGTTAAGGCCATACATGTACATGTACGTCTTCAAACAAGTAAAGGCTACACTGACATAATTTTGACTCTCAAACGTAATGACTAGCAATCTGCCACAAAAATTAAAGCTATGTAAGCTGTTTTGTTCATTTAGAAAGGCGGGTACCAATTCTGTTAAACCTGTCACGGCATGGAATGTATGCGTATGGAGGTGGCATGTACGTCTCGAGAACGCCTCACAGGATTGGCTGAGAAAACAATAGAACAAATAACAGAACAATGGACCCTAGCTCTGAAAACAATACATGTGCGTGATAACCAGGTCCAATGAAATTAGAGATTCTGAAGAGGTGCATGGTATCTGCGCGTAAGTCATGGTGACTACATGAACGAATGAAAAAAAAAATGTGACAACTCATGTACACTGCAACAGAATGGGCCTTTATCACGCGGCGGCCATGTTGATTCCCAGGAGAATAAAATGCTTTGTTTTCGCCTGCTTAACCTCGTTCTCAACTTTTTCACTGCGAGGCTTGGGAGGCAAATCTTTTGTTTTTATACAAAATGGCGGGGCGTGATAAAGGCCCATGGAAGATCCAGGAAAGTTATATTAGTATGTTTAGTTATTTTGCACTGACTTATGGGTTGGAAGAATAACATTTTTTCAGACACTCTTTTTTTAGAGACGGACCACTATTTTTTTTACGGGGGGGAGGGGAGGGGAGGGGGTTGGAAAATTTTGAAATAAATTGTATGCAAGAAAAAAAAAAAAAAAAAAAAATTGTTTGCTGAAAGTATGGCAGTTGGACGGAGAAATTCTGTTACAGATTGCAGTGGTGTTTACACGGAAACTTGCACACTTAGCCGTTCAAAAATTCGTCCAGTTCCGCCGGTCCCGTGTAAACGCAAGGTGGAATCGTGCAAGATTTTGTCCGTGCAAAAATTTCTCCGGACCCGTGTAAACGGGGCCTTAGTCACTTTCATTACACAGGGGCGGATCTAGGGGGAGGGTGCAGGGGGTGCGCACCCCCCCCCCCCCCCCCCCCTGAGATGACCTAGTCTGCGTTGTTCGCTTTTAAAATTTGTTTACGTCACCCTTTAGCCTTCAGTTACGTCATTCCTTAGAGGTGCACCCCCTCCTAAGAAAAATCCTGGATCCGCCCCTGTTACACATAGTTTTGTTCTGATTAGATGTGTGTAACATACCTTTGTTCCTGTGGACACGTTACCCAGTCTCTCTGCTTCAGTTGGATCATTTCTCTGTTTGCCTTTGAATGTTATTTTGGCAACACTATATGGAGATATAAAAAAGCTAATTTATCTAAAGAAGTCACCAGTGTTTGACTACGTCGCGGAAAAGACTCTGGGGATTACCCTGGGGAAGATTGTTTTCGCGCCAAAAAGTAGCTAGAACCCAGTCTTGTCACAAACGAAACAAACAAAATGGCGGACGAAGTTTGCGAGCGAGTTCAATTTCAAGATAACAGGGCAAATCAGTATAGCGAGTACTACATGTATGGACAGTGTGAGAATGTATCCCGATGAAACACTTTTGGGATGTAAGATTTATTTTTAATGCATACAACTAAGGAAAGTTTTATATACTTGTACCTTGAGAAAGTGTGCGGTTGGGCCAAGTTAGAATATTCAGCAGGATCCAACTTTTTCATTCGCTCTTGGACTCGAGGATGCAGATCACCGAGCTTTGTATACTCCTGGATATAACGACAAGAAATCAAGCAATAAAGTGACAGTAAGTTTGTTTTATTTTGTGGTATTTAACCCTGGTCAGCCCTAGCCTGGTTAATAATAAGCTTATTATTACATGTAAGCTTGATAATATTGAAAACTGATAAGTCATTGCTAGTTCAATTCCCTGTGTTTATGCCCCCCCCCCCACCCCCCCCCCCTGGCTTTATAATTGTCCCTTTTTGTGGCAATGTAGTCGCCTTTACTGAATGTTCCGTGACCTCTCACCTGTCCTACTTTTGAATAGAAAACTGGTCTTGCTTTTGTGCCATGAGTAAACCCTGTGTTACGTTCTGACCCATGAGACAAAACAGGAAGCCTCTCATTTCCCTGTTGAGAAAATAGAAAAATTGCAATGAAAATAAAAATATATATTATATATAAAGCTTGCTTTAGCTTAGTGTCAAATCATTGATTGCAAAATCAGCAAAAAAATCATCAAATAACAATAGCTTGGTGAAGACTGTAATTATTAATCATTTTTAAGAATAAATTATATTAATTTTATAAAAAATGCAAATTATGTGTGTCTCTGGCATACAGTGTACAGTTGAATCTCTCCTTATGGACACCTTGTAATACAGACACCTCTCTATTACGGACAGTTCTCTTGGTCCCGAAGATATGAAAATTTGTATAATCTCAACAGTGTACCTATTATAATACAGACACCTCTATGATATGGACACTTTGGTCTGTCTCTTTGGCATCCATATTAAGGAGGTTCAATACTCAGGGTGCAGCTTACAGTGTATCTGCGAGTGCAGCTTAATTATGCCAGTATTAATATAAATGAATAGTAACCAATTAAGCAATGGGTATGTTGATGTCCCAGAATGCCACTAACAATAACCCAAAGTCAGATGTTTCTATTTGATGAAGCCAGGTGACACAAAGAGAGAAACAATCGACTTCCCATTACTGTCCATGATGTCAAGGTTGTCGTTGCTTATCTAATTTTTTAGGTCCCTAATACAGTACACCAGATTCATGTTTGTTAATTTGCCTCTGTCAACATCTGGTGTTTTCTTAATTTTTGTTTCATATTGAAATAATTGAGCATGCATACATACATGAAGATATTCCACAGGGAGAAAATCTCTCTTCATGATACTAGAACCAGTTGGTCTGTAAGTCCATCTTGGCTGAAATGAAAGGTTGCCAAAAAATGAATTATATAATATAGTGCACATGTACATGTAAGACACAACATCTTCTTAACCAAGTGTTTTGCTATTATGTTTTTTTTTACTTGGTTTAACTTGATATGAATGAGTTGCTTACAGTTTAATGTGTCTTATAACCAAGTGCACCAGTTTAATCACTGAAAAAAAAATGATTTAATACCAGTTCAAATATGCATCATAGCATGTGCGATATATTTTAAAAAAGGCATTGAACCTTGATCAAAATAATGTTTAAATCATCTAAGAGAATCCATGTTGACAATAACATTTTGCAAAGATGTTGTTATCGACTAGTACAGCTGTACCTACTGTAAATAACAGTTTGTTTTTAATTTATCAGAGGTAATCTTTAGCATAATATTTCCTCACATCTCTTAATCCTTCATGTGCCTCCATTGGGTTAAAAGTGATTGGTTCATCATTGCAAGCATGAGTGAAACCTGATCCTTCCTTGTATCCCACAGTTTTTGTTGAAGTATCCACTAAAAGTCACACAAAGTAATATAGGGGTAAGTCAATGTCATTACTACGTACCCCTTTCCATAACACATGAACTGGGAAGATCAAAATTCAACCAATAGATCGGGGCCGACACCTGCATATCATGAATCACAATAATATTTGTATGTATCATGTATCATGGATCAGCCTGTACCTTAAGTAAGTAGATGTACATGTACAACTGTAGTTTAACCAAAGCTAATTAAGAATATTTTCTCACACTATATTTTTGCTAAATGTATTGATGGTAAACAGGAAAGTTACTAACTGCAGCATAATTTTATTATAAGGCTTACATAATTATGCAATTATCAATTCTCTCTGCATTACTTGCAGGTATACTCACTTCTTTGACTGGGGATTCCAAGAAAGTTGGTGTGGTTTTCAGTGGACATATAGCTAGGGCCCTAAAGAAAATAGAGGTAAATTTAATAGAATACATGATTGTACGGCGTATATGTTTTTTAAACTATGTTAATCTGAACCAGTAGAAAATTGTCAAGTTTAAGTTACATGTAGTCATGACTACGCGTTGTATAAATGTTGGAAGGGAGTTATAGAAAGACAACAGTTTCTTTTCAACATACTGTATATTATTTGAGTTGGTTATTAAAGGGGTGTCACGAGGTGTCACGCAAGCTACAGTCTTGAAAAACGTCCGGTGGCTGTTTTTCAAGTTTACGCCATCATCGTCGAATCCATTCAATCCTGCAGTGTTAATGGTCTCAGATTTTTCACATATGTAAATAATCTATTTGTCTTGGTTTTCGCCCGGTTATTTTTCCGATTCTGAAATCGTACGGCTAAATTTCTTAATATATACGAGCAGCGATAGGAATCAGCTGACCATGGAATGTCATGGATGAAGGTTCTTCTTCTCTGTTGGCTAAATATAGTACACTTCAGCATATTAACATGGTACCAGAGACTTCGCTTTGTACTTCTTTACCACCACAGACAAACCTAACATTTTTCTGATTTTGTTTCGCTTGAGAAAAGAGCGATGAAATTGTTGGACTTAAATCAAAACAAGCAATAGCTCTTGTGTACGTGACCACTGGTTCCGTTTCGAGTCCTGTTTCGTATCAGCGAACAAAAGAATTTTGACAGATAATAGTGTAAATTAAAGTTACTAAAATTAGGCGAAACCTCGCGACATAGCCCCTTTAAATAGCATTCAACATGATTCAGGCATGTAATGGTACATTTATTGTAACATTAAACAATTAGATTAATATGGGAGGGGGACATTGCCAGGGATTTGCGGTACTTGTTGCAGTTTTGCTCATTTTTTTTATGCGGAGTTGCGTTGAATAAAATCCCAGCTTGCGGTGTTGTGGTGATGTCAAACCCTACAGTGTGCAATGTTTGCGCTTTAAAGTCTGCGGTGTTCGGTGGAACGAAATTATCTGCGGTGTTGTCGTTTCCTGTTTGACCCTTGTCAGATCTAAATTTAGCCTCTATTATGTTATTTATTCCTTACTTACACTGTATTTATGAAAAGCACGTACCATTATATTTAATTTGTAACAAAAAGCAGTCCAATACTGTCTAGTAGTTAATCTTCAATATGCTGCCCGTCACCAATCCTAAACCTTTTTCATTTATAAATTTAAGTAATTTGACAAAAATATATATTGCGGTGACGGTGTTTCGTCGACTTTTCTTGTGGTGATGCGGTGTTCAGAGCCCCCCAATGTCCCCCTCATATGGAGACTGTTACATGTACTGTGCTTTTCAATAACATTCAAAACTCAACCAACAGTTTCCTTTTTCAATGCCGCAAATATCTTAGCCGCAGACATTTTAGAAAACAATCATATGATACTATATCCAAAAGGTCATGTTTGTGAGTTGTGATTGGTGGATTTTGATCCATTTTGTCAGTTTCTGTTTTCACAGGACTCCAATATCTGTCGCCATACTATACATGTGGGGGGGGGGGGGGGGGGGGGGGTGTACTTTTGATTGATGGCAGCATAAAGCATATTACCTTAGTTGAGCTTTGAACTTCGGAGTTTGTGTGTTATTGAAAGACGCAGTAAAAAAGTTGTACTTAAATAGGTACGATCAATTAAGATGTGTTATTTTTAATTAGCACTCTTTCTTGGTCGCAACAGTGATGTTTTAAATAAAAGTTGTGAAATTATTGACCATCTTAAATTCATTGTTGTCTGCATTTAACAGTTAATGTAAGGAATTGTTTGGCCAGAAGTTAAAAAAAATGAGTGTTGTGGAGCCTATTTCTTGAATGTTTCGGTAACTTTTCAGGCCTGGAAAGCTATTTCACGTGTACAATGTTTACATAATTTTAAAGATTCACAGGGATTTGGTGTCAATTCAGAAACCAAAAAATGCTTTTGTATTAATATTAATTTATTTACATAAACCGAAAAATAATAGTCCAGTGGTGTGATACAGCATAATTTACCAAAAAAAAATACATGTACCAAAACTGTCAGCGTGTATTTCTAGTCATAAACGGACTTCACTCTTGGTCTCAATGAATTGCAACTTGTAAAAAATTGGCCTAACTTTAGTCAAGTTGCCCGTTTTCATCTCCAAAATGGGCTAGAACAGACAATAATTTGTTTCTTTTTCAAAAATTGGTTGATTTCATTCTCTTGGTGCTTAAGTATTAAAGGTATTGAGTAAACAATTGATTCTGACCAAAAAAGGTCAAAATCACTGCAGCAATAATTAATTTTTCCCCGATTAACGGAATAAAATTCTAAGTTGACAAAACAAGTCAGGCTGGTTTGCGGGCTAAAAACTACACCTGCACCATTCTGTAGATTCTGATTTTAAAAAATACGTGTACATGTAGCTCCTGAGGACTTAATTGGGACTTTCAAGAAACAGGCCCCAGGGATTACATGTATACATGTCTCTCATAAAATTTATAAAAGCTTAGTTGTTAAAAAATTGAATTTTCTATGAATTCCTCAAAACATGTCCAAAATATCCTAGGTTGCCCAGACACTCTTTTTTAAATAATTTTCACTGTAAATTAAATAACTTCTATCAACTTACATGAAAGGCATTTTCCCTGGAGATGGGATCCTTGTGTTTAAGAGTGTGCAACAATGGACGGTGGAATGGGTAAACTGTGCCCTGAGTTCTTGTGTCAATGTGGACATTCCTCACCTGATAAATACAAAGTGGTTTAATACACAATTTACATGCACAAAAAAAAATAGATAAGTTGAATTTAGCTTATGATTTTAACTGCATTCCCTTGATGGAATTCCCTTGGTGGAAGAAACAAGGGCTTAAAACCAGCATGTTTTTGTCAATTACATTGTAAGTGACGTGGCTTGATTGTTGTATGTGAACCTTAAATTTTATCACAAAAAAGATTACTTTACAATGTACATGTATGTAACTAAAACAACAATATACTGTATTGTGCTGTGTGTTTACAATGGATTCTTCTGTTGACTATTATGAGACGAGTAGGCAGACAGGTACACTGTAGTTAAAGACCAGGGGGGGGGGGGGGGAGGGATTTTGAAAAAATACATGTACAGTGTACATGTATATCCTGCAAGCCAACTTGCTGGGAAAAAGTAATATTTTTTTATCCTGCAACTGCAAAAGGCCGACTTGAAGCTTTCTTTTTCAGCAAAAGCAAACTCCTACAGTGCCATGACTAAAAGAACAAATATCGAGCACAAACAAGATCCCCCTCTCAGAAATGTCATAACTGGTTCGCTGACCTTTAAAAGTGGATGTGGGACCTCACTTTGTGACTTTCAACGCAATATTGGGTACATCGACAGTACAGGCACCTTAAAGTTTGCTCATAAAATTGTATTCTTACTAGTATTTTGTTGTTAGTCCCATAAACAAAGAAAGTTTTGCCAGATTTTATGCCCGGTTGTACATGTGTATAATAGGGAGAATGACGGGGGTGCTCGTCATACCTTTTAGGGGTCAAAATTTGTACATTGGTACTGCTTAGGGTGCTAAAATTTAAAATGACCACTGTTAGAATTATCGCAATAACTTTTAGCGTATTAAGCCGAAAAATATCAATGACAGAATATGATATTCTTTGTTTTAGAATTGGTACCTCTTAGGGGTAAAAATTCATAAGTCACGCACATCAAACAAAATTCTGGTACCTTTTAGTGTGTTTTTCGAAAATTTCCGACAAGCACCGCCATCGTTTTTATATGGGAGTCCCCCCCCCTCCTCCCCGGGATAATTTCATTAAGTTTCGAGGAAGCTGGCAGCTCCACAAGGAAAAAAGTCATGGTCATCAAACAAAGGAAGTCTTCTACATTGTATGCCTGTTGCCGTTTAGTTATTCTCAAAGTATGAGTAGCCAGTCATCTTTTCTGTAGTTACCAGCCATAATACCCAGTTGCTGGCTTATTAACTAATGAAAGCCTTGTATCTTAGACGTATTAATTCACCTGAGACAACATTAAGCCACAGCTACATGTACACGTGCGATTTTTTGCTTGCACAGGTGATGCGATTTTTGAAAAAATTGTTGCGTCACCAGTGCATGGTGGTGGCTGCACAAGCGACAAATTTTGGTGACAAAATGTTGCAACAAAGACCGCAGGAGACTGGGTTGGTAATTAAGCCTTCAGGAGCCTTGCTTTAGTTCTTAAATCTTATTGGTTAGGTACCCTTTTGTTGCATCGCAAGTGCAAAAATAAAGTTGCAGGGTAAACATTCAACTCTCGTGACTTTTTTCTGCAATATTTTAGTTTTCGCATCATATGTAACTTCGTGAGTGGCTACACGTGCCATTTTTACCATGGGCTGATGACGCGATAATTTTTTAAAAGATCGCATCACCTGTGGAAGTAAAAAATCGCATGTGTAGCCGCCGCTTTATGAAGTTTGGAAAACATTGTCGTCCTTATAGTACAGTTCGCATGTAGCTACTAAGTTAAGGTTGCATTATGAACTCAATTTTGGTATTTTGTGCAGCTTGCTAACCTGTCTTGATCGTGGTATGGTGACAGGAATGTCTTTAACAAATCCACTTGTTGCTGTCATGTACAATCCTCTTGAAAAAGGATCGATGCCACTTGATCCCTTGGAGGGCAAAAAGTGTTTCTTGGTAAGGGAGGTGTAATTATCTGTCAAAAGACGGCTGTGAAAGAGTAACAAAACAATAATGGCATTAAATACAGTAGTTTTAGTGCACTAATTATGGCAATTGCTCACAAATCTAGACCCTTATTTTTAATGTTTTTTCTTTGTACACCTGTACGTGTAACAAATATACATGTATATTTTATCTTTTCAAAGTTATATTCCAATCTGGTGACATAGTGCCTTTACTTTTAGCAAAAGACATCCCCCCACTGCCTGGCTCCTCAGTCATTATCATCCAATGTTTGTTTTATCTTACCCCATGGCTGGATTATCAAGCTCATCCAAGCGGCGGCTGTAATACACCCCTGGTCTAAAATTGGATTGATATCCTGTACCGGAATGCCGGCCAGTCCTGGGAATGAAGCCCTCCTGACCATAATGTGTGGAATACTCTGTACAGTAGAACTTCATGACTCCTACATCACCACCCTTGCTCTGTAAAATGTGAGCATTTCCTGGCCCATATGGGAGACGTCCCATTTTCACCTAGCACTGAAAGTCAAGAGAAGAGCTGTTTATCAAATGTTTTCAAAATCTCCACATATTAAAAGCAAAAACAAAAACAAATAAAAAACAAATACACGATTCACATCCTAGAGTGAGACCAGGAATACATGTACCATATAAAAGATTAAGCAGCTGTTTATGATCTCCTCAAAGATATAAAGGCTATTGATAGTAGAAGTCTTCTACATGAAGTATAAATTTTTTCTTTTAAATTAACGCTTTTAGCTGTTTAAGTAATAGGCTAAGATACAAAAAATAGGGCCAGTTTTTAAGACGTATTTTAGTAAGTTATTTGATATAATAATTACTCGAGACGCTTGGCGATTCGATCGTCAGCCAAACCGAAGCGGCAACAATTTGTGGCCTGACGAGCCACCGACCGAGTCACTAAACTATATTAGCTTGTGTACCTTCCTCATTCTTTAAAACCTTAACTTGACTGGCAAGCCACTAGATTTATACAAGCTCAAACTTACCTCCCGCGTTCTTTTACATGTACACTAAACTAAACTATTCTTCGTTTAAAGTTCATTGTAGTTAAAGACCAATTTCTTTACTGTCGAGCTACCGAGCGACTTGAGTTATACTTCTTCAAAACAAGCCCTGTATTCTGTAATTTTTTCTTTGTTTTTTAATAAAATTTGGCTGTGTATTACTTAGTAGAAAAGACGATCAGCACGTAGCATTTAAACAAATGATCTCGTGCACAGCGTTCTTCGAACGAAATAAAAGGCTTCCAATTTGTTCTACAAAGTGTATTTATCTTGGCGATCCGATAAACTCAGTATTTAAGACTTAAATTAAGAAACAGGATTTCATTCTACCTACCGACGATGTAAAACTCTGTTTTCTGCCAATGATGTTCGAATATTTTGCAAAAATATTGTCCTCGATCATTCCTTACTACAACAACGTGGTTACCAAGGCGACTGATTTAAAGCCGCTGATCAAATGAATTGTTGCGTATCATATGTGTAACGCAACCGTAACGCAATTATTGAAAGGCTTTGTTTTGAAACTTCTATTGTTGACTTCGACTATAAATTTGAACGAAAAATGAAACATACTATTTCCTTGGCTAATAACATCAGCTACTTAAATTTAAATATCATTCGCGTATCTCTGCCATTTGTGACATTCATTTATTAATAATTGATTTGTGAATGCCATGTTTTTAAAAATAGAATGTCTATTAAAAATGAATCTATCTATCTATCGATGGAACGTTATCCACAGAAAAAAGCATCAAGCGTTACCACTTGCGCTACCACTATTTGGACCTATTTGAGATATTTTGAAAGGCCCTTTTTATATACTTAAATGGCACTTTTCCTTACCCATTTCTTTAATTCAACTTGCGAAATCCCTACCCTTTTATATACCTCCAGCCTCAAAAAGGTTCCCCTTTCGGGCGGAGCATCCCCGTTTCGTCATTATAGGGATTCCCTCCCCCCCCCCCCCCCCCCCCCCCCTCCCCCCCCCTCCCCCCCCCCCCCCCGGGGATTGCGGGCGGAAGCAAACGGCCTCGCATAACAGCGCGTGATTGTCATGCAAAACGACATCACCAATCGAATTTAGCTACAATACACCAGGGACGAAAGATTCAACCAAACTGAAACTGATCACTGATCACAAGAAAGTTGAGATGGCTCTCGTCGTTCGAGAGTTATTGGTCGTCTTAGCGAGCTTCTTGCTTGTTGCTGAAGGCCGATCGGTGAAAACATGTTGTCAGAAATTGGATCCGGATGCATTTCGCAATATTGTGAGTACAGCTATGAACATTTTACTGATTTCTTCACCCAAGAATGATGTCATTAATACTAATTCCGTTTTCTCCTAATTTGTAATAACGAGAATCGCGTATAAACAAGTGTTGTTAGTGTATACTTTTAACGCTTGCGGAAATCTTCAAAAGTGAAAGAGGCAAGTTTAATGGTAGAAGAAGAACTTTAAGTCTACAGATCAGCGAATGTAACAGATACGCGGCGGATTACGTATTTGTCCTCTTTTCAGTTTTTGCTTTTTTTTAAGTTTGGATCTTCGATCTTAACCCTTCACTGGCCCGTTGTGCTTATCATGGCCATTCTTTTTGTCAAGTACAGCCGGGATCACTTGACCACTAAGTATACCATACAGGTACTCAACATCATCTATATCTAAATTTCTTCGTATTAAATGTTTCTAATTTGGAGACGTCTGCGTACAGGCTAAGGCTTGGTTCCCACTAGCGACATAACAATCATAATCATAATCACAAGGGGCGTTATCTCGCTTATGTTGTAGTGGGAACGCCGAAAAACAATCATTAAGACGCTTAGGATCGACATAATCATAATCATAATCGGTCATTTTCTTATGATTATGATTATGTCTGTGATTATGCTTATTGATTATGCAATTATGTGATTTATGTGATTATGCATTTTTTTCTGTCAAGTATACGGCCGGGATCACTTGACCACTAAGTATACCATACAGGGCCTCGTACTCAACATCATCTATAGCTAAATTTCTTCGTATTAAATGTTTCTAATTTGGAGACGTCTGCGTACAGACATAACAAACTTGTTGATTCAAAACGGTGCAAAAAATTTCATCGACTAGTTTTTAAATAAACGCTTCCCTAACAAAAGTGTTACTTCTGTGAGTAAAATAAGCATATTTAAGACATTGCTTTTGATCACATCAACTGAAATCTAGTGAAGCAAACAGGATGAAACCTTCAAGGAATGTAGTTTTATGGCACATACATAATAAATAAATGGTGAAACTGATATTGTTTCAATTTGTTTCGTTTCGGTGTTTCGTTTCGGCGTTTCGCGGTTTAGTAATGCCCTTATTTTACTCACAGAAGTAACACGTTTGGTAGGGAAGCGTTTATTTAAAAACTGGTTGATGCAATTAAAATTAAAAGTATCGGGGACTTCTGCATTCGCCTTCCAAAGTGTCATTGCCGTGTTTTTTAAACTTCGCAGTCCTAGGCTATAAGAGGCATACAGTCGTTTTGAAAGTATAGGTCTTTAGATGTTGAGAAAACTACTAATATGCAAAAACCATAACGTCAACATATCGTTGTTATAATAACACCAATGTCAATCAAATCTACTTTTTTGGAAAGTTCATTTCATCTCTAGTATACAGCTATTTCAATAAACGTTGTCGGATGAAAGCTTAAAGCCAAGACCGCAAGGTAGTATGGGTTAGGGTTAAAAATCCCATACTACCATGCGGTCTTGGCTTTTCGTCTTTTTCATCCGACAACGTTAATAGGCCATTTCCGAGTTGCCTTTAGCTTCCCTATCAAAGCGAGGCTAGGTGCGAAACCTTTCATATGAAAATGAGTTTTTATTGACATGCAAATAAAACTTATTTGCATGTGAATGAAAACTTATTTTCATATGAAAGGTTTCGCACCTAGCCTCGCTTTGATAGAGAGGCTAAAGGCAACTCGGAAATGGCCTATTGAAATAGCTGTATACCGAATTCAATGAAGGTTGCATTGGTCATTGGTATTGGCATTGGGAAGCTATTGTTTGGCGGTCACTCAAGCAAAGCATTGCATCGTGTTCCGTATGCCCAAATGCCAATGCCCAATTATACCAATGACCAATTGCCAAAGCAACCTTTATTGAATTAGGTATATATGTGTGAAGCAGCTTTCTTGACCGAGCTCAGAAAGTGAAGTATCACTGCCGTTTAAAGTTGGCATGTTGTGTCGCCAAAAAACTCAGTTGGCCTGTTTTGGTGTTTCGTGATTGAAGGAAAGGAAATACTGAAAAAGGGGGTTCGGTGTTTCGCGGTTTAGTAAAATAATGCCCTTATACCACTGTAATGTTACAACATATTTACAGGAAAAGTTAGTCCAGGCAACTGATATTAACTGAAAATACCTCGTGCAGTCGATTAGCCATTTTTAGAGATGAAAATATTTATTTCATTCCCGGGTCAGAAACGTCATCCCATTCCATTCCAATAATTCGTTGGGGATCATTTAGGGGTGAGTGTGAAAACATTTGGGGATCATTTGGGGTCGGGGATCATTTCGCGTCGTGTTTGGTTCTATTTGGGGATCGTTTCGTGGTCGGGGATCATTTCGCGTCGGGGTTCATTTCGCGTCGTGTACAGATCACAGTGTTTTTGGCTAAAGATTGAAAAAAAAAGCGCTCAATTAAATAGACCAAGCACTTTTCTCTAGGGTGGTAGATGCGAACTTTCTTCTTCTTATTTTTTTGTTTTGTTTTTCGTGTTTCTGTTTTGACAAATCTAGAGTCAGTTGATCGCGAGTCGTGGGTATCCTGTGGAGGAACACTCTGTGATCACCCAGGATCGTTACGTACTCGGCGTTCAACGCATTCCACACGGACGAGCACAGAGAAACCAAGCAGGCCCTAAACCTGTGGTGTTCCTTCAGCATGGGCTTTTGGGAGATTCCTCGAACTGGGTGCAGAATTATCCGCATAACAGTCTGGGATACATCTTGGCAGACAATGGTTTTGATGTTTGGCTTGGTAACATCCGGGGAAACCGATACTCAAGACTTAACCTTGCATTGAAGCCCTCAAACCCAACATTCTGGGATTGGAGGTGAGTTTGTAAGGGAGGCGGGCGGCGGGAGGGGGGGAGGAGGGGGGGGGGGGGGGGTTGGGGGAGGAGGGGGGGTTGGGGGAGGGAGTCGAGTCGAGTTCTTCATGTATCTAGTATCGAATCTGGGTACCAATAAACAATCTTTTCCCCGTAAGGAACGGTTACAGTTCAGATAGGCCATAATTATGTGCTTTATAAAGGAGCTTAAAAATATCTAACTTATCGTATCTGAAAAAGAAAGTAGTCCACTTATATCTAAGCGCATCACATGACGCCATGTCCTTAGGTAAATTGAAAATGATTCTAGATGCCTTACAATGCAGTCGTTCTATTGAATGAAATAAATCCGAATTACAACACGCGCCCCACAAGACCAAACCGTACTTAAGGTTACCGTGTACCTTCAGATCGACCATTTTATTGAAAATTTTTTTTGGGCGTCAAAATAAAGTTTACGGAATGAACTTTCATCCAAAAAAAAATTATCGAAAAATAGTGAAAATTGAAGGAGAAATGACGGTATAATCTTTGCGGGCGGAGTTTGTTTATGAAGCGATATATTTTTCTAAGCGCTGTTTTCTCAAAGTTAATTTTTCGCTTGTAAGGGACACTTTAAAGAGCTACAACTCAAAGGGAATTTGTTCGATTTTTCTCAAATTTGGCAGAAGCTAGGCTAACATATAATCAACAAAAACGTATCGGCCAATTTATTATTTCCGAAAAACTTTTCGTCAAGAGCCATTTCCGTGCGATCACTCCAATTTTTTTTCTGCCTTTTTCAAAAATATTCTGTAACTTTTCACTGCAATTGAATATGGGAAATCGCCGACATGTTTTTTTAGCGCTTCGTGTCTGGAAACCCGAGAACAAATCAAATAAGCAAAATACAATAATCGCTTTGAGTTATAGCGTTTTAAAGCTGATTCGGACGTTCGAATTTAGACGTCGTAAAAAGTTCGACAATTCATTTTATTACCAAATGGTTTCCATATTTAGATAGCCAGCTCTATAAGCTTTAATTTGATATTTGGGTTTAGGTATATTAAGCATAATCTTAAGACGTTAGAGCTGTTATACTGGAGGCACCCCCGAAGGTACACGGTAACCTTAACAGAGGGCAAAATTACTTTAAAGTAAAAGCCTCGCAAAACGTTTTTTGGAAGGAGCCTAGATCGTTTTAACAAGTCTAATTTGCTAACAAAGCTCTTCTTGATGTCCAGTTCATGTGGTACCCATTTAAGCTTGTGGTCAACTGTCATCCCCAATAGGCGTGTTTTCGTCACCCATCTGAGAATTGAGCCTCCTATGAACGCCGGAGCAATTGGACCCATCGGGTTACCCTGCTAAGCAGCATCGCCTCGCTTTTGCCTGGCTGAGGTGTTAACTGGTTGTTAAGACACCAATTGTACACTTCCTGCAGTGCCTTATTCAACCATACAATAGTCATGTCTGCTGTGTCGCCTATGCAGAAGACTGTAGTGTCGTCAGCAAACATGTAAAGCGACCCCGAATGAACAGACGACTGCAAGTCATTTGTAAATAATGTAAATAATGTCGGGCCAAACACGGATCCCTGGGGGATACCAATGGACACAGAGAGAAGATCTGATTTAATCCCATTATAAGCACCGTAAACTGTCGTCTTTCACTTATAAATCTCTTTAACCAGTCGAGGAGCGAACCCGTAATGCCAAAATCTCTTCTTAGATTCCTCATTAAAATAGCTTGAGAGACGCTGTCAAATGCTTTTCTAAAATCGATAAATGCCACTGCCAAAAACTTTCCAGAGTCAAGTGCTCTCCTCCACGTCTCCTGACTCGTCCCCAGTCGTCTTTCTAGGTAAGACGCGGGAGACGGGCGATCGAAGGGGGTCCTTCCCATCACACCTCGCGCTCCTCTCGTTAATTGAGAGACGACTGGGGACGAGTCAGCCACGTCTCCGTCAGATGGATCAACAGGTATTCTGTTGAATGCCCTGTTTGAGATGTAAGGCTGTTCTCCTTGACGATATGCCTCACAAGGTTTCGTTAACTTCCGATTCCATGATCTTGCTTGAAATACTGAGTAAGGAGACTGGGCGATAATTTCCACGTTCGGTTTCGTCATCCTTTTTAAAAATTGGCTTAAGTCTTGCTATCTTCCAAGCAGAGAACACAGTTTTGCGCTCACAGCTAAACCGATAGAGACCCGTCAAAGCTGGAACTATACGGCATTGCCCGCAAGTTTCAACAGCTTTGGTGGAATATTGTCAGGCCCTGTAGACTCAGTTTTAGTTTTAAGCGCGTCAACTTTGGTTTGTATTGAGCGCTGCGAAATCGTAAACTCCGCGAGTGGCGGAGGTTCAGTCCTCGCGTTTATAGTATTTGATATAGGTTGCTGACATAGTCTCTCGTTTTTATGTACTTCGGTGGAGGTATTTTGTTCTTTAAGCGGAAAGTTGCATACATTAAGTTGTGATCCGAAATGCCCAGAGGAAATGCGCCCGTGGTACTAACAAGTTCTTTTCTTGTGGTAACAATAAGGTCTATCAAAGTACGTGATGTTAGAGTTTTCTGTACGACGTTTTGCATATTAAACATTTCAAAAATCGAACGTAATTTAACGCTGCTCCTGTTCGGTGGGGACGTAGGGCCTTTAACGCCTGCGAAGAGTGAAATAAGCGAATGTGCACTGAGACTGCTGTTAAAGTTGTTTTCATGCTATTTTACTGTCAGACTAGTCACTTCATAACACAAGTGTTGTGCTCCTGGGCTGGGTTGTTCAAAGCACGATTTAGTTAACCCAGGGTTAGCGTCAATTTTCATTCCACTTAAATAATAAATCAATGGAGATTTTTTCAAAGTATTTTGCCCTTTAGTTTCGACTTTGACTTCTCTTCGAATGTAGCTTAAAATTAGCTTTGGAAAATATTTCTAACAAGAGAAATTAAATCCTCGGTTACGTTTTAATCCTGGGTTAGCGTTAACCGGCTTTCGAACAACCGGGCCCTGATCGATAGTAAACAATATACAATGCAAAACGAGACAGCTGATTGTCCGTTATAGCCTTTGGAGCTGCACTGTACATGAACGCAATTTTAATTTGCTATAAGGTGCATTTTTTCATCAATATTTTACTGCCTTTCTATAGCTTTCAGGAAATGGCAGAATACGACATTCCCGCCATGTTAAATTACGCGCTTAAGATCAGCGGTCAAGCCCAGCTGTTCTATATTGGTCATTCACAAGGAACCCTGGTCGGTTTTGAGGCCTTTTCAACCAATCCCGAGTTATCAAAGAAAGTGAAGCTGTTTATTGCATTGGCGCCAATCTTCTACTTGACCCATACGTCAGCATTTGCGAGGGACTTGGCTTTTGCTCTCTATCCTTTTGAGGTATGCAGCAAAAAAAGAGAGAGACCCACATAATGCATGATTGTGTTACTATAGGTGGTTTTCAAATTACGTCACGGCGGCCATATTGGTGCACGCCTACAAAAGAATTTTTAATGAACTTCTTTTGTTATGTACACCAAGATGGCCGCCATGGCCTTTGTCATTTGACTCCCACAGGACTAAAGGTCACGTGAGTGAAAACTATAAATTAATGAAACATATGTCATTGCTTCTATGCTAAGCCTAACTAGCAAGCAGCTTAATCTGGGAAAGAGTATAGAAATCAGAGAGTTTTGGACTATATAGAGTTGGGTATCATTTGCGGAAGACAATTTACCACGGGCGTAGAGGGAGGGTCGGACACCTTAATGAGACTTATATAACGGAGTATCTGGTAAGCTTTCAGTTGAGGTTGGGGGTAGCAGTTTATATAGATAAATTTAGGACTAAGCAACCCGAGAAGCTAGATGGTACCCTGGTACGGTAGGCTATGTAAGCCTAAGCCTAGCTGAGGTCACAGGTTCAATCCTGAGTGGTGATTTTAGATTTTCTTTTTTACACTTAAAAATTTATTGAAAATAAAATTCTAAGTGTCGACATTACGTTATATAAGTCTCAATAAGGTGTCCGACCCTCCTTCTGCCCCGGGGGGGTAGTCCCTATAATGGGCTATACGGGGATGCTCCGCCCGAAAGGTATATGAAAGGGTCGGGATTTCACGAGTTGAAGTATGTGAAAGGGTATGGATTTCATGAAGAATAGGAAATGGTAGCGAAAACACGAGTTTAAGCATAAAAAAGGTAGGGAAAACTGCAATTTAAGTATTATTAAAAGGGCCTTTCAAAATATATCAAACAGACGAACGCAAAGGCTATATGAAAGGGGTACCATTTTCAACGAAAGGTATATGAAAGGGGTACCATTTTCAATGAACGGTATATGAAATGGGTACCTTTTCTGTCAAAAACGGTATATGAAAGGGTAAGGGTTTGGACCTCGGGGCGGAGCATCCCCGTACAAAACTTTGTCGAGTACCCCCCTCCCCCCCCCCCCCCCGGCCTTCTGCGCCCGTGGTAAATTGTCTCCCATCATTTGCAGGGAAACTGATCAGTGGTGTGAAGATAGAGTTTCGGAAAAATAGCGAGTTTGGGAAGGGGTAGGGATCTGGTGCCTAGTCAAAATGCAACTGAATGTGGTCTGCTTTTGGGTAAAGGTTTTAGAGCCACCGCCAAATATACCCCCCGGAGATCGTCTCTCGCCGAAATACTATGGTCATGACATTTCTTTGTCCTTCTTTTCAGAAACTCCTTCATCCCCTCGGCGAATCCGAGTTCTTGCCTGGTCGCTTCCTCCAGTATTTGTTGGATATCGGCTTCTGTGGAGATAAATGGACAGAGGAGTATTGCTATGACGTCGCAGAAATCATCTTTGGCTTTGATAATCCTAACAATAACATGGTTGGCAAAACTGCGGAGTACTGGGCACCAGTGTGGGATGCTAGGGCGCCTGGGAGTGTTTGATTAAAATAACAATCTTGAACATTGCAAATGAAAAATTAAGACCTCCCCCCCCCCCCCCCACCCCCCTCCCCCCCCCCCCCCCCCCCCCCCCAGTAGTTCAGTGATGGGAAAATGGCGCGTTTTGTTTTTCGCGCGAATCGATCATTGAATCTGGGAGAGGGGAGGTGTTATTTCTTTTTTTATTCCGACCGAGATTGTGGCTTTGGGTATGGTTAAACAAAAGTCCTAAAATCCATTTTTTGCGGTCATTTGAATGAATGAATGAATGAATGAATGAATGAATGAATGAATGAATGAATGAATGAATGAATGAATGAATGAATGAATGAATGAATGAATGAATGAATGAATGAATGAATGAATGAATGAATGAATGAATGAATGAATGAATGAATGAATGAATGAATGAATGAATGAATGAATGAATGAATGAATGAATGAATGAATGAATGAATGATACATCACATTAATTAATATAAGCAGTAATTTAGTCTTTGTTCCTCTTCTCACCAGAGCCGAGTGCCGGTTTATATGTCGAATTGGCCGGCGGGTACTTCTTTGAAAAATATCATTCATTTTGGGCAGGTATGTGTTGGATTTTACTTCTTGCTCCAATTTCAGGGACGCTCAACGAGGAAAGTTTAGGAAAGTGCTTGGAATAGCATTGTACTGTTTTTCCATATCATATGTGAACTTATGTGAAAGCCAGTACAGTTTTCGGTTCTTTTAACTGTATATTCCAGCTACAGAGAATTGAAGAAAGGAGTGTTATCCCCCGAATTTACTAGCTGCTTTAATCTCCTTTCCGAAAATCCTAGCAGACGTATTTTAAATCCAAAACGATATAGAGCAGTTTTCAATTGACTGTCGAAAGTAATTACACAATTGCTTTGGTTTTGCATTGCTACGCTTTGTGATTGGCTAAAAAATCTCGCGCCACGTTTTCGACCAATCAGAAGTAAAACCAAAACCAATCGTGACTTGCTCGCACGCGTTTTCCCGCGCTTGGCGCCCGCGACATGTAATTGCTTCGAGCTCTGATTGGTTCATTGGATTGTTTACGATTGCTGTGATTGGTCAGAGTAATTACTTTGGTTTTGGTTTTACGACACTCAATTGAAAACTGCTCTATTTTAGAGCAGTTTTCAATTAAGTGTGAAAAGTAATTACACAATTGCTTTGGTTTTGCATTGCTACGCTTTGTGATTGGCTAAAAAATCTCGCACCACTTTCTCGACCAATCAGAAGTAAAACCAAAACTAATCGTGACTTGCTCGCACGCGTTTTCCCGCGCTTGGCGCCGCCGACATGTAATTGCTTCGAGCTCTGATTGGTTCATTGGATGGTTTACGACTGCTGTGATTAGTCAGAGTAATTACTTTGGTTTTGGTTTTACGACGCTCAATTGAAAACTGCTCTATCCCTCTGAAAATAAAACGTGTTAAATTTTCCGATGTTGCAAAGGTGTGAAGCGACATTTTATTAGTTTTTAGTGCTAGTCTTATCTGTTACGAATTTTTAAATGACTAAGGTCTTCCGAACAGCTTTTCACCGAAACAATTCGCTGGGTGCTCCTGAATTTTATCGCGTCGTTTCTGTGGCGTTTTGTTGCCAACTTTTCAGTTCACGTCGCCAGATTAAAGCCTTAAGCTTAGCAAACGGCAATACCACAAACTACAACAATACTAGCACGAGCGTTTGTCTCGTGAGAACACAGACACTGATGAAGGGATTCTGACTGTCTTTGTCACAGTTTTTTTCGGCTCTCAGTCTTAACTGAATTTCAATAATACCACAAACTAGCTGATATGTGTAGCTGTACTTCCGTGTAAAGTCCCCAGGTTGTTAACGCAAAAGAATGGAAGAAAATACCATTAAGAGTTGCCTCCATGATTTCTTTTCTATTTGGGCGAGGCGTTACAGATTTTGACCATTTTATTATAAATAGTTTTTTTCCAGGCGTTGAGCTAGTGGGAGCTAAGGAAAGGTGGCCCGCGAAGGCAAAATATTACGAGTGCTGACAGAGAGGCGAGTTTCCCTCTCTTATTTCTTCGCTCGCAATTTTCAGTCCTTCGCGTTACTCACCACATGACCATCTGAACGCCTGGAGCAGGCTATCCTGCAAAAAAAAAAAACCATCACTCCGCGGTGTTGTTGTGTAGGTTCTAAGCTTGTATCGAAATAGCTGTATGTTTCCTTGTTGATTGACAGATCATCGTGGCGGCCAAGTGTCAGAAGTTTGACTATGGAAGAGAGGGAAATCTGAAGCATTATAACCAGGTGTGTATATCGATGTATCAACAGAGTGTGAATTGAGTGTTCAATGAAGTGTCGAAAGTAACTTCACAATTGCTTTGGTTTTGCATTGTTTTGTTACGCTTTATGATTGGCTAAAACATCTCGCGCCACTTTCTCGACCAATCAGAAGTGAAACCAAATAACGGGATGACTTGCTCGCACGCGTTTTCCCGCGTTTGCTTCGAGATCTGATTGGTTTAGTATATTGTCTGCATCTGTTGTGATTGGCCAGAACGATTGCTTTGGTTTTGGTTTTACGACACTCCATTGAAAACCCTCAGAGCAAGGATGAGAACTAACAACAAACTCAACCCACATATGACGCCGAGTCCGCGAATCGAACCCGCGAGCCACATTCCCTGTTGCAACTTGTTGAACGGAATAGAGCTGTCTCTATTTTCGTTCAACCTGATGTTTACCCGTGTAAAAATAAAAGTGACGATGATGATGTTGATGGGTTGCAATCCTTAATACTATTTACAACGAAAGACTGTCGACTTTCAGATTCACGCTTATAGTGGGGCGGATATTCGACCTTCCTTTTTCTTTATTTTTTCTTTTCCAGAGCTCACCACCGGTCTATGATGCGTCTAAAATGACCACACCCACGGCATTTTTCTATGGTGGCAACGACGCGCTGTCCAACACAACCGATGTTCGAGCATTGATACCCGAGATAACGGACCTTAAACATGACGAGTACATTGCGGAATATAATCATATAGACTTTATCTTTGGAATAGATGCCCCCAAAGTTCTGTTCAACAGGATTCAGGACATTTTGGAGAAGACTCTTTTGGCAGATTAGTAAAGGCCGGTATAAGCCTACAATTTCATGACGTGCGAATCATTAGGTAAAGGAGAGAATCTGAAAATGTATAGGAACAAAATTGAAATAAGCTGATCCTTGTTTTCCGCATTGAATGCCTCTCCTCGAATAAGGGCCTCCTTTTATTATCCTTCATGATAATATAATTTATATTTATCATATGACCCGTTCGGCCCTGCGAACCTTTTCTTTGCAAAACCATCGATGAAAGTCCCGTATGAGGGCCGTATGCATTTGCGCGAGCGGGGCCAAAAAAAGGCGTACGGCCCTACTACAAAAGCGGACGGCCTCGCGCGTTAAAATTTCAAGTAATTTTGTATCCAAATTGGTCATATGATAAAATACTTATTGACTAAGTTAGGTCGGGCCGGATGGGAAAATATTTGGCTCTCGTTCATGGCGCACGGACCTCGCTGCGCTCGGTCCGTACGCCATGACCTCGAGTCAAATATTTTCCCATCCGGCCCTCCCACTTAAATAGTCAATAAGTACATAATATTATATATATATATACAGCTCTTGTAATAATTTACAGTACAAATAAACGTTGTTGTTGTTAATGATATTATTAATAATAATAATAATAATAATAATAATAATAGTTCATTTATATGGCGCAACATCCACTATTTGCTCAAGGCGCTGGTCTCTAAAACCACAAATTCACTCTAAGAAACTTTAGAAACTAAAAAAACTAACAATATACCTAAGAAACTAGAATCTAAAAAATTAAAAATATGACGAAGAGTCACTCTCAATAAATTTAGTAAAAAGAAAAGTTTTGAGTTTGTTTTCTTAAATGATAAAACTGTACTGGATTGTCGTATTTCCAAAGGAACAGTGTTCCAAATCCTCGGAGCGCATAGAAAAAGCTCTGTCACCATATGTTTTGATTATTACATGTAATCACCAACCATTCATTAGTGTTTTGACATCACTCTCGTTTGCCTGTTCGCAAGCCGCTTAATTAGCATTCAATTTCATGCACATTTAGTCAGTCACGTTGCCTATATGTCGCATATGATGCCCGATTTAGGGTGTTAGCTCTATTGTACATTGTACACATTCATTGTATTAGGTAAAATTATGTATTCTAATATATTCTATGGTATTGTATTCTATTGTATTGTCGTTCTTTTGTGTTCTAATATTCTATTGTTTTAACAAAAGAATAAGTGTTACCCCTAAATCGCGCATGGTATAATATGTCGACGCATTGCAGGGTAATTTGTATTTTGTAATTATTGTTATTATTAATTAAGTTATTAAGATTATCGTATAACACGTACTGCCCTGCGAACCTTTTCTTTGCAAATCCATTGATGAAAGTCTCGTATCATGAGGGTTGTACGCATTTGTGCGAGCGGGGCCGGAAAAAGCCGTACGGCCCTACTACAAAAGCGGACGGCCTCGCGCGTTAAAATTTCAAGTAATTTTGTCTTAAAATTGGCCATATTGTGAAATACTTATTAAGTTAGGTCGGGCCGGATGGGAAAATATTTGGCTCGGACCTCCATGACCTCGAACCAAATATTTTCTCATCCGGCCCTCCCACTTAGTCACTCACTCACTCACTCAGCCGGCTGCAGGGCAGTACATATTGTTTTCGATTTTTTTAATCCGGTTTTATTTGTAATAAAGGATATTGTTGGAAAGTGTCTTCTCGTGTCAATGAGTTGTTAGAGCGATATTCAGTTGAGTGTCAAAGTAATTTCGCGATTGCTTTGGTTTTGCATTGCTCACTTTGTGATTGGCTAACACATCTCGCCCCACTGTATTAACCAATCAGAGGTAAAATCAAGACCAACAGTCCTCCATCACCCAAAGAAAGGAAGAAAAGAAAAGAATAAATTCAGAACCGAATTGACTGCATGTTGATCCACACTAGCTCGTGTGTTTCAATGTGTTTACAATCTGCCACACTGAGTGTCATGCTATCACAGGTGTGAAGTGTAAGTGCCAACTTTGATCCCAGCCTACATTCAGTGGGCTCTATTTGCTGTTGTGTGCTCATCGATATATGATATTTCAGTCCTTATTGTCCTCGAAAGTGTGCTTATAGTGCTTGCGATTAACAAAATCCCCGGGCTGAGACTCCCATAAAAAGTGACAAGGATACTCGTCAAGTCTAAGGTCGCTGAGTTCCCTTCCCCCCACACCCGGGATGGGAAGTGTAGTTTTTTTTTTACTTTCTCCTTGTATCCACTGATGATTATTTTTCTGATCCGCGACTGACAATGTTCGAAGAAAGTTTGCCAAGAGCTCAAAAGAGAACATTAAAAACAAGACTAATGGTGGGGGATGGGGGGGGGGGGGGGGGTGGGGGGGACGTTAAAGGGGTATGTGCTGTGACAGTGAGGGCTGGAGGACAGGGCAAAGGAAATAAAATGAACATGTCATTCATTTCTTTTTTAGGCCTCACTATGAAGTTAAATTTTAATACAGGAGTCTATTGTATCATGCTGTCCATTATATTGACACCGGTATTGATTTCGCAACCCAGCGTATGCGTAGGCGTCAATGGATTTGTTGCCCCCTCTCCCTACCCTGCCTGTTTATGCCTTGCATGCATGCCGAGTGTGATTTTGCCCGAGGGGAATCCCATATAAAAGTGACGGGGTCGTATCTTTTCGGGGTGAAAAATTTGTAGTTTGGTACTGGGTAATCGGGTCCTGTTGACTGTCAGAGTTATTCCGATCACCTTTGGTGTATCTAATGCTAGAAAAATTTGCTGATATCCACTAAAGGGGATCTTTTCAAAATTTTTGACGATCACCCCCGTTAATTCTATACGAGACCCCCTTCCCCCACCCCCAGGTGATTTTGCTTAGTGTCAATGAGTGTATTTTAAAGCATAAGAGTCGCGCCAAGGGCTTAACCACTTAGACGTAGCTAAGTAATCATTTAATTCTTTTTCCTAAGGCTGGAAGATGCACAAACACGGAAAAAATAAAATAACGAATTATCACAGCAATTTATACGGATCGACTTATCGCGAAGGAATTTAAAACATCGTTTTGTTCTGCACCTCAGTTGGAATAGCAGTTAATAAGCGAGTATGGGACATTACCAGTTTTGCACCACAAGTGGATTTCTGACATAACATGGGAGGGAAAGAAACTGGAGACTATCTTTAACTTTTAATACTTTTGAAGCATTCTTGGAATTGGACTTCGAGCCCCTCACATGCAAAGGCGGTTTTCCGGTGCTTTTTGCAACTTGACTCCACACAGCAGGGAATAGATGATCTTGTGACTTCAGCCTATTGAGTGTCATGTTTATATACGCACTTCATAAACACACTAAAGTCATCATTTCAGTCATTTGGGTTCGAGATTTGTCAAGAAAGCTTCGTTCATTCTTGAAGAGGTAGGAATTTAATCGATCCTTTCTAAAATTCGTTCCTAAGTTGAAGAATAACATTTTGTTTCGGCGTTACAATGGGTCTCAAACGTGTGCGTCGATTTTTTTATTTTTCAGATTTCGCCCAATTTTTCAAACCAAAGTTGGAGAATACGCATTAAGAGGTTCAATCCAGTTTGTCAAAAATGGCGGTTTATTTTGCAACGAGCTACATAATCGTGGCTTCAATATTTTTACCCTTGTTCAGTTGTGCGCCATTGAAGCAGTCGACGTCGACAGAAGATCCGGACCTTTATCGGAACGCGGTAAAAACTCGTTATTTTTCTTTTATATTTCAGCTGTGACGCAATATACCCCGGTGGTAATGCTGTAGTGTAGAATGGACTATGACCCTTCTATTACAACCTCCTCCAAGAGTTGGATTAAATGCTTTTGAAAACACAAAATCATGGATTTGTGTCATGATTTCTACCAATTCAACACTGAATTCAAGTAAACCCTTTTCTTTTCAGTTCAGTCATTTATACAAACCATGAGCCATGTAATGTGTGGTTCGATCGCCATTTTGTTGAATCTCAATGGACAAAATATTAAGGCTGATAACTCTGAGCGATGATTCGCATGTGATTGTTTGCTTTAACTTTCACCATGCTACTTTATATCGGTATATATAGATCATATACGTTACACGTATTACTTAGGCCACTGAATAAACGTGACCAAAGGATTTCTTTCCCAGCTGCACGCAAGAAAGTAATCTCTTGATTTCGTGCGAAACATTAAGCTCAGTTCGAATCGTTCTCATTAAATCCAAGGTTCTCTCTTTTAATTTGTAATTTTTCTTAATGAAAGAAAAGAGAGAGAAGAAAAGAAAGTCAGCCCTACATTACTTGTTTCTTGTTTTTCCTCATTTCAAGTGCTTATTGCCCCTCGAACTCATTTCACACACCTCAGGCATATCTGCATTGGTGATAAATGTCATTCAGCTATCAACACTGTTGAACTTGAATCTTGAAAGATCAGGTTGAGCGTTCCGGTTTGTCCTGATTGATCCAAAATAGGGTCAATATAAGACAGGACAAAATGACATAGAAAGGAAACGCCACAGATAAAGGCTAAGTTAAAACATTTATTTTTGCAGGGGTATGAAAATTCTGGCAAATTTTTCGGGGGTGCAGGAATTCGGGATATTAGAAAGTGACTAAGTTGGGATCGCAAAGTTTACGTTTTCACCAAAGACACTTAGATGGGTTCTATAATTTCACAAATTAGATTAAATTAAATTAAATTTCACAATTTGTTTTAATACTATATAAAATATTGTAACGACTTTCCGTATCTCCATTAAATCCCTTAAAAATGGACAGCTTGACTATCCGAAATATCGGGAAATCTCATTCTCTAGTTGTACATTGTTTTCTTTTCTGTTATTCCTCATTATAGTTTTTATTCTATAATTGGCCACAGAATAAACTACCATGGGGGTCTATAATGGGGTAGGGGTACCCAGCGAAGGTTGATCGAAGTAACTCCCCCCCCCCCCCCGGGTCATAAACCCTTTCAGTAAAAGTTTTTACTAGGATTTTTAGTCTGTTTAGTTTGAGCGTTTTGTGAGCACTTAGCTTTAGCAGCAGAGTTTGTCAACATAAAGATAAGAAGTGCCACCATCCTTGCCTCCACGGACGAGGTTGTTGTTTATCCTCGACAAATGATGATTTCCAGTGTTATGTAGTTATCAGTCTGCACATCTGGCTAGGAACGGTTTGTAAAAGTACGAATGAGCTAATCTTTGAGTCACGTTCACAACTTATCAAAAATTGTTTCTTCCATTTTCTGTCATATTCTTTGGCTGATCTAAAACTAGATATAAAAGCTATATTATAGTCAACCACTGGCTTCCGCTAATAACCGAACCCAGGAAATCAGATTTATCCGTGGATTATAAAAATACTTCTTTTCCTTTCTCCAATTGTATAGGAGGCCACTACGTCAGCCAATAAACATCTTATTGGCCTTTCATGGACATTACCTGTGCATGCAAAGTGGTTTTTATGCGAATATTATTCCTGCTCTCTAAAAAAATAACCCCCCGGCTATAGGCCCATCAGTTTGGTAACAAAACATTATTCCGCGTTATTCCGGTCGGTACCCCTCCGATATATAAGCACACCAAAGTTCCTGAACAGCGATTCTTTACAACAATTTGCACCAAATTAACTGAAACAACGCTTTTTTATCACAATATCTTTTGCTTGTCAGTAAAAAACAAACCCTTACGAAGTTGTATAAGCCCAAGGCTTATAAGCGGCATTTTACGGAAACAAGATTTCTTGACATCCGACTAAAACCGCCGACAACCGAGTTAATATTGCTTTTCTTTCTTCCAAAGAGTGAACTCATTCGGGACAGAGGTTACCCAGTAGAAGAGCATTACGTCACTACATCTGATGGCTTCATTCTTAACCTCCAGCGGATTCCTCACGGTCGCAAAAACAGCGGAAACAAAACAGCTAAACCTGTTGTATTCCTCCAGCATGGTCTGACGATGGACAGCACCAACTGGGTGCTTAATGGACCGAGTGACAGCCTTGGTTACATCATGGCTGACAGGGGTTTTGATGTTTGGCTTGGCAATATCCGGGGTAATCTGTATTCACAGAGGCACTTGAAACTGGACCCTAGTCAAGATAAATTCTGGGATTGGAGGTAATAAAAGCGTTTGATAATCTGTAGAGGGAGAAGGTTTGGGAAATCGCCACATAAGTTATAAAAATAATACTTGAAGAATTTTCCTTACAGTCTAATACGCGAGTACAGTATTAAAAAAAAATGGTCACGTGATTTCTCCATCAGTATACGTCATGTTATTTAGCTCGATCCTTCTCAAACTAATCAGTTAGTAATTAACGGCTCAATATCGATTCTCGGAAATAATGGCTTTTATATTACGTTATTGAAAATGTCGTGTGAATGAATTATGTTCTTGCAAATTGTTTTCATCTAAAAAATAAAATAAAATGGCAATACGAGTGCTCTTATCAATGGGTGACACAAGGTTATGCAAACACAATAATGACCGTTTCCTCTTTACGTCAATCCTTATCTATTTTACAAAAACTCGAGCGTGTTTCGACAAATTTGAAATTAAGGATCATGATACATTTAATAAAGCAAAACTTACTGGGTCACTGAGTCGCTCAATTTTCAGTTTTGCTTCGTGGGTATGTTTCGTTGAATAGTTGTTCCTTTGTTTTGTTGAATTCATTGTACTCCTAGTGGAGATTAGGGGGACTCCTATATAAAATTGACAGGGGTTATCGTCGGAATATTTAAAAGGAACCACTAAAAAGGTACCAGAAACCCGGTTTGTGGGTGTGGTTTTCATTAATTTTTACCGCTAAGGGAAATGGTCAAAACTATTGTACTCGGACAGGACCCACCATTTTACAAAAAGACTGGTGGTCTCTTTATGTACCCCCTCTCCCCCAACTAAAAAGATGGTGTCTTGTTGGCATAGCCCCCATTCTATCAGGAGTAAAAACTGAGAGAAAGATTTAAATCTATCATATCTATCATTGGACTTTTCAGCTAAAACTCTCGTTTTCACATCGCGAAAAGTTACAACTTGAAATGTTTTTGCACCTCATACTTCCATCTTCTACTTTATATTCTTAGTTGGCAGCAAATGGCTGAACACGATCTTCCCGCCATGCTGAACTATGCTCTGGACATCAGTGGGCAGTCCCAACTGTTTTATGTCGGCCATTCTCAAGGTACACTGATTGGTTTCACGGGTTTTTCTTCCAATCCCGAGTTGGCTAAGAAAGTAAAGATGTTCTTCGCTTTGGCCCCAGTCTATACCGTTGGATACGTCTCTGAGTTCATTCGCAGTGCTGCGATAGCCATGTATCCAGTTCTGGTGAGTCCAAAATATTTAAAATAACCTGTGCTATAGGCGTCCTTATGGCTGTCAAGGTAAACATTTTCGACACCGTTAACTGATGAAAGGGACAATCTCTTCGCAGGGATACAGGTGTCAGTGGCTTTCAAAATAATTTGTTATCATAGTTTTTTTATCCACAGACCCAAAAGTTTAGAACCATCATAATGAACAGTACCACAAGACTGGGTACTGCTCAATAGCTTTTATGTGAATATTGGTCACACTTTAGGGTTTCATCCACAGACACAAAAGTTAGAGCCACCTTCTACAGCATAATAAACAGCACCACAGGAATGATTACTGCTTAATAGCTTTATTTTCTTTGAATGGTCACACTTTAGGATATCATCTACAGATTCAAAAGTTAGAACCACCACAAGAAAGTCCTTCTCGACATTTGTAGTATTTAAGTTTAATCAGTTGTATTGCGATTTTATCCATATTTAGAGCTAAGATAAAACCACCTTGTATATAAAAATATCAGGGGCGTATACTACACAGCGAACTTTGAGGATTTTATCGCCGATGTGATGAAAGAATTTTCATGCCTCAAGGTTTTAGCCACCAAAAAGACAAATTGCTGTTAATTATAAAAGACTTTGCACTTAAAGCAAGGATAAAGTTTATCACTCATTGCATCGAAATGACATCAGTCTTTTCTTTAATAGCACGGATTCCAAAACTTTCACTATGGAAAAATGATGACGAGTGAATTGGTGAAAATGGCGACGGATAAAGGGATCTGTGGTGGAGGTATTTCGGAGAAAATATGCTACGACTTTGGAGAGGAACTTCTTGGATTTGACAGCGCCAACATAAATATGGTAAGACTTCCACAGGCTTACACCGAGTAACTAGAACACCAAGTTCCAAATTGCCTTCAGCTTATTTTTGAAAGTCCAATTGCGAAGTCATGCTCTTGCATTCAAATGGCATATTGAGCATACGGTCAAATAGTTCTTGACAGGAAAGTCCGCTTAACGAGGTCTGGGTGGGTGTAATAGACAAGAAGACCAGCTGCTTCCGTATTCTTTTTTCTTTTGCTTTACACCACTAATCTAAGCGGATTTTTCCAATTCTCTAAGATTCTATTTACTGAGTTTCTGCAAAGGAGCCAGATGCTAATACATACGAAAGCATGCACGGCTTCTATAACTGAGGATTTCACCTTAAATGTCCGTTATGTAGTCATTATGTTAACTTGTTAAATTAAGCCCCATTCACACTAACGAAAAAAGCATGTTTAAAAGTTATTTAGTTTAACTACGTTTTTGGCCTCTATCTTGAGCGTTTTTAAATGTCTATGACTCAAAGAACCTGGAATGGTAATAAAATTCAATGAAGTTTCTTCTAGTAAACATTTCACTCCAAATATTACGGGAGGTTAGGAGGTATTTTTCTAAACCTGTTTTAAACTAAACAACATTTAAACATGTTTAAAGTGTTGGTGTGAATGGGGCATTAGTCTTGTAATGTAATAAGTTGCAAATTAGTAGTCTTGAAAATATCGAAAATAAATGTAAGTCCTTATATAATATAAAGAGTCCCATTCAAACCAGTATCTGATGAACTGGGCACCTTTGTCTAAACATTGCTTATAAAAATATAAATGTACCCTAAAGTTCTTCAATACGACAAATGTCAACTTAACATTTCTTCGCTGTAGTATATTTATTCGATTTCTCGTCAAATTCATTTCCTATAACCCGAATCACATCTGCTTTGTTTTCACGAGAATTTAGTTTTATCGACTGAGTCGATAAGGTAAATTGACCACCGTAAAAAGATTCAAATAGCTGACGTTTCGAGCGCTAGCCCTTCGTCGGAGCGAATCAAGGAATTGTGGGTAGTGTGTGGTTTTATATAGTAAGCGGTGGAGCTACGCTATTGGTGGAAATTTGGTGACGTGAAAAACAAATGTAGATTAGTTGAATGAAAAGCGTTCGTTGATTCCGTGGGGTTTGAGAGTGCCGATTTGAAAGATGATTTTTTGTTCTAGGTTTTTACGGCTTTCTGTGTTACCCTGGTGTAGGGAAAGGCCGCAGATTGTCATGTGTTGTTTAGAATGGTTAGTAAGATTAAAATGGCGCGCGACTGGTTTGGATGCGTCTTTGTCATTTTTTTCAACGTCTCGGAGATGTTCACGAAAACGGTCGCCCAGTCTTCTCCCTGTTTCGCCAATGTATATCTTTTTGCAAAAAGTACATGTTATGCAGTAGATAACATTTACGGAGGTGCATGTAAAACGATCAGTGATTTTAATAGATCGTTTGGGTCCTGTTATTTTGTCCGCGTTGTGAATGAAAGGACAAGTGTTACATCGTGTGCGTGTGCATTTGAAAGTTCCCGGTACATCGTCAGATTTCAGTGCGCTCGTAACTAGAAAGTTGCCAATGTTTTTGTCACGTTTGAATGAAATTAGTGGGGGTTGTGAAAAAATTCTGCCTGTTTCGGGGTCGTTTTGGAGTAATTTGAAATTTTTTAAAATGATGCTTTTGACTGTGTTGTTGTGTGGGTGGAAAGTGAGGGTGAATGGAATTCTCTCGTTCTCTTCCTTCTGTGGCGTTTGTAGTGCTGATTGTCTGTCGATCTGTTGTGCACGTTGTTGGCCCGTATTAACGACAGAGTCAGGGTACCCACGTTTCTTGAAAAACTGGCACATTTCTTCTGATTTGTTGGAAAAATCAGGGTCATCACTACATAGACGTCGAAGTCTGAGAAATTGAGAATACGGAATGGCGTTTTTAACGTGCGATGGATGTGAGGATGAATGTAACAGATAACTGTGGGAATCTGTAGGTTTGTAGTGCACACTTGTGGATAAACTGTTACCGTTGATTGAAATATTAATGTCAAGAAAAGCGACTGAGGTTTCGGAAATTTCCCAGGTATATTTTAGAGCGGGATGAAAAGTATTGACAGAAGTTATGAATTGATTAAGTTCCTCTTTACTGGAAGAGGTAGCGCCAATGCAATCATCGATGTAGCGGCCGTAGAGTTCGGGTTTGGTTCCGTGGTACTGATTAAAAAATTTGTCTTCGATGTGGCCTACAAAAAGGTTAGCGTAGCTTGGTCCCATTTTGGTGCCCATGGCGACTCCATTTACTTGTTTGTAGTAGTTTTGGGAAAATGAAAAACAGTTAAGTGTCAAAACTAATTCGGCTAAGCGGAGCAGTGTTTCTGAGCTTGGGTTTTGAATGGAGCGCTGGTCGAAAAAATATTTTAGTGCTTGAAGTCCTTCGTCATTGGGGATGACGGTATATAAAGAGGTAATGTCCATAGTGAAAATTAATTTGTTTTCGCTGGGAAAACTGAAATCCCGGAAAATTTCGAGTGCGTGATTGGTGTCCTTAATGTACGAGGGTAGTGATTTGACAATGGGGGCCATGATTTTGTCTAAATAGCTAGAAATTAGTTCGGTAGGACAGCTACAAGCGGAAACAATTGGTCGGCCCGGATTGTTTGGTTTATGAATTTTAGGTTTGAAATAAACGCGTGAGGTTCTAGGAGTAGTGATGATGAGATTGTTGGCGGTAACTGGTAATTGTTGTTTAGTAATGAGGTCTTGGATAGTTTCTTTGACAATTTTTTGGTTGGTAGAAGTGAGATCTTTATCAACTTTGGCATAGAAAGCGGTGTCAGAAAGTTGCCGAAAAGCCTCTTGTCGGTAAAGGTCGGTCCGCCAAACAACTACCGCCCCGCCTTTGTCGGCCGCTTTGATAACAATGTCGCGTCGTTTGCTAAGACTTTTGAGCGCTGCCCATTCTCCTGTTGAAAGGTTTGAAATTTTGGTGTGGCGGTTAAATTTAAGTTTTTGGACATCGTGACGACATTTTTTGACGAAAAAATCTAGAGAAGAAAACTGGCCCTCTGGGGGAGTCCATTTTGATTTGCGAACGTTGAGTGTTTCAAAAACATCTTTTTCCGAGGTGTTAGAATTGTCTTCTTTGTCGTGGAAAAAAGCTCTTAATTGCACGCGGCGAAGGAATTTTTCAACATCTTGTTTGACTGAAAATTCGTCGGTTTGTTTCGCTATAGGAACAAAGTTTAAACCTTTACTAAGAACAGACCTCTCTGGGTTAGAAAGCGGCAAATTTTCCGGAATGGTAACGACGCCATTGTGACTATCGAATGAATGGTCGCCGGATAATTGAGGACCTATTAACTGTTCAAGTTTTTGGGTCTTGATTTGGTTAAGGCTGTTGAACAGTTTAGCATTGAGTTCTTGAATTTTAGCGCGAATTGATTTTACTAAGACAGCTGGACAAATTTTGGAAAGTTCGGAACGGTATTGGATAATTTCCTTTTCGAGATTGTTACGTTTAAGGCACATAGCTCTGATGGTGATCCTCATAATATTACGCGAGAAAGAATTTTGGGCATGGTGAATTTCGTGAAAATATTGTTGATTGGAATCAGAGAATGTAGAAGCGTGAAAATTTGAACGAAACCCTTTAGGAATGACTTTGGATTGGAGGCAACGGCCGATGAAATTGATGTGACTACAAAACCTAGTTTTGGTAAAGATGTGAGTGGCTAAACGAAAGGCTAAATTAGTGGAAATGGGGGGAAAAGGAATAAGATAACTTACGATTTCCTGGCGTAGCTCCTTGGTGAGTGTCTTGAGGTTAGGCATCGTTGTCTTCGGTTCGTTCGGTGAGAAAGCTGTTGAGTAAGAAATATTGATGTAAAAAGTTAATGGTCGCAGCGAATAAACAACAAATGAATGGGGTTAGTTTCTAGAGAAACTGTGGTGCTGCGTCGGTGGGGGGATGAAACACGAGAATTTAGTTTTATCGACTGAGTCGATAAGGTAAATTGACCACCGTAAAAAGATTCAAATAGCTGACGTTTCGAGCGCTAGCCCTTCGTCGGAGCGAATCAAGGAATTGTGGGTAGTGTGTGGTTTTATATAGTAAGCGGTGGAGCTACGCTATTGGTGGAAATTTGGTGACGTGAAAAACAAATGTAGATTAGTTGAATGAAAAGCGTTCGTTGATTCCGTGGGGTTTGAGAGTGCCGATTTGAAAGATGATTTTTTGTTCTAGGTTTTTACGGCTTTCTGTGTTACCCTGGTGTAGGGAAAGGCCGCAGATTGTCATGTGTTGTTTAGAATGGTTAGTAAGATTAAAATGGCGCGCGACTGGTTTGGATGCGTCTTTGTCATTTTTTTCAACGTCTCGGAGATGTTCACGAAAACGGTCGCCCAGTCTTCTCCCTGTTTCGCCAATGTATATCTTTTTGCAAAAAGTACATGTTATGCAGTAGATAACATTTACGGAGGTGCATGTAAAACGATCAGTGATTTTAATAGATCGTTTGGGTCCTGTTATTTTGTCCGCGTTGTGAATGAAAGGACAAGTGTTACATCGTGTGCGTGTGTTACATCGTAAGTTATCTTATTCCTTTTCCTCCCATTTCCACTAATTTAGCCTTTCGTTTAGCCACTCACATCTTTACCAAAACTAGGTTTTGTAGTCACATCAATTTCATCGGCCGTTGCCTCCAATCCAAAGTCATTCCTAAAGGGTTTCGTTCAAATTTTCACGCTTCTACATTCTCTGATTCCAATCAACAATATTTTCACGAAATTCACCATGCCCAAAATTCTTTCTCGCGTAATATTATGAGGATCACCATCAGAGCTATGTGCCTTAAACGTAACAATCTCGAAAAGGAAATTATCCAATACCGTTCCGAACTTTCCAAAATTTGTCCAGCTGTCTTAGTAAAATCAATTCGCGCTAAAATTCAAGAACTCAATGCTAAACTGTTCAACAGCCTTAACCAAATCAAGACCCAAAAACTTGAACAGTTAATAGGTCCTCAATTATCCGGCGACCATTCATTCGATAGTCACAATGGCGTCGTTACCATTCCGGAAAATTTGCCGCTTTCTAACCCAGAGAGGTCTGTTCTTAGTAAAGGTTTAAACTTTGTTCCTATAGCGAAACAAACCGACGAATTTTCAGTCAAACAAGATGTTGAAAAATTCCTTCGCCGCGTGCAATTAAGAGCTTTTTTCCACGACAAAGAAGACAATTCTAACACCTCGGAAAAAGATGTTTTTGAAACACTCAACGTTCGCAAATCAAAATGGACTCCCCCAGAGGGCCAGTTTTCTTCTCTAGATTTTTTCGTCAAAAAATGTCGTCACGATGTCCAAAAACTTAAATTTAACCGCCACACCAAAATTTCAAACCTTTCAACAGGAGAATGGGCAGCGCTCAAAAGTCTTAGCAAACGACGCGACATTGTTATCAAAGCGGCCGACAAAGGCGGGGCGGTAGTTGTTTGGCGGACCGACCTTTACCGACAAGAGGCTTTTCGGCAACTTTCTGACACCGCTTTCTATGCCAAAGTTGATAAAGATCTCACTTCTACCAACCAAAAAATTGTCAAAGAAACTATCCAAGACCTCATTACTAAACAACAATTACCAGTTACCGCCAACAATCTCATCATCACTACTCCTAGAACCTCACGCGTTTATTTCAAACCTAAAATTCATAAACCAAACAATCCGGGCCGACCAATTGTTTCCGCTTGTAGCTGTCCTACCGAACTAATTTCTAGCTATTTAGACAAAATCATGGCCCCCATTGTCAAATCACTACCCTCGTACATTAAGGACACCAATCACGCACTCGAAATTTTCCGGGATTTCAGTTTTCCCAGCGAAAACAAATTAATTTTCACTATGGACATTACCTCTTTATATACCGTCATCCCCAATGACGAAGGACTTCAAGCACTAAAATATTTTTTCGACCAGCGCTCCATTCAAAACCCAAGCTCAGAAACACTGCTCCGCTTAGCCGAATTAGTTTTGACACTTAACTGTTTTTCATTTTCCCAAAACTACTACAAACAAGTAAATGGAGTCGCCATGGGCACCAAAATGGGACCAAGCTACGCTAACCTTTTTGTAGGCCACATCGAAGACAAATTTTTTAATCAGTACCACGGAACCAAACCCGAACTCTACGGCCGCTACATCGATGATTGCATTGGCGCTACCTCTTCCAGTAAAGAGGAACTTAATCAATTCATAACTTCTGTCAATACTTTTCATCCCGCTCTAAAATATACCTGGGAAATTTCCGAAACCTCAGTCGCTTTTCTTGACATTAATATTTCAATCAACGGTAACAGTTTATCCACAAGTGTGCACTACAAACCTACAGATTCCCACAGTTATCTGTTACATTCATCCTCACATCCATCGCACGTTAAAAACGCCATTCCGTATTCTCAATTTCTCAGACTTCGACGTCTATGTAGTGATGACCCTGATTTTTCCAACAAATCAGAAGAAATGTGCCAGTTTTTCAAGAAACGTGGGTACCCTGACTCTGTCGTTAATACGGGCCAACAACGTGCACAACAGATCGACAGACAATCAGCACTACAAACGCCACAGAAGGAAGAGAACGAGAGAATTCCATTCACCCTCACTTTCCACCCACACAACAACACAGTCAAAAGCATCATTTTAAAAAATTTCAAATTACTCCAAAACGACCCCGAAACAGGCAGAATTTTTTCACAACCCCCACTAATTTCATTCAAACGTGACAAAAACATTGGCAACTTTCTAGTTACGAGCGCACTGAAATCTGACGATGTACCGGGAACTTTCAAATGCACACGCACACGATGTAACACTTGTCCTTTCATTCACAACGCGGACAAAATAACAGGACCCAAACGATCTATTAAAATCACTGATCGTTTTACATGCACCTCCGTAAATGTTATCTACTGCATAACATGTACTTTTTGCAAAAAGATATACATTGGCGAAACAGGGAGAAGACTGGGCGACCGTTTTCGTGAACATCTCCGAGACGTTGAAAAAAATGACAAAGACGCATCCAAACCAGTCGCGCGCCATTTTAATCTTACTAACCATTCTAAACAACACATGACAATCTGCGGCCTTTCCCTACACCAGGGTAACACAGAAAGCCGTAAAAACCTAGAACAAAAAATCATCTTTCAAATCGGCACTCTCAAACCCCACGGAATCAACGAACGCTTTTCATTCAACTAATCTACATTTGTTTTTCACGTCACCAAATTTCCACCAATAGCGTAGCTCCACCGCTTACTATATAAAACCACACACTACCCACAATTCCTTGATTCGCTCCGACGAAGGGCTAGCGCTCGAAACGTCAGCTATTTGAATCTTTTTACGGTGGTCAATTTACCTTATCGACTCAGTCGATAAAACTAAATTCTCGTGTTTCATCCCCCCACCGACGCAGCACCACAGTTTCTCTAGAAACTAACCCCATCCATTGCTTTGTTTTCAGTCGAGAGTGCCTGTCATCCTGTCTCACTGGGGATCAGGAACGTCATTTAAGAATTTTGTTCACTTTGGACAGGTGAGTTAGTGTGACCCATGCCCAATATCACTCAGTGAACTAGATTTATTTTTTTCGTTAAGATACCTTGGTCCCAAACTGTGGCATAACTTATCCAGAAAGGAGAGACTTGCAAGCAATCTTAAGAACTTTAAATCGCAAAATAAGAAAGCGTGACTTATCAAGCATCTTAAAAGATGGTTGTACAGGCTGCTATTTATGCAATTCCTAGATTATTTTTTTATAGATATTTATATACCTTAATCTTTTATACATGTAAAGTTTCAGAATTTTTAGTTATCTTTTTATATAGATTAGGTCAGTTTAATTCCTTTTTATGTTTAGTTAGGTGTCCCCTATTAGCTGAGGATTTCCACTCTGCTAGATATTTTACTGACACGTTAATAAAGTTTATTATTATTATTATTATTATAATTGCACTTGAATGAAATGCATTTTATTTTGTCGGTCACAACAGCCTTTTTCCTTTTCTATTTTTCTCTCTCGCTCTAAGTTCTAAAAGTCCCGGATGGACTACGTCACGCGTTTGTGCGGATTTTCGTTTCCAGTTGCTACTTTATGAACTGATGAATATATGAAAATCATATATAGCTATTTCAATTAACGTTGTCGGATGAAAAAAGCTCAAAGCCAAGACCGCAAGGTAGTATGGGATTTATATGCATAAATTCACCACAGTTGCTATTAACAACTATCCACACTACCTTGCGGTCTTGGCTTGTAGGCTTTGAGCTTTCATCCGACAACGTTAATTGAAATAGCTGTATATCATTCACTATCATCGGGTATATTACGAACTCACAGTTGACCATCTATCCATGTGGCTTGATAGCTCAGTGGATAGAACATTGCACCGGTATCGCAAGGTCATGGGTTTTCAGGTTGCTTTTTCAACTGCTTAAACACTGCGAGGATCACAAATTTCACTCAGGTTGCTACTTACGTCATTCCTCGGCCCTTTACACTCTCTAACATTAGGACCGTTTTACTTATTATGAATGCTCCTTATTTGCTTTAAAGCTCAGTGGTTTTGAGAATTTCGGCCACGATAATCGGGAGGCGCATCGACGCGTATGAATGGTGATTCGATGCGCACGCGACTTCAATCCAACAAGTCGGCCGGATACTCAAAAATCTGTGGCAACCGCACAGATTTTTGCACGTCGGCCCGATTTGTGAATGAATGCGAATGGCAAAATAGCGCAGACGTGGATAACAAAACTAATCGAAAAAAGACCCTTCAAGGAAAAAGAGATTTCTTTCTTAATAGCGGCATGCATAGACTAAGTCGCGTGAAGCGAGCGACAAGTCGCGAAACGCGAGCAACGAAGTCGACTGCGAAACCCGACCACCCAAAACAAGAAAACGAAAAACGGACTTTGAGAAAGTCTAAGGGTAATGCAGGGTACTGGCTTATCCATAAGTTAAGTACACATAACTGTTTTGATTTCCTTTTTGTTGCAGATGGTGTTGTCTAAGAAATGTACCAAGTTTGATTATGGATACTTACGCAATTTCTGGCGTTATGGTCAGGTATTAAAATCGCTTTTTGTTCGGTTCGTTTGTACGACCGTGCATAATTTATTTGTTTTATTACTATAAAACCGTGTTTGTATCTCCAATACCGAAAAGAGTCGAGAAAACGACCCGTAACGGCGTTATTTTTGGACGAAAATTCGAGTGTTGGAGGTGTTTGGGCGTTGGGTTGTCAAACCGATCATCGTATACGGAGTAAATAAAGGAATAAAATCGCCAAAATCTTAGCATAAAAGACCAGATTTGCAAACAAAGCGTTTCTTTGTTCAAACCTAATGAACCCCCCTTCACTCTGATGATTTAACAAAGGAATGCTTCTTTGAATTTGAGAAATTATTTTGAGAAATTATTTCACTATTTTTCACTTCAGTTTTGGCCACCGCAGTACAGTGTGGAGAAAATGGCAACACCCACAGTGCTTTTCACGGGCTCAAACGACAAACTTGCGGACCCGAAAGATGTGCAACTCCTAAAGAGAAGATTGACAAACCTGAGATACTTCGAAGAGATCAAAGGATGGAACCACGCCGATTTTCTGTTTGGTAATGACGCACCAAGCCTTCTTTACTCCAGAATGCTAGACATGATGAATGAAGAACTTATCCTGGGAACAAGCATGGCCGAATTTCGCTTCATGGAGAAAAACTGAAATGTTTTAATGCGTCTCTAATTGTTTTTTTTATTATTATTATTATTATTATTATTATTATTATTTATCGTTTTTGTTTTGTTTCTTTTTGTCATTGTTGTTTTATTTTATGGAGCGTTTTTGCACTACCCTGGGTACCAGAAATCTTACGGCACGCTTTTGAAAATGAGAGCGCGAGAAAAGTTTCTGGTACCTAGGGACTTTTTGTACTTATTAACACTTGTTAAGTCGGAATTGCCTTAGTTTTAATTTCATTATCTTGCACTTTAGTTTTTTGACTGGCGTGCCTATGGTCTTGATGATTTGTTCCTAATAACTTGATTGTCAACCAGTACTATTATAGTGTATATTTGTAACAAATATCAGTTGTGTGGTTTTATGGCATCGTGTAAGTCAACTGAACATCTTCGAGAGATTTGAAAAAAGCAAATGTGAATAGGGCGCACAATGTGCAAAGGGATTTTAGGCGGTTTAGAAAATATGTTCATAGTTTTGCCGGGAAGATTTTAATGAGACAGTTGTATGTGGACGAGAATTGATACGAATTGATGTTCATTTGTGAATGATGGAGCGGTAGATGTACCTCGTCTTTCACTCCCAGAGTCAAATATGGAGACATGTTGTGTAGTTCTAACGTTTGAGTCTTTCAATGAAATCCTATGGTGTGACCATTCAAATGAAACCTATTGTGCAGTACTTTTGCATGGTACCATTCACGTTTCAATATTTAACAAATTAAAATTAGTTTTCTTTCATTTCTACATTTGGCACTCTTGGGTGTCAAATAATTAAATGGCGTATTACACATCCTCGTTTTCCCGTTTTTAACACGCATGGCTCAAGAGCCTTGAAAGTTCTTATACTACGACTCATATTACTTTGCGAAGCGATTCAGAAGAGATTCATTATGCCATTCATCTTTCAATATTTTAAAAATAAAAATGGAATTTTTTTGAATATTCATTTTTGGCACTCTTGGGAGGGTTAAAGGCGGCAAGAACCAGGCCTTATGAAAAAACCGACATGCCGAAGATAAAATACAATTGTTTTTCATTCGTTCTCTTACAATCTGTTATGTAGCCAGCTTGATATTCGGAAAACGAGAAATAATTACACATGCATCATCGTTTCGTAAGCAGGATGTTTTCCATCACAAAACCTGATACCTTGCAGCCTCCCAAAATATTCAGTATATCTTTTAAATTAAGGTTTTCCCGCAGATTTGTGTCACTCAATGCGTGCTTTATTATTCACGTTTCCTTGTGATTCACCACAACTCTATAATTATTGAATTATTCTTCATTTACCAATATCTACACAATTCTAAATCAATAACTAATGGCAGATATTCTAATTTTATAAAAGTTCATTTCATCAGTTGTCCGTGGTCAGTCCGTTTAGTTTCATTTTGATCCCCGTTGTTCTTGATATCTCAACTTCACTGAAAGCCAAAGTCTACAATACAAAAAATAAATCAATCAATCAATAGCAAAAAGATGTCTTTACTTAAGATATAACAATACATATAACATGCAATCATATTAAAAATTTTAGATTTTTTTTCCAGCAGTCCAGTAATAACCTACAATCGGCGACGAAATTGTTGAGACACCTTCGTCTCCCCCCCACCCACTCCCTCCTGACCACTGGTTCAACACATTAGATGGGGAAGGGGGGTGATGGGTGGAGATTACGTTTTCCAGATAGCCTTATGGTATAAGTTTAAGAAAAGGTAGCCAAAAGTCATATTTTGAACAAAGTGTCTCAATTAATAGTGACGCCGATTGTACATTGTAACTCCCCAAATCATCTGGACTCGAAATAACTAAGGCAATATTTCTGTTGGTAGATTCCGGCGTATTAATAAGTGGGAACCCGGGCGAATAAGGATCGTACGAGAGTGAAAATTACCCGCCCGGGCGGGGACCTGCACCCGCCCTTGAGTCCCCGTCCTCCTCCTCCTTCTCCCAGATTTACCACTACTAATTCATTTGTGCCAAGTTAAATGAGGGTGCAAATAAGATTTGTGTGGTCCAATTCATGAAGTCTTGAAAAGTTATTTTTAGCCTGTAATTTTAATAATAATTAGCAATATATGCGCTTGAACTTATTGTTTACAACGCAGACGCGCTGGTGTCTATTTTTTTTTAGTTAGACTCTTAAGCTGATCTGACTCCAACCAATCATAAAGTTTCTCGTTTATTTTAAAATCTGAAAGTAGCCTTACAAATTAGCATCTCCAAATCAGTGCATGAAAAACAGCACAAGAAGAAGTGAAATAAAGTTAGAATTTCTGGTCCATTTTGTGATGTAAGAGCAGTCGATAAACGAAATTAAAACACTGGAATGTAAAACTGATCATTGGTCTCACCAAACTGATCAAATTTAGACACAAATTTATTTGTTTCAGAAAATGATTTTTAATCTATGGGGCGTTTAATAGATTAATAGACAGTTGTAATTTTAAAGATAGCATTTTGAATGCTACATGTAAAATAAAGAAAAAAACAAAAGAGAAAACTTCAAGAAATAATGTGATTTCGCAGAAAATAAAAGACAATCTGGTTTTAGAAAATGCCGTTTGTATGTTTTGACAAATAGAAGCTTAAAAATGTTGTGTCCCTTCGTGTTATATTATTTTTTTCTAGTTCATTTTCGATTTTATCTTACCTTTTTTTGCCGAGTCCTCAAATCTCCTTTCGTTGAGTTTTTTTCTAAGGTAATCAGATTTTACTGCCTTCATCCGGGGATGTTCCTCTTCAAACTCGCGTCCCCACCGGAGCCCCTGTGAGGAGGCCGGTTGCAAACAGACAGATAGAAAAATGCACGAAACGAGAAAGACAACTACCAGACTTTTGGCTTCCATTATTTGACCTGAAATAAAGTGAAAACATTTCACAAGTAAGAACAGAAAATGCAACAACAGCCTGGTATATTGTGAGAATTGGTAGAAATAAAGCCATATATAAGTTTCGTTGTCGACATATATCTCGAAAAATCGCAAGTAGAAACTTTTTCTTTTACTTTTTGTAATTGTTGGTGGTTAATTGCCTCGGGAGCCTTTGTCTTTAAAATTTCAGGACGAATGTGCTAATTTTCACAACGATAGTTGAACTGGAACAGCATTATATCTTTCTTCCTGCGATTTTCCTTTTAATTCTGAATGGTTTGTCTGCGTTTGAATTCGTTTTTCGCTACGATAACTCACTTCTTATACCCGCTCGCCTTTCCTGAGACTAGACTGACTAGCATACCCAGTAATACACAAGCTGCTGAGAAATTAAAAAGCTCTTTGATAATCGAAAGGTTTTTGTTTGTTTGTTGTTGTTGGTTTTTTTTTACACATAAATGCTGAGAATTGCAAAATGCTTGTTACAAGAATGTTTGATTTACGACTCAAGGACAAACTTAAATTTAACTGATAGTTGAGTTGATAAAGTTTCATGGCAAATTGTACAGAAATAAGAGGTTCAAATTATAAAATACTTCGAGAGATGTCAGGTTTTTTCCAATATGTTTAGGTTAATTGGTATATCATATTGTTATATGATAGAGTATTGCTAATATTTTGATGCTTCATAACAGGCAAAAAATACGGTTTTCCTCTTACCGTGTGATAGCTTTGTCCGAGTAGGCTTCCTTCTGCCGCTTAAAACTCTCAGAATCGTATGCACTCTTGATTATTGTTCGACCGACTTATAAAGCCGATGTCCCGGCTATTTGATTTGTTTTCACAAATTAAACAGACTAAAAGGATGAAATTTACGGCTAAATGATGGTCACGTAATTTTTTAATTACTTCCGCATTAAAATAATTATATAAAAACAGAACGTTTTGACAGAGACAAAAGTCCAATATTCTCTTTTTCTGTCAGATTGACATTTCACCTGCATCCTTCAATGGTAAAAATACATAAATTCGGGTTTTTAGGTGCATTGTGACACTAAGCCAATTTCAGCTGACTAGATTTTATGAAAGCAGACTAATTGTGTTCACGATCTTTGCGGTTGGATTTAAGGAATTAACCTAGCCGTTCATGAACGAGTTAATATTGTAAATATTTGGAAGCGACAGAACTGTCACAAGACAAATTTCTCAAACAACGTCAACGTTTTGCCGAGGAAGTATTAGCCTACTCGAATTGCGTCAAATGAACATTTGTACACACAGACATAATTGCTAAATTGAATCTTTGCAAACAACTTTTTGTTTCTTTTGTTAAATGCTAATTTGATTCACGACTGACCTTTGTCGTTTTTTAGGAAATAAACTTTTGATGTCCGCTCAGTTTCTAACACCGAAAGTCCATAAATTTTAATCTCTCGGTCACTAAAATTGCACGCCAGACTGATGTCATAGGTATATTAAGAAATATATTTTTTTGTCATATGTGGTGATAGAATCGCCCATGAGTTTTACACAAAGCGGCAGCTGTTTTATTCCTTTTAGTGAATATTTTGCTTCATGTTATTTGGTGATCAGTGGGCCAAGGAAGCATTTGAGAAATTCTGACAAAACATCGCGGGTTTAGTCAGGGGGTCGGAAATTAAATTGCAAGGGGGTATTTGTTATTTAGACCTATAAACTAATATACCTCTTATAAAATGCGGCCGAACAAGCTTTAATTCCTTTCTTTGGTTTATTTACTTCAAAAATTACCTTTAAAAAGTCTGTAGTTAACAATATACTTTGTTTCTTTAATAACGAGGTAATCAATTTAGGAAGATGATTCTGGAAATGTTGTATCTGCAACAGTGAATGAAAATAGTTCAACCACATTTAAACTAGAATGATGGCAAAAACAATATTAGTTAATAAATAAATATATTGAAAATAAAAATCTTGACAAGATCTTTGAGAGAACTAATTTGCTTCTTTGTGAAAATAAATCAAGAGCAATCTTGACATACCAAAAAAAAACTTTGGGTTTTTAATTTTGGCAGATTCGTAGCCTCTTTAACAATTAAAAGCTCGCACTTTCAGGAGCAATACATTGAAAACAAGATCGCAATCTCCGTAAGTATTGACACGAGTCTGCGATTATAATTTTGATTGATTTTTTCGAGGTTAGTTCGACGAATAATCAGCTATCAATAGCAATAGTATTGGTGATATGTCTATGCGGGTTGGTAATAATAAGAGAATGTAGATGACACCGGATCCATGAACATTTTAACATTGTTAGTAAGAATAGTCTTTATGAATATACTGAATATAGCAGTTGACAATTTAAAAGCTTTGGTTACTGAAGTGGTTAGAAGGTTCAGGTTTTTTTTGCAATGTCTGTAAATCTAAACAAATATATGCGGTTAAAATTGTGATGAGAATGAATACTTCACAGCATTTTAAAATTTATTCGGAATGGCGTTTGAGCTCATTTGCCAACGAAATTTAAATTAAATAGTAAGCTAAAGTCAGTAGGCTTTTTCCGTTGCTGGGTTTCACATGACCAAACCCATTTTTCTCTATATCTAAGGCGCTTCGGAAGATTTTAGAATTTGTTAACAAAGAAGGAAATCAAGTTGAACATGTTAGTTATTTATAAAATATCAGTTCCGCTGACAAATCTCGAAAATTGTGGACAGTACAAAATAAACATCTTACTCTGTTTACGTTATACATATTCTTTTAAAGTGCATTTGTGTGCGTTTTGTTCGGCTGATGTTTGTGTTTTTTATTCATCTACACACACCCCGAGCCACCCGTTTTCCGCGCACATAAGTCTCCATTCGTTTGAGCGAAGTTTGATTTCAATTGCCTGTGGTTTCATCACTTTTTTAAGCGGACAAAAAACGTATTTGAAATATCAGTCTCGAATCAATCATTCTGACACAGTGGAAGTCTCGTTCTTTAGTGATTACAAAAACCACTGAAATCAGTGAAATTTTCAGAAGCGGCGGAACTCTTCAACTATAAAAAGAACATCATACATTTCTATGGCATTCTAGCCCGTAGCTTTCAGTCCGTTTTAAAACTGAAAAAGGTTTACAGTGAACAAGGGCCATCTTTGTCAGTGTCCAAATTAATTACTTTAAAATATCGCTACGGCGTTGTTTTGTGGTTTATTTCTGTTTTCTGACGTATGCCCTGGAAGAATTTTTTAACTAAAAAGATAAAACGAATCTATCTTTTGAGTTCATAAGGAATAAATTAAATACCATTAGCGTACTCCAAATTACTGGAAGTTGCTCATAATATTTCCGATTGAGGTTACGCCCTCATCCTCACACATTCAATCCTTTTGATCTGATAAAAGAAAAAACGCCGAAAATTTTAATTTATCCTTTCATATCGTTAAAAAGGAATAATGAGAAGAATATCCTACGTTATTCAAACTAGAATCTACTTATTTCTTGGCTTAATTTTCTTCAGTAAATGATAATTAAGTTTAACAGAACATTCTAGAATAAACGGTTTACATGGTACCAACTCGTTTGTAATAACTCCTTCCGACAGGAAGTTTCTCAGGCTCCTTTTAGCTTGTGATATGAATTCGCTTAGTCGTCGTGTATGATTAATTCATCATATAAGGAAATGTTCAGAAGAATAAAATGTCTTTTTCAAATTCTGCCTTCGGGTTAAAAACGGACTGAATGTGATAAGAACTGTTGTTACTGAGAGACACACATCTGTAGCGAGCAAGATAAAGTAAGCGCCATTGAATAAATATTCAGGTTGTTTGTTGTTGTTTTCAGTTTACTATTGTTACACCAGCCCATTGTCCTTATTTGTTTTGGCGCTTTTTTTCTTTGTTCTTTTTTAACCCTTTCACTCCCAGAGTCAATTATGGCGACATGTGGTTTAGTTCTGCCTTTTGAGGCCGCCAACGAAATCATTTGTTGTGACCATTCAAATGAAACCTCCGTGACAGTACTTCTGCATGGTACCATGTGTTTTTTAATATTTTACAAAATGAAATTTGAATATATATATATATATATGTGTGTGTGTGTTTTTTATTTTGACTTTTAAAACTATTGGGAGTAAAAGGAGTAAATGGATTCCTAGTTACATTAGTTGTCGTTTTCATCGAAGTCAGTCTTGTTGACTGGAATTTGTTGATCTAAGGGTAAACAATGCATCCATTTTTGGAAAACTTTTCGCTTAATTCATCTGTGTGAGCAATACAAACATTGTTCATTGTTTTTTTTATTTATGTGCTTTATGTGTGTTCGGACAACATTAGATAGGCCTTATCACGGTTTTTCCAAATTTTTATATTGGCCAGATAGCAAAAATCCATCGACACTACTGGAAAAAGCATCTCAAAATAAGTAAAGTGGCCGAGTTTAAAAGCGATATCTTTTAAAATAGTGGAGATATAGCTCCGCAAAGTCGGCAAATTTCACAGACGTTTGTATCGCGCAGCCAAATTTTTTGCCTACCGGTAGGCAAAAAATTTGGCTGCGCGATACAAACGTCTGTGAAATTTGCCGACTTTGCGGAGCTATATCTCCACTAAAAGATATTGCTTTTAAACTCGGCCACTTTACTAATTTTGAGATGCTTTTTCCAGTAGTGTCGATGGGTTTTTGCTATCTGGCCAATATAAAAATTTGGAAAAACCGTGATAAGGCCTATTATAAAGCAGTGGTTGGGTTTCCAACCAAAGTTTAACGCGCTCAAACATTAGTACAGGGATCCTTTACTATAGTCGTCGGCATCGTTGTATGTGTAACTTGACTGTTTACAAAACGCACTCATTCGCTCATGTTTTAGTTAAGCACTTTCACATGGCACGTTTTTTTTTTCCCTCCTTTCGCCCCCAAATTAACTTTACAAAATATCGGAAAACACACCGCATCACAGGAAAGTACAATAGTAGCCTTTACTTTATTGGTGACACGAAAAAAAACGTGGACGTAGTTACTGCGATAAAACTATTTTTGTTCCTGTTCCCACTCGATCACTTTAATCAAAGTTTTTTCTATCAAACAATGTTTTCTTATTACAAAATGGAATCTTAATACGATATTTGACGACACAACGGGGACTCAGTTGAACACGTTTCTCTTTTGTATGAAAATAAGCTAAGCATTCTCCATCAAAGATTTTTTCTTAACATCTTGCTAATGAAAAAGGTCATCAATTTACAAGTTGTAATCTTTATACGATCTTTAGATGACACAACGGAGGTTCCATTCAATTCTATCAATTGCCATGAAATCGATTCACAATCATGTTTGAAATCATGTTTTAGCTCTTAGCTACATGTGTTCCCTATCATTTATTCAAACTTCTTGTGAGTAAAAGGGGTCATTGTTTAAATATACCTTTTTTGCAGTAAAATACGCCATTTTGAAAATTGAAAAAAAAAAACAGGGCATGACGTACGTCAAATAATTTCTATAAAAAAACGCTGAGGTAAAATACTTTCCTTTTCAAATTTCCAAAAATTAGCTGCCGGGCTACAAACGTCTAATTGCATTCTAATTTTTTTTTGTCTGAAAAACCTTCGTGTCATGGTTCGTGGGAAAATTTGACTTTCAAATGCTAAAACAAATTAAAACTCGACGATACGATTGGTAGCTTAGCCTCTCACAAATTTGAACAGATCAGATCAGATTCTATATTTGGTGCCCTATGCCTTGTTTTCGAAATGGTGGATATTTTATATACTGCGAAAGAGTCTGAGTCTTTCAACGATATTTTGCCACCGGGCTACGTCGAATAAAGTTCTTTGTTGTATTCATCTGATTCACGGGCTTCTGCGAAAAAATGAAGTTCCATTCATATACGTCATTTGATCCGTTCTCTAGAACATTCTTCCAACTCTTTGTGAATGAAACAAATACTGTAAGCCAACGATCGATGCACCATTCATGTCCATGATAATACTGACTGATTCGGTTTCGGTTGAGAAAGGCAGTTTTGCGGTGTCGGTGGTTTTAAAATAACCAAAAAACAACCTGAGTTCGTTACCGATATATTAGCAACCCAATAAAGCCTTTTATCTACGTTCAACCCTTAAATTGCCCTTTAAGCTGTATAACAATCACCCTGCTGAGAAGTAGTCAAAATAGTTTCAGGGGAAAGTCCTTTAAAAGGCCACGCATTAAGATCGATTTCATGAATAGAATCACCTAATAAGCGGTATCATAACAAAGTACAGATTTTAAAATTATAGCTTAGTTAGAATAGTCACATTTCAGAATTGCGTTTATCGATTTTTGACATCTTAAAAACGTTTTTCTGATGGTTTTCGGGCCAACTGAACAATATAAACGAAAGAAATAATCGTCTCGGTGGAAAATATGTTCAGAAGGCCTCAGTCATCGTTAAAATTCGTAATTAATTATACTAAAAACTGGAGTTTTCTTTAGAAAAATGTCGCCTTATCGCCTTGGAAAATCAGTTCTGTTAACGCATTTTGCTTTCAGAAAAATGTCGTGTTGGGGTCAAAATAAGGTCAGCTAGGCCTAGGAAAGGAGAATTGAAAGTTAATTCGCGGAATGAAATTACTTTACTTTAGGCCCGGGTCAAACGCCGTACCTATGAGCCGAACTCAATCAATTGAGTTTGGCTCATGTGAAGTTTGGCGTTTGACTTAGTTCAGTTCGGCTGATTGTATTTAGATCGGCTAGCCGTTATTCACGGCTGGTGCAGCCGTGAAGAACGGCTGAGGTTGGGTTCGGCTGAATTAAGTTCGACGTTTGACTCACCAGGCGACCTTAATTAATTTGAGTCGACCTAAACTGTAGGTTCGGCTCATGTAAAGTATACGGCGTTTAGAATCCAACCAATACGATCAATTTAAACTGTATTAGCTTTCGCATAGTTTCCTTAAAGGCACAGGAATGCTATAGAAAAACAGTACGACGCTATTCCAAGCGTTTTCTAAACATTCCTCGTTGATTGCCCCATTGTCGAAAATGGAACGTGAAACCTGGCTAAAAAAAGGTGTTATTATTATTATTATTATTATTATTATTATTATTATTATTATTCACGCACGCGGGTTCTGGCAGAACCAACGATCAGCATTCTTCGACGTGAGGGTTTTTCACCATAATGCTGACTCGTATAGGGACCTAGAGCTCCAACAGATATACCGCAATTACGAGAATGAGAAGAAGCGTCTATATTCGAGGAGGGTTTTGGACATTGAACAAGGAACTTTCACACCCCTTATTTTCACATCAACGGGCGGTATGGGAAAGGAGTGCTTGCAATACCATAGCAGACAAGCACAGCTGATCTCCATCAAGAAAGGAGAAGACTATGCCAAAACAATCTCTTGGATAAGAGCAAGGACATCCTTTGCTCTATTAAGATCCGCACTAATCTGCCTTAGAGGATCGAGAGTTAGAAGAAGAGCCTTTTGTGATTTTAAGAACATAGATATTGACATTGAAATCCAAGAAGGAGCCATAATGTAATGTTAAGAATACTTAATTGCCGTCACCTTGTAAATACAAACGTCTTACATAAAATTTTTATTATTTATTTATTTATTTTTTTAGCAATACTTTTACAATATTTATACAGATTGTAATTATGAATATTTTTAGCATTCTAGTAGATCAATAATTGTAAACGTAAGATTGTTTGAGAATTATTAATTGAAAGAATAATGTAAATAGTGTTTGGACTGAATAGTTTTTTAAGTAAAATTAATTGTAAAATAAGATTTTTTTAGTTAGCTTGGTTATTAATAAAAGATTGCATTGTATTTTATTATTATTATTATTATTATTATTATTATTATTATTACCAAAATTAATCAGAATTGACCTCATGTGTTGGCCATGGCAAGGTCACACTGTGGGTCAATTATCACGTATTGTTCTTCTTGAAAAGACCTTAAACTGGACCTTTATAACTTTTAGCTGACTCGTTTACTTGATAAAATGAAAATCTCGAAAAACCGAGTCAAATGAATAACAAATATCAAGATGTTCATTAATCAATACAGTCGTCTGTGCGATGTCCTTATCTTTTCTAATTATTCAACACCATATTTGAAGTAATTGATCAAAACTGATATACTATTGGAAAATACAACAAACAAGTTTGTTTGGTGTTCGTTTTGTAATTTGTTAATTTGCCTAAGAGGCTTCTTGCTCTAGGAAGGAAGTGAAATATTGCACCAACGCTAAATGACGCCTGCATAATTACCGAGTTAAAACTGCGACTTCCTATTAGCCGAAATGTCTCAAAATAAAAAAAATTGATAAACAAATTTATTTCAGTGTCTAGTCTTCTAGCAGATCCAAAGGTCTACTAATCGGATATACAAACAGATATCGCATGGGGAATAACAACAATGCAGCTTCGGAAATCAGCTTTAACGAGCTTAAATCTAATGCATGTACCACCAGCGGTGAACATAAAACTTTTGATCAACAATTCAGATTTGCTGGCAAGTTTTTTTTTTTTCGAGCCCATCTTGAATTTGTGGAGACTTTGTCAACTTTGAGATATGCAATAATTTGTTAAAATATGACAGTCCTTCACTTTTTTCAGTCAATTTTGTCCTAAGGGTTAGATTATGTCATATCACTACCAGCTTTTGAATGTTGGCTGTTGGCGCCTCTAAGGGATCAAAAATAACCAGAAGCGTTCCTTTTAAAACAAAGCTACTTAAGTGCAGATAACCAATCTCTCGTGTGATCTACATAAATATATGGATTTTGCTGGTAGATGCAATTTGTTTCTTTGCAGAATTGATCAATATGCAAACAGATCGCCTGCAGTAATCAGCTGGATGAATAATTTCCTATATAACTGAGTGACGAATCAAACCATCATCATTTGCGATACATTCAGAGAAGAGGGCTCGTCTTCGCGGCATCAGAGAGGTTTTAAAAGGCTGTGATATAAAAGAACATCCGAGGTGAGGTTGCAGAATAATGCTGCTTCTTAGATGGATTTCAAGATTTTTATTTTAAAATTGTCATTGTTATTGTCCCCACATCTCTGAAGATAATCTTTTGCTAGTCAGTGTCATGAACTAATTGCCACAAACGTACGTCTTATGTTATAATGCGTATACATAATGAGATATATTGGTATTGTGTTCTGGTGATGTTGAACACACCAGTGTAAGGGTGTTCCAGGACGTTACTTACTAATACATTAAAATCGGTCCATAATGCTTGTACATAATGAAATATATTGGTAGTGTGTTCTGGTAATGTTGAAGTCACACCAGCGAGCTCCAGCGCATGGGTGTACCAGGAAGTTTCTAATGCATAAAAACGGGTCTTTAATGGACACAGTACGAATGAAGCTTGTAATGCTACTTTAAAGCAGTAACCAACCATATTGAAATAACAGGATGAATTATAGAGACTGACAGATGTTAGCTGTGCGAATAAGATAAACAGAAAAGGTCATTGACTAGATTTCCCTTGTTCCTTTGAACAACTTTGACGTATTTCTGATGCGTGCAACCTTGAATATATAACTTTAAAACATATTCAATTTGTTTATTGTCGAGAACATGTATTAGTGTCGAGAGCACTCGGCTCCTATATATATCGTACCCCAGAATTCTAATCTGGCGTCCTACGTAGATTGAGTTTACTGTTGTTTCTCCTTTTTCTCACATAGTTTCTTTTTTTTTTGTCAATCTGTTGGTTTGCATTAGGGGTTCATTTTCCCAGGAAGAAAGTGGAACGTTGGGCCAACGCTCAATGGCCTGGTTTCTTATAACTACCGATATACGATTTCTTATTAGTGAATGTGATAAATATCACGTGGAAAGTTATAAGAAGTGTTTTGAAATCACATTAAATTATGCAATACTTTCACTAATTCCTACGTGCATTTCCAGGAAACAGCACAACTCGTTCTTTTGGTTGAAGTAAAGCAACTTAACATAATCTTGATACATACACCGAATGCAAATATGGCCGCCAGGCAATTTTTTGTTTGGCCAAGTTTTCAGAGAAATTAATGATATCACGTAAACAAGTGCTGCTAAGAACAAATACAATCTGGCAGCATGCATGTGTAGCTTGAAAATAGGTTTTAATAAACCAAATGAAGCATTATGCCGGCCGGGTATTTATGAAATAATTCCAAGATGCATGTTCTTTGGTCCATTTCTTTCGTTTCCAGAGCTTTTCTACAGGAAAACTGATGATTTGTTTACATAGTTGTTCTAAAAAGTTGAAGGATCCAGACACATTCCAGCACCGTTTTTAAAAACGTTTACACATAACATAGTTCGCCTGTTATTTTAATACGATCGAGTTCTACAAAATTACATAGATTACGATCGTTTAACAAACAGAAAAATTAAAGCCTTGGAATCTTAAATTTGAACGCTTTTTCTTAATTTTAGTATTTTTAATTCTATACATTTCTTGGAGTGTAAACGAAAAACGATGTTTAACCTTGAATTGGTATAAGACCTTATTAATGCTTACACAATTGAAATCGTTTGCATTTGTGACTAAAATTAAATAATTTGTTCTTAAATAAGATGTAAAGAAAATTCCTTGCGTCATCAAAATTCGAACTCTATGAGAGTCACAATACCAATACACATATCTATAGATAGCTTGTGGACAAACAGCGAGTTCCTTTGAAGATAGATATAATGACATTGTGATAATGTATACATGAAATCGTTTGTCACCTATACTATTCATTTTTATGGGGGTTTGTTTGACGGGCATCACAAAACTCAACCAAACCTGATGTCTCCCATGTTGCACGATTTTAACTTATTTCTGATTCATACAGCCTTGACTAACTTTAAAAAATGCCTTTTATGGGCAGCCTTAACTTTGCCAGATCTAGATATGTCGATCCATTACGCGCATCAATGTTAATTGCCTCTGAGCATACTTGGCGTTCATTCATTTTGATCGATAAAACAAGACCAATTGATATAACACCGCCTGACTTAAATTATGTATATGTATGCAAAAGCTGAATTACAGTCTAGATTTCTTTGAAATTCAAAGAAAACTATCAAATTATTAATTATAATAACCAAAGATTAAAGTCGAAGTCGGGAGCAGGGTTACAAACTGTAAATGTAAAACCTTTATCTCCCAAGAGTGCCAAATATCAAAATTCAAGACAAATCCAAAACTTCGTTTTGTAAAATATTGAAAAACAAATGACACCATGCAAAAGTACCGCTGAAGAGGTTTCATTTGAATGGTCACACCATAGATATAGGATTTGACGGACTCAAAAGTTAGAACTACACTATACATGCTTCCATAATTGACTCTGGAAGTGAAAGGGTTAATCCTCGGACGTACACGCAAACTTATACCCCCACCGTGGTACAATGGGGGATTGTTGCAACCCCTCCCCCTTGAGTTTTTGCGATGTTGTAATATTTTGGAAATATTTTACATCTAATAGATAGCCTGCGATGTGCTCTACAAGATAAGGGAAATATTATGGGTTGTGGCGCTGCGGGGGGTCCGTGACGTCATCCAAAATGGCGGCCATCTTGGATTTTACTAAAAATTCAAATTTATCGGGAAAATGCGAAAATTGCAAATATTGTTTGCTAGAGTTGCACAATAACATGCAATTAAACATTTTGATGCTTTTGGTAGCATTTATATGTTTTTTCACTGAAAAAAGGTGAATAACACGCATTTTGATTCAAAAAAGGGTTGACTTCATGTTACTTATGACGTCATATCTCGTTACCATAGCAACCGGTTGTCGCCAAACTTTACCAAAATATGTCTCAAGGATAAACGAACAGCTACTATAAACAGTATGTACTAATCTTAAATGGTCTTGAAAATATCGGAGAAAAACTTTGTACGTCCGAGGGTTAAGTGTACACGCTCCTATATGTCCCTGATCTATGTGTCCCGGAATTCGAATCCGACTGGTTCTTACCATTTACTTGAAAAACCAATTAAAATGATCGTTGAATAATGGTAAGAATTTTCCTACAATAAGGAGAGCAACTGAGAGAGATGTCACTCACGTTTTACAATAAATTATAGCCCACTTTCATAATGGCGGCCGATTTATTTATTCTTTTATATGTATGTTAATTAGCCTCACTGGCCTCGGTAACATGTGCAAAATTGAAAAGAATTTTTACTCTAAAATGAGGCCAGTGAGGCTAATTAACATACATATAAAAGAATAAATAAATCGGCCGCCATTATGAAAGTGGTCTATACTCAGACTTTTGTTTTCTTGTTGTTGTGGGACTATAGGACCGAGAGAAAGGTGAATTAGTAAGGGATATGGTACTTTTTTATTTATTTGCCAAGTGTTCCTACATTCTTATATAGTTATGTCCTGAAATGGTAACAGAGATCTCAACAAACCCAGTGAAGCATTTTATATATATATATATATATATATATATATATATATATATATATATATATATATATATATATATATATATATATATATATATATATATATATAATATATATATATATATATATTAAATAACACAAATGAACTTAAACCAGTCAAATAAAGAATAAATAAACACAAAGTGAAAACCTTAAAAATTGTCCTGATCGGGATTAGAACCCGCGTCCCCGACTTTCTAGCGTCGATGTGTTAACCACTACACCAGCAGGACGACTACGCAATAACGCAGCCGAACTTTAGGCTTTATGGCTCACGGGCCTCCCGAACAATTTTCAGTGTTTTCACAGGAGCTGACTGGAAGGCTTCTAGGCCTATATATATATGGAGATTCCCTTTACAAATACGGATACAGTATTTTAATACTGTAAAACAATGTCATAAAATGAATGCCGTGGCGTTCGTAATAATCTGGCGTTACAATATATTAAAGGAAAAAAAACGTAGTACTCAGTTTACATTAAAATAATTGTTTAGATGTCTCCTGAATCTTTATGATACATTTGCTTTATCAAAACCTTGATTTTTTAAAACGTTTGCAGTGTTTTAGTCTCCTTCAATTGTTCTGGCAAAGTAATTTCCTTATAACCGAAATGAATTATTTGCACAACTAGTGTTGTACATATTTCAGTTAGTTTGAATTAACCGGGTTCAACGGAGTATCTCAGAATATACTTTCAACTTACAATACAGAATGTAGTTTCAACCGAAATTGCCGGGTATTTTGTTCAAAAGGTAAATAGCCCCGGATCGGCGTCTATATGTGGATTTCGTTCAATGTTGTTTTTCGCATTTCTCGCCGAGCTCTCGTTTTATCACCCCTCTACAAAAGCTAACTTTGATTAGTTCAGATTCAGTCTGAGAGGGCGTGCATGAAAACTACTTAGTTTTTTATTTCGGTGTCTTAACTTAAAAGCATAAAAATACTTATTCATTTTTAAGTGGAATACCTGTAAACTAGCTGGTTTGTTATCGTCGTAGCTTTTCAAAGGCGTCTATGATAACATACTCTTTTATAGCTAAGCGTATGAAACCAATAAACAGTATTGTATTGTATTGTATTGTATTGTATTGTACTTATTTTCGTTATAAAAGGGGCAAAAAATAGTTGCACTACGTAAAGAGAAACTTTGCTTCTTCATTGGTTGTTGTTATGCGAGTGTTGAAAATAAAGCAACTGATCACTAAGGTAATTTTTTATGTACGATTAACTTTTTCCACATAAAACTGAAGAAACGCATGAAGAGTATTCGATTAACAACGAGTATACCTTTATCAACTATCTTTAAAGGCAGTGAAACTCTGTCGAAAACGTTAAAAATGAGTCATTTTGAGTTTTAAAATTAAAGCCATATCATGCATTGAGAAAGCTAAATTTGCCACGGTCTGCAAGTACTGAAAATGAACAGACATGTTTGGCTACTTTCATTTCAAAGCCGAATTTAAAGCTAATCCAACTTGACAAAATTTATAAAATGTACAGTGTATATCATTAAATATTAAAAACATGCGGATAAAAAAAATTAGAGCTTTGCTCCACTTAATTTGGAGAAATTAAATATATTGTACGAAACAGCATGATATTTCTTTAGAAATTTGGAGTTAAAAAAAGATATGAGTTAAATAATATGTAATTTCTTCTGATATGTTTGCTTACATCTTTTTTTTTGGGGAAGCCTGGAGTAAGCGTAGGAACTCAGTGTATGACGCACGAAGAACTAAAAACTTGGTTAAAATGGAGCCAAGAAAGTAGTAAGACTACTTTATTTTCATTTAACATCTGTTTAAATTGAATTTCCTCTTTGTTATATGGTACGATGCGCTTTTTTTATATATACCTAATACCTATCTATTCAAACGAACAACTATGATAATCACATGTTAACATATTAACTCAATCTGTCGGATGTCGGCTACAACTTCTTCTTTAGTTATCGATGAATTGTTATCAGCGGCATCGACCCATCATAGTTTTTCAATCAGTTCTCATTGGTATCGGAAATTAATTTACAAACCAGTGTTATAAAATGTGAACAGTTTGTCGGAAAGTTGTTTGGACTTTTACAGATTTATTAATATTGTGCTTTTTTTCAAATTAGTCCTACTGCCAAAATTCATATTTACATTGCTTTAGGAATTGCTAAAACTAGAACTAAGAACTCAGAGTTTGTTGTACATCCCTTGCAGTCTATAGCTTTTCTACAAACCTTGCTTTATGGCTGTTCAAATTTCCAAGTTGTTTCATTTTGAATTCACAATTAACCGAATGTAAACACATTATTAAAAAACAATATATAATACATTTTTCTAAATTACTTAGTCAGCAATTGTCAAAAAGAAACATTACTTTGTGTAAAATTCTTAAGTTAATTTTGAATTCGATTTTGTAATCATGTCAGGACATATCAGCAAAAAAAAATTACAGTTTGCAGAAATTGAAAGGGTGCATTTGATTAGTTAGTAATTGCAACTACTAAAGGCAAGTTCGTGTAAAATTTGCAAACCTTTCTCTCAATTTTGGATTTTCAGTGATTTCATCCTACCCTTTCGATGCACTTCTTTTATTACAGCGGTTACCATTAACAGGCGACCTATCACATTTCATTCCAGAAGGTCAAACTTGAGTTTGGTGGACGTCAATCAAAGGAAAGCCGTTAATACTGTTTGTTTGTTTGTTTTTAATTCCGACTGGATTTTGAACAATTTTACCAAAAAGAAATAGTAAACATTTTGAAACAACCAATTTCAAAGGCAATAACACTTTTAATGAGAAGATTTCATTCAACATGATAAAAGATTGGCGCTTCTTGCAGCGGCGGCTTTATGATTGTGATCCGCCAACTTTTCATTATGCATCACTGGGTTCCATATTTTCACGAGCAGTGAAATTTCAAAGTTTTATTTTAAAATACGGTTTCGGCAATCGGCAGCTTTTTTGTTTTGTTTAAACTTGCTTGGAAATCAAAGTTGATAAAGTTTTACCCGTCTTAGCTGGTAAAATTGTCGATCTTTTAGCTCTGTTTGCGTGAAATCCTGTCAGAATCCAAAATGATTTTAACAGCTTTCCTTTAATGGATATCCACTAAAACTCAACTTCATCCGCCTCTCTTTTTGTTTTATTGCGAACCAAAATATCCCGCAAATTATTAGAGATAAATTTTCCATGATAGGTTTTTAAAACTATCAAAAATCTCGATTTTCCAATTTTTCCGTCAGTTTTTCCAAAACTACTAGTTTTATTTTGTAGGGGCATCTCAGTCTTTTTAATCTACTTTGGAATTTCTCATTGTTTCTATCGGAAACATGACCTCAGTGCAAATTCAATTCAGTATTAATGGTGATTTATTTATTTTCTTTTTTTTTTCTTAATTTAAATGTGTTTGAATTGCATTCTGGTGAAATGCCCCGTCCATTTCACAAACCATGATTTTGTTTAATAAACAATGAGACAAATAACCTGAAGGGTGAAGAAATGACTTCACTTGAAGCGCCGCAAATCAGGAAATATTCCCCATCGAAGCCAGAATAGCAATGTTCCTTGGCGTTTGGTGTTGATCACAATTATAGTGGAAAAAATATTATTTCATTTAAACATAGAAAGCAAAATAAAGAGTTGACCTGCCTTAATGTCCGATAATCGTCCCTCAGCAGCACTTAATAAAGTCCTTTGGGTAATTAAAAACCGATCTTGAGAAAGAATCAACTGAAGGTAGCTGACTTTCGTTCGTTTCAGTTTTTATTTTAAACTCCACGCCGAACGCCGGGTGTGTAATGTTAATAAGCTGAACAAATCTATCTCTCACTAATGATCACAAACATGTACCTCAAACTCACTTTCATTTGATGTTACGCTAATCTTTTATTGTAAGTAAAATGGCGCCTCGATCTTTCGTAACATCGGCAAATTTAACTCATATTGTTATCGGAGGAAAAGTCGTTTTGGGTACGAAGGTGAAAGCAGCTAGGTAAATTCGGTACATAAGATTCATTTCCCGCTAAAATTGTTCGCCACTGAAATATTCAGGTAAAAGAACCGAAGTTGTCAAAATGTATTTATTTAGCTTTCATGTAGTTTCTTTGCAGGCACTAAAATGATATGGATAAGCAATACAGTCTTTTATTCACGATGCTTCCCTATCGGTATCGCACCGATTAGAGAAATACTACAACTTATCCACCTCCACGATCATCTTTATTTAATTTAAGAAATATTATTTTCAAGAACGTTCAGTATAAATCATATTTATTTTGAGAGGTAAAATTATTGATTCATATGAGAAATCTGTCCAGAAATATCTCGAAAGGTTTCTCAAAAGAATTATCGTGAAACACTAATTAAATAATTGTTTATCATATTCAAAAAGATCAAAGTGCCGTTACGAAATAAAACTTTCCGTGTAGTTTTCGTAGCCTTGAGGAAAAGTACCCAAAATGAATTGAAATCCCATTATAATTCCATTAACGAAACCGACCTTACGGTACAGTGCTGTTCATTAGCATACATCTTAAAACAGTAGGAAGTTGAAGAACGCGAAAGAATATTCAAACAAAACATAAACGATCTATTATTTTTTCCACTATAAGACTTGCAGTCCTTTTGAGCATGTTTCGAATACGTCAGTTTTAATCCATTGATGCACGATAAAAAACAATTGTTTGTACTTCTAAAATATCACAAAAATCTTCTTAATTAACAGCTTAGACACGTTTCCGAAAACGAAGACTGTCTAATCCCTGAAAAAAAAAATACAAAAAGGGCGTCTTTGGAGAATGTCAAAAATAAATTTAAAACCCAACTGACAGTTAGCCGATAAATAGTTTTGGAATAATTCTAGCTTTCATTAATTAACAATGGGACGCTAGTTATATGTGAATCGCCATATGCCAGGAGGAAGCATTTATAAGCCGCCAATTACGATCATAGCTTCCGAAGTGACAAGTATTCTTGTTCGAATATAATCATATTATCTTCAAGCGTGGTTATACAATCGAAAGGTGTTATATCTACACTGCAAATTAGTTTACCGAAAGCAAATATATATACGACGAGGATTTCGATTTCCTCAGTTACATGCCTCGTGGCTTTGGAAATTTTCCTCAAGATTAAGGTGAGTTTTTTTGCATTAGTCTGACTCAAAACACCTTCAGGACGCTTATTTCTGTATTATTCAGGCAATTCAATACTTAGATTGAGATTTGAAGAGAATCTTGTTTCAATTCACCAAATATTTCATTAAGTTATAGTAAAGAGGCAAGCTTGTCTTCCCCTTTTAATCTTCACAGAATCTTGGTTGCTGATTAAATGAAGCAGGTATTTTGTTTATCCTTCTCGCTTTAAATCCCTGTATTTCATAATAGTTTTTTTCCACGGCTCGTCGATCGACTTGGAAAATAAATATTTGTTGTACCATTTCAACGTTCAAACAGTTTTCACTTGTGTAGTGACTTTCGTTTCGATGAAAAGGGGAAAAAAACTATGAAACTGGTACAATTGCTACTGACAAACTAACACACTAAGCTATAGGCGTGTTTTATTTACACAAATTTCGAAGTAATTATTACAAAGAGGCGTTTCAAATTATTCGTTAAAGAGCAGTCTCTTCCATGATCTAGAAGCAATAGAGGAACCGCGTTTTGTATTTGCTTATAACGATAACCGTTTGAAGCTTTCTAAAATTATAATTGTGAATGTGTTCGTGTTTGTGTTTTTAGCATCGGGTAACTTCCCTTCAACTAATACTTTGTCTTGTGTATAAATTATAAAATGCTATTCAGAAAGGTCCATTTTCAATTGAGTGCTGTTGAAGTTGAAACAGTAGCATTCATACAATGAATAAATGTTGGAAAATAAAATATGATGCAAGGCGTCTTACTTGCAAATTTTACTTTGAAATTGCACATAGCTTATAAGATGAATAGAAACGTATTTTTTTTTAGTGTGGGAAAACCGTTCACGAGTACAGCGTATAAGAGAATCATGCTTCGCGTGTCACTGCGATTAAAATATATATAATTACTCTTGCTTCGCATTATCTTAATGTATCTGATTCGGCAAAACACTGAAGGTTCACGAAAAACAGTAGATTCTTAGTGCTAAAGAAAAAAATTGATATCAAATAAATAAAATCAATGTTCTAAGGGAGGAGAATAGCGACATATTTTGTCGAAAATGTTCCTTACTGAAGACGTTAGTGCATGTCCTGTTCTGCTAATTATTAAATATAATGATGCAAAGCGCCTTACTTGCAAATTTTACTTTGAAATTGCACATAGCTTATACGATAAATAGAAACATGTATTTTTTTTAGTGTGGGAAAACCATTCACGAGTACAGCGTATAAGAGAATCATGCTTCGCGTGTCACTGCGATTAAAATATATATAATTATATAATTACTCTTGCTTCGCATTATCTTAAGGAGAAAAAAAATTGATATCAAATAAATAAAATCAATGTTCTAAGGGGGGAGAATAGCGACATATTTTGTCGAAAATGTTCCTTACTGAAGGCGTTAGTGCATGTCCTGTTCACAACGACTTGCTAAACATTATTATATTTGAGCACTTTAAGGTGTTTGCCTCCAGTTTCCGTGTAGCCGCACCAAACATTTTTGAGCGGCCGTTTAACTAACTTTCCTTTATTGAATTAGTATGAAACTTGCACAAAATATTATACTTAGTTTGAAGTTTATAAGAATATAACAATTTTGTAAATCGCATTTCAAATTGCGGAGATAAATTAAACGAGAAACATTGAAATCACTTGAGTCTAAATTCCGAGCGATTGCGATGGCATCTAGAAAAATCAAAACTATTACGATAAACTATGACATATGGCAAGCAAAATATCTAAAATTTAGAAACTTTTGTCAAGCCGATTTTGAGTAAATCAGAAAAACATTTCGAACTTGTGATTTTGCATGTGTATGAGCACATCCATAAGTTCCTCAATTAAGCTTATAAAAGTTTAATTTCTCAGTCTCAACTATGAAAGTTCGGTGCGGCTGCATGGAAACCGGAGGGAAACATCTTAAGTGGTTTCGCGCTTACTCTTTTCAAAGCCCCTAAAGGTGCTAAACATTAAATTTGACAATTTTCCCATTATTTGGGCATCATTTAAACATATTTTTAGTTAACTTTCAATTTGATGTTTCACCATAGACTCAACAACAATCTAAAAAATTCAACCAAATTTTTTCGTCCTTTTAGATTTGTCGCTTTTGGTCATTTGCCAGTTAAAACTTAGGGTAATTGGCCTTATCTATGGGTTTTTTAATTAAAAAACATACTATAAATTATAAAACTTATTATGGTGCGGTGTATTTCTGGCTATCGTCCGGAGACGAGGAACATCGCAAATTCTTGAGAGGGTTTTGCTGCTAAGAGAAGGAATTAGGACCCTTTTCCTTAGAGTTCGCATCTTGAAATTTTTGAAGTTAGTATTCACATATATATATATATATATATATTTATTCCTCTCATTTAACTTATTTATTGGACAGGGATTTACAAAGGAACCTTTATAAATTGTGTATTTAACCCTCTCGCTCCCAGAAAAAAATTATAGAGACATGTAGTGTAGTTCTACCTTTTGAGTCTGTTGATGAAAACCTATGGTGTAACCATTCAAATGAAACCTCTATGGCAGTACTTTTGTATGGTACCATTTGTTCTACCTTTTGAGTCTGTTGATGAAAACCTATGGTGTAACCATGCAAATGAAACCTCTACGGCAGTACTTCTGCATGGTACCATTCATTTTTCAATATTTTACAAAACGATTTTTCTTTATTTTATATATTTGGGTTTTTTTATATATATAATTGGTATCCTTGGAAATTAAAGGGTTACTACAGGCGTGTTGCACGTCCCCGTTTAGTTCTCCTTTTTAAGCTGTCTCAAGAGCCGTGAATGTTCTAATACTACGACATTACTTTACGAAGAGATTCAGAAGAGATTCGACAGCAAGGTTTGATCCGCGCGAAAAAAAAAATTGGAGGACATTATCGTATAGTGCTCTCGTTAGTCTCGGCATACCATTCTCAAACTTAATCATAATTCATGAAGAGAAAGCAAACGAAATCATTACCTTGAAGGAGGTTCAGATATGTCATTACTAATAACCATAAACTTTGGTAAACCAGTTTTGCTTTAAATTTCTCTAAGAAATATTATTAATAATGGTTTAAGAATCCGTATATCAAACACTCGAAACAAACACCTGGAAGTCGATCAAAAAAAGCTCGGCTGCGCTTCGTTTTTTAACCCACCTCTCGGTGTTTGGACATCCGGCCTGATGAAATACTCTTCCTCGTGTTTGATATATTACATAATTTCTACGTCGTCTCCAGACATCCTTGTCCTTGAACTAATTCAATTGGAAGCAATGATTTGCCTCGGCGATAAAAGAACTTGCAAAGCCTTTGGTGAACCAATTCTGTGTTAAAATCCCAGTCTTTTAAAAGTAATTTCTTGCAGTTAAGTATATTAAAATTTACAAGACCAGCTGACGAGTCTCTCCAAGTTATATTTTTTTGCTGAAACACAAAGGTTGTGTTTTATAGCCCTGCACATAAATTTAGATATACAGTTGTTGCTTTCATGTGAAAGCAGCAGTTTTAGCAGCTGTCACCATGTTATGGTTCACGTATTAAATTTTTATTTCTCAATTATCTTTTGTTAGTTTTAAGGGCCCTTACCAAACTCACTCAAAACAATAAAGGATGGTCAAATGTAGCGCTCTCACGAAAGGACCGCTTAAAATAATATATGAATAATAAAGAGGTCATATTAAACCATTGGAACATGTATAGGAACCAAACAGCGTGAATAATTACGAATTATGAACTAAATTTTGGCTAAATATTTGAAACCTGAATAAACGGTGACATTGCATTATTTTTTCCCAACTGCTTTATAAAATTACGAAGGATTGTTCGATTAAGACCTTGTGACTGAGAAATAATTACTGCGACAATTTCGGTTGCCGTGTTAACCCTTTCGGTTTTTTCTTTATTTTTTAAACTTGCAGATGGTAACCAAGACTCAACTCGCTTTTCTACTCGTGACATGCGTAGTAATGTCGTTGTTATTCGAGCCAGCTCTCAGTCAAAAAGATGCTTTACGATGGGGTAAACGAGATAGCAGTGTGCCCGAGGAGTATGCGCCGATCAATCCAAAGCATCGGAGGAGACAATACGATAACGAGGAGGATTACTATAGTAAGTCTGCATCACTTTTAGACGGCTGTTAAACACTTACGTTACGCATACACATGTCATTTTGGATGGAGAGAAGCAATCTTGATTATCGGTGATTATTGGTGTCGACAACGCTTTGGAACTGTTATTCACTGAAGTGTAGATGAATAATGGTGGATATTCGCTGAGTCGCGAAGCGGTGAGGTCAATATCCACCACTCTTCACCGTCACTGAGGTTAATAATTGTGACGGTTAATATAATACTAAACAAATGGATAGCCAGCCCAAAATATTTACTTCATTTCTGACGGGTGCAGATGGGAAAAAACTCGCACGCGTAATCCAGAACAATGCCTGGAGGTGAATAGCAAATTAAAATTAATTTAACTATTCAGAGTTTGACTAGCTAATCAGACCGCCCGAAAAACACTGTCGACTGCTTGGTTTGGTACATACCAAGCTAAGTTATAAATGTTTATTAATGAAATCTTATTCTTTAGAGAAAAACCCATATAGGGGCTTATTATGGTAACTATTACTTCTTTGGAAATCAAATTTATTGTGGCATAACATAAACTTTTAAATGCTTCAAATGCTGAATGACGATGAGTTCAATAAAAAGGCTGCACCTTGTACAGCATACCTAACAGTACCACAGGAAAGCACTCAGTGCTCAGTAACTTTCATTTCAATGGTCTCGTTTTAGGTTTTCATCAGTTCACAGACTTACTGCGCCTTTCGATAACATGCAGACTTTGAAATTCAAAACCCAACTCAAAATTTGCGTTTTACGCTGCCGTCAATCATCTTAGCTTACCTCTCAGAGAACATATCCTCCTTTCAATGAGTTCAAAAGGTGACGTCCGTGCATTATGATTGGTAGATTTCGATCCATTTTGTTTGTCTCTGTTTACATGGTCAGTTGGCTTTCGTATTAATTATGATTGACGGCAGGGAACAACGCAACCGTTGGTGGAGATTTGAATTTCAGATTCCGTATGTTATTGAAAGGCGCAGTGAAAGTCACAACCACGTTAGATGATGACAGTGAAAGGGTTAGATTATTGGTATGGTACAGAAAAACGTACAAAGTGATTGTTATTAAATGAAACAAATTTCCGTTATTTTCTTACAGGAGAAGATGAAAGGAGAAGCGATCTTCCGGACCTCTTTCGACTGTAATGACTGCACACTGACGACCGACTGAAGACCTAGATTTTAACTCACAAAAATATTTATTATAGAATACGTGTACGTACGTAGATGTGTGTAACATTATCATTACAGAAATAAATGGGCTGCAATGATTGTGAGTTGAGATGGTGAATGTAAATGTAGCAATAAATTTCTTTCCAATTTAGCCCTGAAAGTTTTGAATTATGAGGGGGGGGGGGGGGAGTGCTCGCTCTGAATTTAAACGTTTAAGACTTCAGAAGAATTTAACCAATACCCACCAAATTTCGCGACTTTCCTGAAATTTATCTGGAAACGTTTTGATGGCAGCTTTCTATTCATCATATGTGGCATTTCATCACAACCAGATTTTGGTAAGCATGTTTACCCAAATTTTGAACTTTCTGCGTAAATAAACGTTTTAACGGAAAATGTTTCACTTTTTCTTGTAGTAAATGTTACAATTTAAGACCATTTTAGCATTTTCTTTTGATTTTGGTTGATTTTGACTCAATTTTGGCGCGTTTCTAACATGATGAAAATCCAAGATGGCGGATCCAAGATGACGGATCCGAGATGGCGGTCATTCAGAATGATGACAAAATTGCCGCGACATATGACGTTATCACGTCACATAACCAACCTTAATTAAGACAGTTTTTGATATTCTTGAAGTTACAGTGAGAGTTGATAGGAGTTCCAATTCTCGCTCTCGTTTGGCATGAAGCTATCATACGTCTCTCGTCTGCTCTCGAAGAGTTTGAATCCGCTCAAATTTTCTTCGGTTGATTTGCCTTAACTTTCAAACACTCTCTCTAACTCTTGTGTGCTCTCAAAGAGTTTGAACTCTCGTTGTAAACTCTCCTTCCCGTTTGGCCCGATGTTAACCCTGTTAAAACTATTGTTTTTTTGCTCATCATTAGACGTAAATGCACGAACAAGCAACACATTGTTATTTTGCTAATTAAACTTTTTAACACACGTGTAAAATTGTTCTTTTGCTAATTTAACTTTTTAAGTACGCGCAATATATTCTCAAATTGTTTTTAACTGACTTAACTCAATCATTTCCATTACCGGACTTCGTTGCTCGCGATGAAATTTGTTTTGGGTTTTGCTTTTTAAGTGAGACCCCAGCTAAAAAATGTTTTATACGATAACCGAAAAAAAAATTAAAAGCGCACATGAGCATTTATAAAATGTAAGGGGTGGCGAATGGTAAATCCGAGACTCGCCGAGACGCCGAGATCCGAGACCACGAACACAGCTACGTTATAAAATCCGAGTCCGAGACTCAATGCGGAAAAAAAAACAAGCCCGAGACTCAATGCTAAAAATATCCGATTCACCTATCAAACAACAAACAAGGATGAAGAATGAGAATGCTTGACAAAAGTATCCGAGACTCCGAGACCTTGAGGAAAAACATCCGAGACTCCGAGACAGAAAAAGCACCAGCCAAACGAGACTTTGAGACTTAAAACAAAAACTGCCGAGATTTCAAGACCGGACCAAAATTTTCCGAGACCCACGATTTTGAAGGTACCATTCACCACCCCTAATGTAGCTTACAGTATGGAGGAAGTTAATAAATATTTTGTTCTAAAAATAACTTTTAGTCTACTGGGAAATTTAGCCATCTTGAAGACCATGGAATCGTTCTCGCTTCGATTTAACGCCACCATTTATAAATTTTTCTCGGTGCGATTAAACATTTTGTACCATTTTCGCTACAGAGCAAAATCCAAACATTTTAGCCTATTTAGAGTCACATTGGCCGTTTTTTGTTGTATTTCTTATTGATCATTTTCATTTGAAATAGTTTTAAAATCTTTTGATCTGATCGTTGACTCTGGAGTCTGATGACGCATGCGCGAGTCACACCACTCCATGACATCACTCGTGCATCTGTCCTCTTTTCGATCATTCTCGTCCCCAGAGCCTTCGTTTCGTTTGGTCAGTGGGAAAAACGTAGGCTCTGGGAACAGTGCTTTCCGGATGTCGTAAAATCCACGACGTCCGTTAGCGCATGCCTGATGCATTAATGTACTATTGCGCTTGCTCAATGCCAGAAACCTTGAATTTTGATCTTTGGCACTCTTGGGAGTTAAAGGGTTTAATAATAATAATAATAATAATAATAATAATAATAAATAATAATAATAATAATAAATAATAATAAATAATAACGGTTTAATGTCAGCGTATTCATATAGTGGCTTTTCATCTGAGCATGGCAACTGACAATGTGGACTAAAAAGTATGTATACTAAACATAGCCCAGCTTTCGCGCGAAATAATGAAGAGTAGACAATTGCGAAGCTCTCATGCGTGTGATGCTGATACTTACTAAAAAAAGATATCAGAGAGTGTTCTTTGTGGCTCAGCAGTGACGAAATGATTCATTAATTTAAAGCCCATATGAATCGCTTCATTTTCTCTACGAATTAATCAGCGCAAATCCTTGAAACAAATGTAGTATAAGGTGGGAATAAAATAGCTATGAGTATTAATCAGCATGTGATATGAATCACATGTGTGATATGAATAGTAATAATCAGCATGTGATAGGACATGGGATATAATATTTTCTATTAGTAACCGAACTGAAGCCGTCAATAAATTTTTACGTGCATATAAAACCGGCTTATTAACAGCCTTATCAGTCTGGAAGCGAAGTTGTGCGTTCAACATCAATGCCTACAGAAGTGTGCTATTTGCACCTGTAACGGTGAATAAAGCAGGGTATATTTCACTTATCGCTTCCTCTTCACGATTAACATGTTTTCGCGTTTAGTTTTAATAACCATGAAAAACAATACAGAGTTTTCTGTTGTATGAAGATTCACTTTTGAATATAGTTACGGATAAATATTTCTATTGGCAAATCATGATAAGTTTGTGGGATAGATGTTTCAAAATCGGTTTATCTTCTGGTAATTCAGGAGCCGATACCGCTTTTTTATTGGAAGCAACTATAACGCATGCTTGCTGTAGATAAAGAAAGTTTTCACACACCCATACACCTATTCAGTTGATATTTTTTGTTATTTTTTGTGTCCATGTCTAAACAATTCCGCCTTTTCATAGGACCTAAATTATCCTTTCAAAAAGTCGCTCAGTGAGAGTGAATCAACAGAAAGTGTTTTCCCGTGTGAACATTCGTTTGCCCTTTGTTATTTTTTATGGATAATCGGTGCTCTTTCGGCTTTATATCTTTAGAAAAACACGATAGGTGAGAATTGTAGAAATGTTGTTTCCTTTTAAAAAATTCACTCAGTGAGTAATAATGAACAATATATATATAACCTGCTTGTCATATCTCCACTCCCTTTCTTTTGACATTTTTCTCTTTTTTTGTGTGTGGCCAGTCTGTCTATAATAGATGCTATTTCAGTTCTTTCAAGTTAGACTGTCTTTAAAACAACACAAACGAGCCAGAATGATTTCCTTTTAAATTGTCGCTCCGTGTTTAGTAAACAGCTAGACGTAAAACAGAATGGGCGCCAAATCATGCTGACGGAAATTATGTTGGCCAGCACATTAGCGAGAACAAACTTACAAGAAAGGCTTTCTTCCGTGTAATCCAAATGTTGATTGCTGTTAGCATTGTTTACCCCATCCTTCACAGCTTCTTCTGGAGAAGTGTCGGCAAAACCTTTGAAGAATTCTCATTACGATTGATTAATTTAAGCCTGATTGTCTATTCAAGGACCCGAAGAAAGAAAAGGAAAGATCAAGGATGAAATTTAATTACAAATGGGTATGGATACAAGATATGATCCCACGTCAGAACAAAACATAATTTTTCCTCAAGAACTTTTTAAGCCCACACGTTATATCGGCATTGATCGTGGGTCGTGTGGCCGTTTTATCGATTTGATTGATATTTCCGAATAAACACTTCTGTCGAATGTACTACTTTCACGATTGAAAACGTAACAGAGAAAAAACACTCGCGATTATATTTGCATCAACCGAAGATAAAAGACGCAAGCTGAACCGGCTGATATGTATTTTGTCTTGAATTTACACGCGATTTGGCTTAAGGCTGACACATACATGTACGCTCCCTCTAATTTTCGCCGGTTAATAAATTAACCACATTTTCGGCGCGAGAACACCTCTATAAAAAGAGATAAACGAACATCTGTATTCATCACCGGTAAAAGGAACAATTCAATACCCAAATTACCGAAATCATTACAGATACTCCGTACGGTTAATTAAGACGCCAACCGCAGAACACTTTCAAAGCATTAAGTCCCAGCTATAAGAGGCATAGAAAGGACAGCAGTTTGACAACTCCGAACAGGAAACAACTGCGCTAGAAACAGAACACTGAACAAATGAGGAGTGATTACTCGTCAGGTATGATCAAGTTTGTTGTATTCACTGGGAGTAGAAAAACATATTTAAAGTCTGAGGAAGCACCTTAATCTATGCGTTTACATTAATCTGACGCCCCCTTTAAGTTTAACTATAAAAGGTTGGCATTGTTAGATAATCAATAGGTTTTCAAAATCACTGAAAGAAGCTAAAATCTCTCTTGTTGATAGCTAATGCGTAAAACGTCTTCAAATCTTTCAGGTAAGCTAAAAGATTTTTTGTGAGTTACTGACAAAGTGAAACCTATTATTTTGTGATATCTTAAGGTCCTAACATTTCTAAAAAAAGTGCTCAGTGACTCAGATTTTGATTTTTATTTCTTTGTTGAAAGCGGATTTAAAGGTCAGAGTATCTGAGCCGTTTCAAGAAATATAAAAATTGGAGAGATCAAACAATATAGTTTGCTGAAATGTTTATAAATTTTTCTAAACGTTTTTCTAAAAAAATTTTAAGAAAATTCCTGACTGACATATTGGACGCTGATTGAAAAGCGAAAAAAGAAACATTTTTATCGTGGAAATAGTTGGATGAAACCCTCATGTACCTAACTCCATGACGTCTTAGCTTGGTTTCAGTGTATTACTTTGTAAGCAATATATACTTCTTTGGGTTTCTTGAATCACGAAGTATATATAATTTGTGAAAACACAGAACAAAAGACTAAACTGATTAAAACACCGTAAACCAAATTGTTGCAAATGTTTGTAAAAAATGTTAATTTAGTGGCGCTTTCAGGCTGGATGAATCTTTGTTGGCATCCGCTCGTTAAGTTTGTTTAATTTCCTTGACGTGTTGAGTTTTTCAATGAAACTTATGTCAATTTATTGAGTGTGCTGCTACTGAAATTGCATGCATTTACAGTATAGAGAATTGAGAAAATTTTCTTAGAAAATTTTGACGTGGGAACGAGAACGTTTTGTGAGACCCAAGCAATTGAACCTTTGAATCGCAGAACGTCTCTGTAGCATTGTTATTGCACTTGTAAGTTATTATCAATAGCGTTCTCTTCTTCTTCTTTAATACTTGTTAGATAAAAATATATTTTTCATTTTTTTCAGCAAACATGGTTTTCTCCAACAAGATAGTTTTACTGCTCATCATTTCCTGTTTTCTTCTCTCGATGTATTCTCAAAGCGTGTACGCGCAAGGTAAACTTCCCGGCATTCGTTGGGGGAGAAGCTTTCAAGCTGATGGCGTCACTCAGAACGAATACAAAGGAAAACATTGGGAATTAATGAAAAGGCGATTTAGTCAACATCAACTAAGCAGTAAGTTACATGTCCTAAAGGTGGCTCCGTTGTTATTTCGGGCGCATTATGACAAGCTTTGGGACATAACTTTTTCGGCTATAAAGCGATGCCTATAGTAAAACTATGCGAAAACTTACAACTATTATTAAGCAATAATATGATAGAAATTAACTTTAAGCCCTTCTAAGCAGAAACCATCGATGCAAAAGTATTACAGTACCTCGAAATTCATGTAGGAGAAGTTTGGCACCAAACTGCTGGATAATTTTGGAAAACGCAGTATTGGGAATTTGAGCAGGTTTTGGAACATTTTTTAATATTAATTTACAGAACTAGTTAGCACTTTTTATCCGTTCGCACGATTTGCAATCGGCTGAGAACTCAGATTTAGCAAGCATTGGAAGACTTCTCCCAGAAATTTGGGACCGATGATTGTTTTGTCAAAGAGCACCAAGTATTTAGAATTTCAAGAGAATTTTAGGGCTAAATTTTGATAGCCTTAATACGGCTGTACTTCCGCACTTCTACCCGAACGACTTTGCTGAAACTTGGTAAGGGTATGTATAAGTCAATGTATTAAAAAATGATTCCAGAAATTTAATGCAAATATAACTTACGGCAATTTTTCTCAGTTAAATCAAATTCTACCATATTATTGCTAAATAATAGCTGTAAGTTTTCGCAAAGTTTTATAGGCATCGCTTTATAGCCGAAAACGTTACGACCCAAAATTTGTCATAGACGAGTGCGCCCGAAATAAAAACGGAGCCCATTAAAGAGCATATGACACGAAATTTTTTTCTTCGGTTTCTTGTAGTTTAATATGTATAAAAAACGACTACAAGCTTTTAAAGTGTTCGAAATTTCGAAAAAGCCTTTTTTTTCGCCTTCAAAATACGCGCTTTAAGCCTAAAAAGTGTCCCCGCCATCGCGCGGCCAAAAGGTCACGTGACATGCCCTGTGACGAAAAACGTGTACACCACATTGAAAACAAACATGGCGGAAAGAGAGGAAAGACCGAAAGACTGGAAAAAAATGCTTGGCTTGAGTGCCTAAAAAGACAATTTGCTCTGACTAGCAATTCATAACTTCGGACCAAACAGTGCATTACTTTTCTTCCTATCCGACAGGTATAGTAAACTGAGTTCGATTTCTCCAACAAAACCGTACAGACTTCTTCGAATCCGAGAGCAACCACATGCCACACTGCTTCTTTATAGCTCGACTCGCGGCGATTTGGCATGCACACTTTGATCGCTATCTCACGTAGGATCCACAAACGAAGAAGCCCGCTTGGAAATGAGATAATTTTAGCGAAGGTGCGGTGTTGAATTATGAGGATTCTTTCTAGATCTGGTTTAATCATGTTGGGTCTGGTTCAGACTAAAAAATAATAAAAAACCCAAAGAGCATGCATCTTGTTTATACTCATTATATAAATCGAAAACCTTCTTAAATATAGTATGACAAAACAGTATACACTGCCATATTTAATTAGACTAAACAATGTGCTTTTCAGAATTATTTCCTTCAGCATTTTCCGTCAGCATATTTTCTGGATTAAAACCCTAAAAGGTATCAGAATAACTCCTGACTGGTCATTTTTTATTCAAACGCCCTTGGTAGTACCAAACCCCTATCCCCAGGAAATAAAACTTAGATATCATGCTTGTCTTCGAGCAGTGTCCCATAGAAGAAAACACTAATCTGTATTCCTCATCTGTTTTGTGAAATATCCTCATATCATAATGGTTTACTTCCCTGTCCCCCAAAGGTCGAGTGTTTTTTTTTATTCTGATGAAATAAGAAGTATCTGGGTGATAAAAAGATGATATTTATTTATTTATTGTCATTTACATGCACATATCAAGCAAAACTTTCACTTCAGCCTGGTGTAAAGGCCATGCTGTTCTCTTACTTGTGCAGTGGAATACCCAGGCCATGCGATGAGTGGCTTTCAATCTTAAAATTGAATTATTATAATGGTCAGTGGCATATACATGTACACTGTATACAAGATGGTATGGGTCTAGTTTTGTCCCAGCCCAAGTATTCGAAAACAACCATGTTACAAGCTGCTCTGAGAAATCTTCATTTCCAACAGACAAGATGAAAATAAGGCTAATACTGAGCACAAATAAGTCAGAGTTTCAATAATACAACTTTCCTCAATCAAAACAACTCTTTCTTTCAACATTTAATAAGCTGGATAGGGTTAGCACAATAAATAATAATTGGTATATATTTAACTATCATTTGTCACCTTTGTGTCTACATGTTCAAATTATTGTTGGTGGCATATAAGCCCCAGGCCTTATGCAGGGAATATTATGTGGAACACGGCTAAAATAATAATTATTTCTTTCAACAACAACAGGGAATTTACTTAGGGAAAATAGTGATATGAGAGAGAGAGAGAGAGAGAGAGAGAGAGAGAGAGAGAGAGAGAGAGAGAGAGAGAGAGAGAGAGATCCAGCTTTATAGCACATTTTTTTTAAAACTATCCCCAAGTACCGAAAACAACAAAAATAAGAAAAGGAAAACCATGTGAAATGCAAATTTGAGACAAAGCTTATATTTTAGTACAGAGTAATGGGTTAATTTATTTCATAAAATACAAATGTATTTCTAGCTAATGGTTGAAATGTAACAGTGTTTTAAAGATCTGTATTCATTTTTGTTGTTAGTGTTACTCACCCATATTCACTCGCTCCTCATTGCCGGTGTGGCTTTCCATTTTTATCCCTGAGCCACGAAAACAAGACTGTTGTGTTTCTCAGTACGGAATTTAGCATATTGTTTCGACTGAGCCATCGAAAGCGAGTAGTAGTGGTATTCTTTTGAAAACAAAAACCTCGAGGGTGCCTGCAAAGGTTTTCCAGCACTGTTTACATGAACACCCAGAGTAAGCGACCAGTTCTTCTTCGTATTATTCGTTCGATCTCGCCAATAACAACCTACACTTCTTCTCCTGGTTTCTCTTCTTCTTCCATGTAGCCTTCAGTCAATTCCTACGTCGACGAATCCTTCAAATCGCGCAACATTGAGGATTTGAGGTCAACATTTGTTATAGAACTCATATGGCCGATGTACACGTACTGACGTCATAATTGCGTCGCGTGGGCTAAACTAGATCCCAGTCTCCGGGACACTTTTTAGGCTGAAAAGCGCGTATTTTGAAGGCGAAAAAAGGCTTTTTAGAAAATTCAAGCACTGTAAAAGCGTGAAATCGTTTTTTATACATATTGAACTACAAGAAACCGAAGAAAAAAATTTCGTGTCATATGCTCTTTCAACAATAACAAAACTAGCTTAGCTCGAAAGAAAAGTATAACATAAATCAGTAGACGGTACCTGGTAGTAACTGGTTATCGTCTTGTCCTTGAAGGATGCACTCCGGTTTTTCACCAAAACTGTCTATAACTCCATTCGTTGTACACAAATTTACTTAGAAATGGTTTACTAATATATTTTTTTATGTTTAGCAGATGCAGGTCAAGACTTGGAATTATCATAGTACAATAGAATGACTTTCTAAGGACAAGCACTGCGCATCCTCGTGCAAGGCATAAAAACGTTCATCAAAAACTGTCATTTCGCTTAGATTGCATTTTCAGATCCTCATTGTCATATTATCAAGACAAATGAGAACAAGTTTGATTTCTAAATATAGATTTTTAACACACTTTTGTTGACTTTTGGTGTTTTTGGTAAAGGGCAACTGAATTTATATTTCAGTATGAAATGAACTCTGACAAGAATATCACTTTTTTGTTGATATTTATTTAATCAGATCAAGGTTTAGTATTTTAAATTAATATGTTAAATTATTCGAAATAAATAAAACCAACGTGGTAAATGTCACTTTTATTTTACATTTAGATGTTTAACAATAAATATGAAACATGTTCCCGCAATCTTTGCTTAATTTTCCTTTACAAGACTACACTTTGTTAAAGTTTTATTTGATATGTGAGCAGAGTTCTGCATTGTTTTACGCCTGTTATTAAGGGTTCGTTAGATTGAACGTATTCCGGAATAAGAATATACAGAATGGAAACAAAAAATTGCGTTTTTCAAGATTTGGGACGGCTACTGCAAAACTATACATTTTCTATTGTTGTATTTATTGCTGTATTATAAGCATGTTTTGGCAATTTTATACTGCAAGTGTGCATGAAACAAGCAATTCTCAGAGGCTATTCTGTTTATTCTTATGTTTTGGCAATGTTTTGGCAATTTTATACTGCAAGTGTGCGTGAAACAAGCAATTCTCAGAGACTATTCTGTTTATTCTTATGTTTTGGCAATGTTTTGACAATTTTATACTGCAAGTGTGCATGAAACAAGCAATTCTCAGAGACTATTCTGTTTATTCTTATGTTTTGGCAATATTTTGGCAATTTTATACTGCAAGTGTGCATGAAACAAGCAATTCTCAGAGACTAAACTATCTTATGTTTTGGCAATGTTTTGGCAATTTTATACTGCAAGTGTGCATGAAACAAGCAATTCTCAGAGACTAAACTGTCTTATGTTTTGGCAATGTTTTGGCAATTTTATACTGCAAGTGTGCATGAAACAAGCAATTCTCAGAGGCTATTCTAATTCATTCTAATTCTGGAATACGGACAATCAAACGCGCCCCAAGTTTAATTGTGCACGTGATCTCTTTTGACAGCCGGTTCAGGATATAAGAAATTGAACCCAGTTTTCAAACTTTGATTCTAGATATAGCCTGGCTCAGACGATTCGAGAGTGTGCTCATTTTTCTTTTTCAATTATAAATCAATTTACAATACAGCGGTTTTCGCTTGAGTATCAAAAGTAATTTCGCATTTCCTTTGGTTTGTATTGTTACGCTTTTTGATTGGCTAACACATTTTGCGCTACTTTCTCAATCAATCAGAAGTGAAACTAAACCCATGACTTGCTCGCACGTGTTTTCCCGCGCTTGACGCCGGAGACATGGATTTCTTTCGAGCTGTCATTGGTTCATTAGAATGACTGGGTCTGTTGAGATTGGCCAGAGTAATTACTTTGGTTTTGGTTTTACGACACTCGTAATCGCTATAAATTTCGGTAGCAATATGCACATACACAGTTTCTACAAGCGGTTTTTCACTCACACGCCCAACGCTGATACCACATTCGAACCATGATGCCCTATTATCTTAAACTGACTGGAAGAGGTCATACACATTAGCAAGCTCTGTATTAGCCTATACAAGCTAGATCTTGACATATTTGTTGGTTTCACACTACAAGCTAAGTATATCTAAAGCAAGAGCTCGACTCAAACGTACTTGAGATTCTCAAATAACACCTCAGAAAACTGTGGTTCACTGAGGAGAAAAATAGCTTTTGTTATCCCACTGGTCACGTGCCTTCTCAAGTGTGGTGTAGATCATACTTGGCGGCGTACTACGACTTCTTTGAAATAGACACGTTTCCATGGTAACAACGTGAGATTCACGTATGTGCATTTTGCCAGAGTGTTCACATTTAATTAGGTTTTAAGCGCACTTAGGATGTACCGTACTTAGCTAGTATAGAAGCCCTAGTGTGGAACCATCAATCGTAGGGAGAGAAAAGAAGGCGATGTACGAAGAAAATATATCGCGCATGGAAAGAAGAGAAAAATCTGTGTGCCTCCAACAGGCTAAGGAGCTTGTGTTCAAATATGAAAATTGAACCTATACAAAACCCCATCCACTTTTTTTCGTTAAAGCAGTCAAAATAACAGTTTTCTTCAATTCTATAAACTGCCGGTCCTCAGTATTTAAAGATTATTTTAAGACACAGAGAAATTATATGACTTATTAACCGAGGACATTGTCAGAGATCATCAGATCAGTTATTCACGAAGTGCCTGAATATTTTACACTGACAAGACCGCTAATTTCCATAGATGATAACCTTTAGGTTGGAGGACGAGTACGATATTGAGTACGAGAATGGCTTATCTAAATGCGCGTTCATTGGTCACAAGCACCAATCTCGTTCCTTGAACCTCTAGCTGTGAAGTGACTGGTCTGAAATTCAAATTATAGCCGTACTCGTTCTCTCCCATCACGATCGCAGTCTCATTCAAAGCTAAAGGTCCCTCATTAAAGAGGCAATGTCACCTATTTTTAGCATCACTTTGAAAAGCCAAAACACATATTTGTACCAATGGAAATCTAAGAATAGAGCGGGTTTCAGTTGAGTGTCGTAAAACCAAAACCAAAGTAATTACTCTGACCAATCACAGCAGTCGTAAACAATCCAATGAACCAATCAGAGATCGAAGCAAGTACATGTCGGCGGCGCCAAGCACGGGAAAACGCGCGCGAGCAAGTCACGATTGGTTTTGGTTTTACTTCTGATTGGTCGAGAAAGTGGGGCGAGATTTTTTTAGCCAATCCCAAAGCGTAGCAATGCAAAACCAAAGCAATTCTGTAATTACTTTCGACACTCAATTGAAAACTGCTCCATTGCGCCAGTTTTGTTAACAATTACTGTACTAGTGTACTGAACTATGTATTAATGCCTTTGACTGAAGATGGCCTCTATGGAAATGGATTACAACTTGAAAAAAGTGCCTACTTTTGCAAGTTTTTCTCTTGTACGTAAACTGATTATAATTTGTTGTCTCTCCGACGACTCACTTGACATCTTCCTCTCAGTGATGTTGGAGCATTTTGGGCAAGAGCAAAGGAGAGCGGTTTTCAGTTGATTGTCGTAAAACCAAAACCAAACTAATTACTCGGGCCAATCAAAACAATCGTAATCAATCCAATGAGCCAATAAGAGCTCGAAGCGAAATACATATAGCAGGTGCTAGGCGCGGGAAAACGCGTGCGAGCAAGTCACGATTGGTTTTGGTTTTACTTCTAATTGGTCTAGAAAGTGGCATGAGATTTTTTAGCCAATCACAAAGCGCAGCAATGCAAAATCAAAGAAATCAAGAAATTAATTAAGCTTTCGACACTCAATTGAAAACAGCTCTAAATAATTCCACAAAGTTTTGATCAAAAATTGCAAAATCCGCATGACATGCATTGCCCCTTCAAGACTGAGATACATGTATTACTCCTCGTTTATGGTTTCCAATCTTCTGTCTTTTGCACAAGTGACACATTCTCCTAAAGATAAAATCGAGAAGCTCGAGAAGAGTAAGACAGCTCATTCCCAGGAACAGACCAAATGTACCACCCAAATTTCCTAACGAACAAGATAAAAAAATAGTTAATGTAAGCGGTCAGTTTTCGTTCAACTGGGTTTGCTATCATTATTTTTATTTTTCTGGTCGGTCTAGGGATATTGGTTATCATTGATGTGTAAGGTAAAGCAAAAGGCCGCGCATTTCTTTCACTCGACTTGTTTGAGAATTAACTGCTGCCATTTTTGTAACAGTATAAAATTTCAAAGGCAGATGCTTTAGTTCTTGTAATTTCAAACACCCTCGGACTGACAGTACAACACAATTAGGGGAAGGAAACAAATTTGGAAAAATACACTCATAAAGGTTGCAAAGGAAAGAACAGTATCAAGAAACTGCACGAACTGCATTGTTAATAGAATTCGCTTCTTCTGGCTGATCTAATCGTCAAAAGTTGTCGGTTTTATCTTTAGGGTTTTAGATGTCCACTTTATATCTGACATACTAACCAATCAAAGTCCAAGTCTCATACACAGGCGTTTGTTCAACGACCTCGTAGGCGAGATTCTCAAAGTAAATGTCCAATGAAATTATGTTATCGCTGCAGATTAAATGATAACATGTGAGTAATTTTTAAACATAAGTATTATAAAAACGCTATCATAATAGATAAAAGAATTAACTAATGAACGAATGAATCGATGGGTGACGGATGGATGGAGAAAGGGCTGGATCGATCGATCGATCGACGGACTATAGATTAAAAAAGCTTATCTGGGATCATTTCCATGCACGTTGTACTAAACGAGTTATAACATGGAGGTGATTTTAATAAAGGAGCACCTACTCTATGTACTTCTCCCTTTCAAATTTCGTCATGTTCAGCAGAGGCTCATAAATCGCTTTACCAACTGATGAGTTGCTGGAGCCATTAAGGAAGGTCATCAGATGCTCTATCAGAGCGTCTCTTTGTAGTCCACCATACGAAAAAGACGTCTCGTACTCCACCTGTTCACACGGCTCAGGACAGTTGATCTCACACGTCTGCTTTTCTTTAGAGATTCCAAACTTTTCTGCAATAGTAAATTAGAGGAATGCATTACACAGGGGCACCCAAGAGGATTTTTTTACGAAAACGCTGGGAATGGCACTCTACACTTTAGTGCCTTTAAAGGAAACTACGTGAAAGGTAATACAGTTTGATCTTTTCGGTTTTTCCTCCTTTCCGAAAATTCCAGCTGAGATTATTTCATACCCCAAATGACAATATATTTTTCTTCCTCCGTAAGCAGAGGCTGTTACGAAATTTTGAGGCGATATTTTACTAAGCGCGGGAAAACGCTTGCAGAGAAGTTACGATTGGTTTTACTTCTTATTGGCTGATTAAGTGGCGCGAGATTTTTTAGACAATCACAAAGCGTAGCAATGCAAAACCAAACAAATTGTGAAATTACTTTCCACACAATAATGAAAACCGCTCTTTATACTTTTTCAGACTGCTTTATTAATATAGATCTGCGATTTTCATGATGCGTGTAGCCTTGAAATTACAGCGCAACTGTGAAGTACCCACATCCTTTCATTACTTAAGTAGCAATGAAATATTCATTGTAGTACTAAGCAGGGTAAAGACAAAATCATGATACTGCCGATCAAATGTTTCACAAAACGCTTCTTCCCCCTCCCCTCGCATCCCATTCTCTATTGCATCTTGATTTCTCTTTCCCTTCACGGGATCCCTGATATCCTAGACGTCCACTGTAGTCCCACTGTACAGTTTATAATAAGGGTAACATACCATGTGATGGAAAAACACACAGCAAAGTGTCATTCACCGCACAGATTGGAGCTTTGGCTATAACGAAAAGAAAGAAGAATAATAACCCTAGAAACACTTATTAAAATTGTAGCGTTTATCAGAACTGTAGTTTCACCGCATCAAAAGGGGAATTTCATATCAGCGTGTGATTTTGAGTAGCTTGAAAACCTTTGTTGATTATAAAAACCTACAAAGACTCATCACTCTTCATTTTGTTTAGGTCGGAGAAGTACTCAACACCACAAAGTAGCACGAGTAGGCATCACAACTTGCCTTGCGCCACCCGGCAAAGTCTCCTTTGTGATCTTCGAAACCACTATATGGGAACAAATTAAAAGCATTTTAATCTTACACTTCGGCACAGCGCTGACACTTATGAATGACGCGAAAAGCATACCGTTTAGTCCAGGAGGTGTACAGCCACATCTATTGAAGGTATAGTCGTTGCGGCATTTTCTCAGACAAGCTTGTTTGGTGTAGGCATAAATAGAACTGCTGTTTGCCAAGGCTCGACGTGTGCAGTTAGTTGCATAAGGATACGGCAGGTTAATTATCTGAAAGATAAATTTATATTTGATTGTCGAATCCGTTATTTTTAACTGCTTTAGCTTTGGTTCTACAGATGTGATGAGCTTGTTGTTCGATGGACTTTCTGGCCGGCGTTGATGCCGTACAAGGCAAAGATGAAATAATTATAAAGAAAAAGGAAGGATTAAGTATTTTAATACCTGTCACTGTCCAATCATTCTTTCTTTTCAATTATATAGTTTGTTGTCCAGGAAAATGAAGCAAATCAAAGTTAAATAAATTAAAGGATGAGAACTCTAGAATGAGTGAAGAATGGTTTGAACGTGATTCCTGAAGGAGGATAAGGATTGCAACAGCATAGCATGAGCCAGCCATATGAAAACAGTCATGGAGGACAGCGATGCAGTCCCAGCAGAGGTGTTCGAGATGCAGCTGCTTCTCAGTGTCTCGATTCAATGAATGGCCCGTATGATAAACACTAGATCAAAGGAACAAAGATTAGACAATTGAAAATTCAAATAACCAAATGGATTTTAAATCTAACCTTTCTTCTCTTTATGGCGCAAACGGTAGAAAAGCCTGGCTGAATGATCCTACCAAATTCTTCCATGAAAGGGAAACTCTTTTGATCGTGTATTATAACTGTGAGCCCCACCGTTGGCATTACAGGATTTCGGAGGTAGCTGTCTCGTTCGACATTAAGTCGAAGCTTCAAACCGCTGTCCTTACCAGGTAGTGTAGCATTCAACAATGGATTTTCGCCTTCTGCAGAATTAAACGTGTAGCACTGTCCATAAGTGAAGCTTGCTCTCTTGTTAAAATTATTTGGTCCACATACCAATCCATCGATGAAGCATGAGTTGACCTGAGAGACGCTCGGTAACAACATCTCATATATTTGATGGCTAAGAAACTCGTGAAGTTTATCTGCGTGTGTGACCGATTCATCGCGCTGAAAGAGTTCTGGATTCCGTTTTCTAAAGCCGTCTGTCAAGACCTCTTTCGATCTTTGTAACATGAGGGAAATGTCCTCAAGCTTCCTTTTTAACCTCTCTTCCGTCGGAGTTTCATGGTAGATATCTTTATACAAAGATCTGAATCTCCGTGTGTTAAGCGGGTTTACGTTGCACAGCGTTACAGCAGGGAAAGGCAAAGCATTGTCAACCATTATTGCATTCTCTGTTACAGTCGTGTGGAATGGACGCTCATAAAATGCTCTTAGAGACGAGTACACTTGATAGCCACAATACGTAAAGCACGAGATGAGCGCCAGACTCCAAATGACTCTTCTCAAAATGTTATTAACGAACAAAAATCTTGCTCCGTGTAGAGTTGTATCCTGTGTGAAGGACTTGAACCCTTCCTTTTCAAGGTTTTCGTTTGATTCGTCATCTTTGCTTCTTGCATTGTGCGCATTACAAGAGCGGTTTTCCACACCTTGAATCCCAACAGCTTGCAGCTTAAAAGCCATGAGATTATTTCTTTAAAAGCATCTACTTTTCGCTTCGTTCACCTATCTTGAATTAACTTTACGAATCTCACTTATAATTTCTAATACACCTTACTTCAGAACGACATAGTCTTTAAATTTGTTCAATTTTATGAATAAATGATTTAATTTTTTCATGCTATTAAAAATTCATTGGGTTAAACATTATCTGTAATACTTGAAAGGTATCCTGTTATGCATTGACAGAGTCCAGATGGAAGATTTTCAAACTTTTTCTATTGGCCACAAAGGAATACATGTTAACAATTATACAATAAACAAGCGGCGAGAAAGCCCACGTGGAAAGCTAAAGGCTCATATGGTTTTGGGCTTGTTCAATACAATAGAATTAATTAGAAAAATAACAATATCAGAACCGGAAATTTTTTACTACTTCTTAACATAAGAATTAAATGTGATAAAATGTGTTTAGTTTTGAAGAGCGAACATATTAATTCTGTCCTGGCTTTTCATTAAAAATTCACTGTGTTAAAAATTCTGTATGACTTACAAAAAAATACCTGGCTGCTAATACTGGTATGTATCATCTCTGAGAATTGGAGATAATTTCCAACCAAAATTCGGTTACAAATTTTTACTCGTGAAATTAATTTTAGGCGCATTTTTTAAAAAACTTTGCAATTTTGAATAATAAGAATTCGAGCTGTACATTGTTGTGTAGCTTGTTTTATTTTCAATTGTTTCATACTAGCTTGAAGTTAGCTGTATCGCGCCGTTGATATAACCCGGCGTTGCCATGGGATACGAGGAATACTACAATCAACAAATACTGGATAACGACTATATTGTTTTACATTCTTACTAAAAAATAGAAACAGCGAGAAAAGTTTAAAAAGTAAAACTAAATATGCGGATGAATATTCCATTCAAATGGAAGTTCTCCAGGAGTAGCTTCCGTAGGTGTTGAAAAATTTGGGGATTGTATTAAAATTCTTCTTTGGCCGTTACAGGGGTGAAATGATTCATCTATAACTAATCAGAAAAATTGCATATGCTGCTGCACGAATAATAGAGGCCCCTATAGAGCCCAATAGCTTACCGTACTGGAGTGAAAAATAGCTTTCTTTTGTTATTTTCTTTTTTGTTCATAGTTCATTATTCTACTTGCTATTATATGAAATTCCCAATGGTCACACACCAAGATAGATGTTTTTTAACTCAATCACAGTAAATTCCTTTTCAATATTATACGTGTTCAATCCATCGCACTTCAAGGAATATTAACGATCTTTAGCCTGTTTCAGGTGTTTAGATTGTGGCGAGCCAGTAAAAGCGGTGTGCGGACCATGGAAAGCATATTGCGCATTCACGGAAAGGAAATGGAAGATTCAGTTTTTGTTGCAACTACAAAATTAATTTTATACTTACCCCCAAGAGCGGATTCGGTCAGGACTGCAAAAATGTAATTAGTTATTTTAAATACTTTAATTTCGTCTTTTTACAATTTTTTTTTTGCATTTAAGGACAAACTGCCACAAGGCGTTGAAAAATATTCTTTTTTTAGTTAATGTCAGAATGTGTTTTTTATATGTATTCACTGATGAGCAGAACAATCGAATAAAGAGGCCAAAATTACGCGGTGGGATTTTTAAATTGTTTTACAAATCCTTTGTTATGCAAATATGTTTTGCATTGTTTCTAATTATTATCTTCCTTCATAATTTACAGAAAGAGGCGAAAGATGTTTTTCTCTTGGAAAGAGAAAAAACCCAGGATCAAAAATAAGGTATCTATATTTCATAACATGCGTATCAACATGCGTATCAAGTGGACACTCGGTGTTCTGATTTGGCAAAGTAAAGAAGACATACAAGACTAAGACTAATACATCAAACATATATTTAAAGTTGGCGAAGTCATCAGTACGAAGCCTGATGGTTTACAACTAATTAAAGGTGGCCAATTAAGCTAGTTAAGAAATAGTGTGATCGTTCAGCTGTGTACTGTTGGTGTTGTTGTCAACAACAACTATTTTTTGTTAAAGACAACAATGCTTTTCAGAACTACATCAACCCGGATGATCCCATACTCCTGGGCTCAAACCATTTACAATTTTGTAACACTAATTAAGTAAAAATGTTGTAACATGTTTGAAGACGGTAAGGTTTCCCGAAGGTTCTAGAGAATTTGATAGCCTCGCATTCCACATTTTGGAACCCTGATACAGTACATATATATGCTTAATATTGGTGTGACATGCATGTGACCGATAGCAGTCAGCCAATCTAGTTGTGTATTTGAATGCGGGAAGAAAACATTTTTATGGAGGAGGACGGCATATCATCGCAATTCTTCGTTTTCCCCGACGTCATCAAAATTCTAAACTCTAAACAGCTCATTCTACACGGCCCTTCTTTAAACAGGTTCTTCATATCATTCAGTAATTGTAATCGTCGTGCCAAGTTTCATGTGATATAGCATTTTAATTCTTTTTTGCGGTGCAGCTGGCGTCTCCATGGGCGAATCAAAAACAAGTATTTTTCACTGTTTGTAGCCTTTTTTAAAGCGAGGATGCAAATCAGAGGTCTATGAATATTTGAACTGAACAGAAACAATTATAAAGAAAATAAAATTTAGCTGCATTTTACAAAATTCTTAAAAATGTTCGGCCGCCATGTTGGTGTACCAGAGTGGCACACCAAAATGGCGAGTGCATATAAAGTTCTCTAAATATTTTCAAAATATTCTTTTCCCCATAACTCGGTTTTAAAAGATCGTCGCGCGGGCTTCAGAATTTTTCCCAAGTCGTTTCATTTGGCATTCTCTGCAACATCTTATCTCTGTTTGTTGCTCTCAAAGACAGAAAAACAAACTGCTTACTCAGAAGAAACGATTATAACTTACATGGAAAATACAGCATTGAGAGAAAAGATGCTTAAAATTTCAAGGGTATAGTTAGTTTATTTCATGTCGAGGTTGGTGTTCATAATCTCTATTCAAGTTCATTATCTCTTCACATACGAAGATATCATCCAAGAGAATCCGCCATTTTCGGTTGTTGTTGTTGTCGCATGCTAATATCAAGTAGTTTGGTTACATAATTATGGCTGAGATATTAATCCACGTTAATGATCCTACATGGTGCTTTCTAGGTCTTCTGTTTCTTAAACAAGTGACGCATTTTCCTAACGAGAAAGTCGAGAAACTCCAAAAAAGTGAGACAACTCATTCCCAGGAACAGACCAAACGTGCCACCGACATTTCCTAGCAAAAAGAATGACAATTGGCAGTTAGTAGCTATAGTTAGGGTTTTAAAACTACTTACCTTTACCAAACATGAAAGTGAATTCTCAAAGCGAAATCAGACCAGAATCAGTTTTCACTTGCGGCAAGTTTTCCAAGACACAAGCCGAAAAACGTGGCCCAATTTTGGCGAAAGACAAAGCTAGTTTATAATTTCAGTACACTAGTTGAGTAGTTTTTTATAACAATCTTGGACCATTATTTTCGTGTTTGCATTAATGCAAACATGTTTTTTACTTTTAGAGCAGTTTTCAATTAAGTGTCGTAAAACCAAAACCAATGTAATTACTCTGACCAATCACAGCAGTCGTGTCATAAACTCGAAGCAATTACATGTCGGCGGCGCCAAGCGCGGGAAAACGCGTGCGAGCAAGTCACGATTGGTTCTGGTTTTACTTCTGATTGGTCGAGAAAGTGGCGCGAGATTTTTTTAGCCAATCACAAAGCGTAGCAATGCAGAACCAAAGCAATTGTGTAATTACTTTCGACACTCGATTGAAAACTGCTCTAAACGTGATACTTAAAATAGGTGACATAATCTCTTTAACAATGAATAATTACATGAAGGAAATAAAAAAGAATTTTACAGGCTTTACTGGTTCAGTGTTGCATTATTTGCGCTCATCGCACTACGAAGATCATTTGCTCATTTCAGAAACTGTTTTATTGGGGTTCTTATAATTTATCATGGTTTTCATGGTCAAGAAAAATACCATTTTATTTACATTCTGCTTAAGGCATTTAAAGTGCCACTACGACGAAAATTTTTGTATTTCTTTTCCGCTTTTTTTAACGCAAATGTATCTAATAGGTTTAGACAAATGCGAACTGCTATAAATTAGATTGATATATTCTTGCACAGCTGAGAAATAGCTGGCCGAAAACCCACGAAAATCACGTAAAATCCGTCCGCCATTACTCGGTTCATAAATCCGAGCCCACGTTCTACTGGTTTGCGATCTAGTACACGTGACTTGATTTGTGACGTCCATGACTCAACACGGTTCCCTCCGGGTCACAAACAACAAAGCCAAAAGGCACGTGTTGAGTCATTGACGTCACAAAATCTTTAGGCCAACTCGATCCAACTCTCAGGGTTCGGTCCCGGGGCCCGTTTCTCGAAACTCCCGGTAACTTTTCGGGCCCGAAGCCAAATATTGAAATCAAAATCTAAAGAATAAAAGCGCGGGTCCTAGCGAACAAACTAGTCCATTTTGTTTTGCTAACTGATAGTTTTATCGTATTATCTGCAAAACTTTTGAAACCTTGATCTTCAATAAAAATAAAACAGCTTTCCGGGCCCGGTAATTACCGGGTCTTTCGAGAAACGGCCCCCCGGTCATTTTTGAATTGAGTAATGACGGCAAGCCGAATTCGAAATGCAAAGTTAAAATAATGGCACTTCCCGTACGAGTTTTGACTTAAAACTTCGCAAGGTAAGTAACGAGTACTTATATTTTCAAAATATGAAGAGAACAGAAAATGTATATTTTTGATCATAGTGGCACTTTAAAAAGTAACCGCTGCAATTTTTACAACAGTCGAACATTTTTAAGGCAACATTAAAAACTTTATATCTTCACTGAATCCCATCTACGTAGTATACTGTAACATTCGTACTTTTTAAAATTAGAGTCTGCTTGATAAACTGTTAGAACAAGCTTGTGTGACTTGATCATTTAGAACAAATATACTAACCAAACAAGGACCAAGTCTCGTAGAACGGAGTCTGCTTAATGACTAGGTAGGTAAGATCCTCAAAGTAGATGTCCAATGAAATAATGTTGTCGCTGAAGATTAATTAAAATTTGGATTATTCGTTAACATCATAACATTATAGATAATTTTAAAACGTCGTAATAGTTAACTTAAATGAATGTATGAATGGGTGAATAAATGAATGTATGGATGAACAAATTAAATTAAAACGGACAGAATGAAAAAAGGGCCACAGGGATGGATGGATGGATGCATGCATGCATGCATGCATGCATGCATCGATGCCTGCATGGATGGATTGGTGGAGATGGATAAACGGATACCTTGGTAGATGGATGGTTGGTTGGATGGATGATTAAACATTGTATTACGTAGAAAAATAGCTTGTCATATCCATGCATGGCTGTATTAAAAGAGTTAGAAAATGGACGTTATTTGAATTAAGGAACACCTACTCTATGTACTTTTCTCTTTCAAATTTCGTCATGTTTATCAGAGGCTCGTAAATTTCTCGACCAACTGTTGAGCTGTTCGAGCCATTAAGGAAAGTCATCAGATGCTCAATCAAAGCGTCTCTTTGTAGTCCACCGTACGAAAAAGACGCCCCGTACTCCACATGTTCGCATGGCTCAGGACAGTTCTTCTCGCACGCCTGCTTTTCTTTAGAGATGCCAAACTTTTCTGTAATGGCAAAATCAGCGTGAATCGAAACGATAAGATTTATGAAATCTCTTTAACCATCTTGGACACTTAAATTACAACAATAACCCAACGTTGTTTCTAATCGTTAAAGTAACATTGTCTACAAATTTGGCACTTCTAAGTGAATGATACACGGTTCAACATCGTTCAACATCTGTCGTGCAATAAAAGTTGAACAAGATTGCAACTTGTTGAATGAGTAAAAAACACATTCAACATTTTCAAACGATTGACTGATCATGATGTCGTCTAAGTTGGAGTTCGTAATATACCGATGATAGTGAATATATATGAATGTGAATATATTTTAAAAATCATATATTCATATTTATTTATTTATTTATTTCATATATTCACATTCATATACATTCACGCTATCATTAGCATATTACGAACTCGCAATTGACCATTTATCCATGAAGCTTGATAGCTCAGTGGATAGAGCATTGCATCGGTATCGCAGGTCATATAGGTTCGAATCCCGTTCAAGCCTGATTTTTTTCAGGTTGATCTTTCAACTGCTTAAGTTGAGAGCACACTGTGAGGATCACAAATTTCACTCATGTTCATCCGCAGTTCAAACATATGATTTTAATATATTCAAATTCATATAAGTTGCAACTTGTTGAACGGAATAGAGCCTGTCTCTGTTTTCATTTACTAACGTTCAACGTGTTGAATGGCCTATTTGAACATTCAACAAGGCGTGATACACTGTGCAACATGTTGAATGACCTATTTGAACATTCAGCAAGGCGTGATACACTGTGCAACATGTTGAATGACCTATTTGAACATTCAACAAGGCGTGATACACTGTGCAACATGTTGAATGACCTGTTTGAACATTCAACAAGGCGTGATACAATGTGCAACATGTTGAATGACCTATTTGAACATTCAACAAGGCGTGATACACTGTGCAAAATGTTGAATGACCTATTTGAACATTCAACAAGGCGTGATACACTGTGCAACATGTTGAGTGACCTATTTGAACATTCAACAAGGCGCGATACACTGTGCAACATGTTGAATGACCTATTTGAACATTCAACAAGGCGTGATACACTGTGCAACATGTTGAATGACCTATTTGAACATTCAACAAGGCGTGATACACTGTGCAACATGTTGAATGGCCTATTTGAACATTCAACAAGGCGTGATACACTGTGCAACATGTTGAATGACCTATTTGAACATTCAACAAGGCGTGATACACAGTGCAACATGTTGAATGACCTATTTGAACATTCAACAAGACGTGATACACTGTGCAACATGTTGAATGGCCTATTTGAACATTCAACAAGGCGTGATACACTGTGCAACATGTTGAATGACCTATTTGAACATTCAACAAGGCGTGATACACTGTGCAACATGTTGAATGGCCTATTTGAACATTCAACAAGGCGTGATACAATGTGCAACATGTTGAATGACCTATTTGAACATTCAACAAGGCGTGATACACTGTGCAACATGTTGAATGGCCTATTTGAACATTCAACAAGGCGTGATACACTGTGCAACATGTTGAATGACCTATGTGAACATTCAACAAGGCGTGATACACAGTGCAACATGTTGAATGACCTATTTGAACATTCAACAAGACGTGATACACTGTGCAACATGTTGAATGGCCTATTTGAACATTCAACAAGGCGTGATACACTGTGCAACATGTTGAATGACCCATTTGAACATTCAACAAGGCGTGATACACTGTGCAACATGTTGAATGGCCTATTTGAACATTCAACAAGGCGTGATACACTGTGCAACATGTTGAATGACCTATTTGAACATTCAACAAGGCGTGATACACTGTGCAACATGTTGAATGGCCTATTTGAACATTCAACAAGGCGTGATACACTGTGCAACATGTTGAATGACCTATGTGAACATTCAACAAGGCGTGATACACTGTGCAACATGTTGAATGGCCTATTTGAACATTCAACAAGGCGTGATACACTGTGCAACATGTTGAATGACCTATTTGAACATTCAACAAGGCGTGATACACTGTGCAACATGTTGAATGGCCTATTTGAACATTCAACAAGGCGTGATACACTGTGCAACATGTTGAATGACCTATGTGAACATTCAACAAGGCGTGATACACTGTGCAACATGTTGAATGGCCTATTTGAACATTCAACAAGGCGTGATACACTGTGCAACATGTTGAATGACCTATTTGAACATTCAACAAGGCGTGATACACTGTGCAACATGTTGAATGACCTATTTGAACATTCAACAAGGCGTGATACACTGTGCAACATTTGTTGAATGACCTATGTGAACATTCAACAAGGCGTGATACACTGTGCAAAATGTTGAATGATCTATTTGAACATTCAACAAGGCGTAATACACTGTGCAACATTTGTTGAATGACCTATTTGAACATTCAACAAGGCGTGATACACTGTGCAAAATGATGAATGATCTTTTTGAACATTCAACAAGGCGTGATACACCGTGCAAAATGTTGAATGATCTATTTTAACATTCAACAAGGCGTGATACACTGTGCAACATGTTGAATGATCTATTTGAACATTCAACAAGGCGTGATACACTGTGCAACATGTTGAATGGCCTATTTGAACATTCAACAAGGCGTGATACACTGTGCAACATGTTGAATGACCTATTTGAACATTCAACAAGGCGTGATACACTGTGCAACATGTTGAATGACATATTTGAACATTCAACAAGGCGTGATACACTGTGCAACATGTTAAATGACCTATTTGAACATTGAACAAGGCGTGATACACTGTGCAACATGTTGAATGACCTATTTGAACATTCAACCAGGCGTGATACACTGTGCAACATTTGTTGAACAGCCGTCGCAACATGATCTGTTGATCAACAAATGTTGAACCGTGTATCATCATAGTTGGGCACTTTTGAAGCTTAAAAGCTTTCAAGGCGATCAGCGGCAGCTTTACAATTGGTTAATGTGTTGATTTTTTTTTATCGCTGTCATATGTTCATACAGATGGCCATGGTATAATTCTCAACTATTCATTTATAATCCCTGATTCGCTTTTTCGAAGGAATAGCGCTCGAGAAGTGAAATTTTGGAAAATCATTAAATGGAGGATATTTTATTAACCTCGTTAACTGCATTTTCTTATTTCTATTTGTTTGCTTACATATTTAATTCAAAGAAGCTTTTTTGTAATAAACTACCAATTTCCAATAACGTTAGTCATTTAAGTATGTTTGTAACGCATGAACGGAAGTCGTGCAACATCGCTTAATCAAGCTGAATAAAGATCATCACCATACGTTTTACACCAAGTGGCGTGAGATCCTTTTATATATCGCGGTCGATCTCGAGCAAGCTTCGAGGTTTGTCCCCATGTCAGATTCATCATCCTCAATTCCGAACCGAAAGTCCTTCTCCAAGTAGTCGTTGGGCGTCCCTGCTTCCTTTTACCCTCAGGTGTCAATCGAACAGCTAGCTAGTGTTGCTGTCCACCTCTCTGCACTGCAAGTGACTCAAATGCCCAGTCAACTGCCATTTTCTCGTAGTATGATACTGAGGTTGATCTGATTTGTCAGCTTGAGGAAATCTTATATTGTTGGACATCTTCTCAAGCCAGAAAATGCGTGTGATCGTTCTGCGCCATGCAAGATGACGTATGGAAGCTTTGTAACTTCTTGAGATCATTTACTGGCATCCTTAAACATTCCGAGCCATAAAGCCGAATAGGGAAAGTACGCACGATTGGTAGATCATATTCTTTGTGGGTCTGCTATACTTCCACTCCTCCATACATGCGAAGCTGCACGAATGCACTTATTTCGCTTCCTTCATTCTGTGTCTGAGATATAGATCAGTTTCTCCTCCATCGTGGTTCATCATGCTTCCCAGCTAGGCGAAGAATTGTGTAGCAGTTAGCAATTATTGTAATTGGCACTACTGCTGTGGTGCTCACTGGCATGATTTCTGTCTTTATGAAATCAATTTTGAGACCCAATTGCCGTGCAAACTGTCAAGCAACACAGTGGTTTTCCTGCATGGCACTGGGAGATGCGACAGCCTAGCAACGTCGTTCGCATAATCCAAATCTTGTATAATTGTTGATAGTGACCGATTATTCCTCTCCTTTTGTCATCAATATCGCGACACCCAATCCAGCTGACATGACACATCTCTTCCTAACACCTGATTTAACAAGGAAACTCTTGTCCGAAATTCCGAACGATCAAAAAAATTGGATGAAGGGAATGTCATAAGCCATAAGCTCGAAGTGTGTCCTATAGGCTGTCCTTGTGCAAGCTAATATCAAAGATCTTCTGGAAATCTACAAATTTGATGTGAAACCTTCAATGCCACTCTGTGCACTGCACGGTAATATTTCTCAGAGTGTAGTTATGCTCTCAACCGCGACCTTTTCTGAACCCAGCTCTCCACCTATATGTAGCACCTCATCAACAGCTACAGAAGGACAATAATTCAGAAGACTTAGTTGGTACGGAAGGCAAAGTTATCTCCCGCCAGTTGTTACAATTAGTCAACGTCCCTTTTTTGGGAATCAGCATGACGACAGAACCTCTGCTTCAGTCACTTGAAATCGGGAACACGGAGAATACTTCTTGTTAAGTAGGAGATCGATACTGAGATCAAGGTGTTCTTCAGCAACGTGAATGTCAGCTAGTCAATGTTCTTCCAGGGCCTTCTTTTTCAGGACTGTCCGCCCAACGCGTTTTAAGCAGGATACCATCCTTTTCACAGATAGGTGTTTTCACTTTGAGTCGATCTCCACTAGTATGCCTTTTTGTGATCATGTACAGCAACCGCCTTAGCCTCCACTACAGGACTATCTCCAAATTCTTAACATTAGGGATACTGTGCTGAGTTTGGACCTTATATCGATTCTAACAGACTTGGAGCCTATCAACTTGTTCTTTACTTGGTTCCGTTCTTCACTGGCCACTAGCTCAGCTAGTGCAGGAGTCATAATAGGTTTAAACAATCTTATCCGACTCTGAGTTGACGGAGGTTTAAAGCAAATGTAGCTCATTACTATTTGACTCTTAATCCTTCCTTACAAGGGCCTCAAACCTATCGGGTAGCTCTACGGATTACGAACTCCTAATCTCCATCTCCTTAATATGTTTCGCGACATAATCATGACGTGCGGCCGCCTCCTCCCATTTACCTCTCAGTCCCCACTGTACCTTGTTTTCCCTTGCCCTTTAATTAATGGTATGACTTATATCTGTCACTGAATAACTAAGTACCTGTTACTTCAATAATTAAACATACCTTGTGATGGATGAACGCACAGCAAAGTGTCATTCAGTGCACAGACTGGAGCACTGGCTGCATGCAACACAAGACAAAAGAAGATATATTAGTTCCATAAATCGTGATATTATGCGAAACCCGTTATAATTATTCCAGTTTTTTCAGAATTATAGTTAAACCTATCTGGGGAATCAGAACTGTGCTAGCATTGATGAAACTGCTCCATCTGCAGCCACAGAGACAAACAAAACTGTCAATTATTTTAATTTGCGTGTCCATTTATGCATTGCTGGAATTCAATTACGACAATATCGGATGCATTTAATTTTAAGTTTATACAAAATCCAAACATAAAATCCAAGAATCGTGTTACCTTTTTTTTAGAATGAGCACCAAATGCATGGGGAGCAGGGATGGCGCAGTAGTGAGAGCACTCGCCTCCCACCAATGTGGCCCGGGTTCGATTCCCGGAGGCAACGCCCTTGCTCCGAGGGGAAAAGTTTTGTGGATTGTCATATATACATGAAACCTAAACTCTACTGTCACAGGTATATATACCGTGAAGTTCAGGAGGTTCACAGCCGCATCTCTGGATAGTATAATCGTTGCGACATTTTCTCACACAAGCCTCTTTGGTGTAGGCATAAAAAGAGTCGCTTTCGTCATAGGCTTGCTTTGTGCAGTTGGTTTCATATGGCCACGGAAGGTTAATTATCTGCAAAAAAATAAACTTTTAGTCTATAAAATCTATTGTGCTTGGGATGATTGAAACAGTTTTTGACTTTAAAATGTGAAATTAAAATGGTACTGAGGATTCGATAATTTTCTTACCACGCCAAATTGCCGAGATATGACCAAATGTTTATTTTCCCGCGGTTTCCAAGCAACGGCAGCAACCAAGCAAAGACCTCTTTCGTGAATAGATGATGATGATGATGATGATGATGATGATAATGATGGTAATGACGTTATAATGATCTTGATGATGATGATGCCTTGGATAGATCGATCATTGTCCCGTGACTTTGACCATTCTAATTCACGTGATAAATGTCATTGAACACTTGTCATTTGACAGAGATTTCATGATGGACCCGAAAGCTCGTTGCTTCAATTTTTTTTGGAAAGTCACCACAATCTATTTTGTGATACGAATATAACAGGTTCAGGAAGCAATATTATCGACAATAAATAAATTGAAAAATGATCAAGTATATAACAAATGAGGCATATGTTTGAGATGCAAGCTACTGCCTTTATCGACTTGATAAATGACACTTACGGAAAAAGGAACCATATAAATAAAGAACCATTTAAAGATGATATGATTGATACTTAAACAAACCTTTCTTCGCCTTATGGCACAAAAGGTAGAAATGCCTGGCTGGAGAACGATACCAAATCCCTCCATGAAAGGGAAACTCTTTTGATCGTGTATAATAACTGTGAGTCCCACCGTTGGTGTTACAGGATTTCCGAGGTAGCTGTCTCGTTCGACATTAAGTCGAAGCTTCAAAGCGCTGTCCTTACCAGATAGTGTAACATTCAACAATGGATGATCGCTTTTTCCAGAATTAAACGTGTAGCACTGTCCATATGCGAGGCTGGTTTTCTTGCTAAAATTCTTTGGCCCACACATCAATCCATTGATGGAGCACGAATTGAAATGTGAACTTCCAGGTAAAAGCATTTCATCTATTTGATGACTAAGGAGCTCGTGGCGTTTAGTTTCTTCCTTGGCTGATTCGGCGCGATGAAAGAGCTTTGGATTCCGTTTTTTAAACTCTTCCGTTAACACCTTTTGCGATCTTCTCTGTATAAGCGACATGTCTTCAAGTTTTCTTTTGATTTTGTCTTCGGTAAGAGTTTCCTAGTACATTACTTCGTGTAGGTGTCTGTATCTCCGTGTGTTAAAAGGGTTCATGTTGCACAGTGTTACAGCTGGGAAAGGAAGATTACTTCCATTCGTAGCTGTATCTGTTCTTAGCGTCGTGTGGAAGGGGTAGTCATAAAAAGCGCTTACAGACAAATAAATTTGATAACTACAGTGCACAAAACAAGAGAGGAGCGCCAGACTCCAAATCACTCTTCTCAAAATGTTGTCAACGAACAAAAATCTTGCTCCGTGCAGAGTTGTATCCTGTGTGAAGGAGTTAAATCCTTCCATTTCAAACTTTAAGGTTTTTGTTGATTCTTCACCTTTGCATCTTGAGTCGTGCGTGTTACAGGAGTGATTTTCTACGCCTTGAATCCGAACATTTTGTATTTTAGAAGCCATCATTTCCACTTTTCGATTCGTACACCTGCTCTTGATCTTGAATAAATTAAAAAACAACATAAAAACATGCTTTTTTGAACCTTTCCATTGGGACTTTTCAAGAACTATTAATTTACACATTAAAAAAACATATCTGATTAATTAAAATATATACTTGGAAATTTAAAAATTTGACTTATCTTATTACATTTTATAATCTCAAACACAACTATACTTAAGACACGCACTTCATATAATGCTAGTAGCCTTAAAAAAATAATTTTGAAGAATGTACTATATAATATATGGATTTTTACTTATACAAATTAAATAAGTAATGGTTTAATAATACATAAGCATATAAAAATAAACGATAAAATCATCGAACGACGTTTAGGTGTCGTCATGACGCCATTTTGAAGCTCAAAATAATTAGAATTGATAAACTGTCAGAATAAATAGTTCGCTGAAGATTAACATAATAAAAAAAGTATGTAATGTTACGCAAATAGTTTGGCTCGAATTGAGTCCGATTGGACATTAAGAGATGGTGTCAATTCTTTAATTAGCAACATTTTGTGCACTAAACAATCGAATTTATTCTTGAACTTCTTATTAAGGACGAAAAACTGTTTGTCAAGGTCTTTCGGGACAATACAGTGTTTGTTTATAAAGAGCTTGCCAATGGAAGATGACTGGTTGTTATGTTCAGCTGCGCGCTGGTGTAGGTGCCTTAGTGTATACCCTACATAACTTGCATAGCACAAGTCGCATTGAAATTTATAAACTACACACTGCTGGTTTACAATAGGCGGTTTCTTCTTCTTTTACTTTAAGCTTCTGTTGGATCTTTTTGCTAACAAAAACTGGTTGAATGACTGTATGAGTCTTCTGGCTTAGGTCTTTGAGTTGTTTGCGTACTGTCTGCCGAATCCTGGTCTTTAAAGGGCAGGGCTATTCGACTGTTGGAATTTCTCTATGGGCAAGTATTGGTGGCAGGTCTTCGGCCTTTGAAGCAACAAAAATCCTGACGGTAGTATTGATAAGTTGTTGCGGATATTTCAGTCGGGAGAACAGTCCTCTCAAACTGTCACATCAGTTCACAAGGAGGCGGACGTTGACGAGCGCATATTAGACATCTCATCTTATGAGCTATCCTTTTTTCAAAAATTGGTCCTTTGTCCTGGCTTGAAATTTGCCATCCCGCAACGGGTATCCTCCATTGAAGTGAAGGTCATCTTCGAAATTTCTTATCGGAGGCTCGAGCCCAACCTGCCCGATGACCTTAAAGAGCTTTCTGCTGCAACCCTGCGATCTGTGGCACTTAACTACATTCATCGGAGAGCGCCTAAATCCCCCAAGTCACTCCTTAAAGCCATCCACCAGTTAAAGCGACGCGACGATATTGTCATCACAAAACCAGACAAAGGGCCGTCTGGAGTAGTCATCATGGATAAGTCGGAATATCTACGCCTGTTATCCGAGGCATCCATAAATGATACAACGAAATTCAGAGCGGTTGATCCGGACAGGCCGAAGACTAAAGGCAGACCACCCAAAAATTATCATCAACTCCTTCAAAAGGAGAAAGACCTGGAATCTACTGTCCGCAGAATTCTACCCAAGCCGATTGCAGATTCCATGTGCCTCACAGACTTCCGGCTATCACACCTGTATGGTTTGCCCAAGACCCACAAAGAACGTTTGGCTATGCGCCCCATGTTATCTACCACACAAACGTACAATTATGGATTGGCGAAATGGTTAGAGGAGAAACTACAGCCTTTGTCCTACAACCAGTACACAATAACTGACACCTTTGAATTTGTGAACGAAATTCGTGAATTACAGATAACAATGATGATATTCTAGTGTTTTATTTATTTTATTTCTAGTGTCGTATGATGTTTCCTCACTATTGACGAACCTGCCCCTAGAGGAAACCATACAAATACTCCCTGATAAAGATTTTTACAAACAACTGGATCAATAAAACACACCACTTGAACCTCAGCAGAATGGACCTTGTCGATCTGCTAAGCAGATTCTGCTCAGAGTATCCACCAAAAACCAGCTGTTCCAATTCATTGGGCAACTTTATGAACAGACCGATGACGTCGCCATGGGTTCACCACTCGAGCCACTGCTAGCCAATGTCTTCATGGGATCCATTGAAGAAACTCTAGAGCGTGAAGGCAAAATGCCTTCATTTTACAAAACTAGATACGTTGATGACACACTAACCATAATGCTACTTTTTTTCAGGTTCTTAACAACTGCCACTGTTCAGTGAAGTTCACTATGTAAACAGAGTTCAAATATTTTAATTTGCGCATCCATTTATGCACTGCTGGCATTCAATTACGAGATGATCGGATGCATTTAATTTTAAGTTCATACAAAATCCAAACATAAAATCCATATATAAATCCTGCTACGTTTGTGCTCAGAATGAACACCAAATGCATGGGGAGCATGGATGGCGCAGTAGTGAGAGCACTCGCCTCCCACCAATGTGGCCCAGGTTCGATTCCTGGAGGCAACGCCCACGCCCTTGCTCCGAGGGTTTTTTCTTTCCACAAAAACCAACATTTCCAAATTCTACTTCGATCCGAAAAGTGGTCCGTAATTTTATATTCAAACATTATGTAGTTTGTCATATATACATGCAACCTAACATATACTGTCACAGGTATACCGTGAAGTTCAGGAGGTTCACAGCCGCATTTCTGGATAGTATAATTGTTGCGACATTTTCTCACACAAGCTTCTTGGTGTAGGTATAAAAAGAGTCGCTTTCGTCATAGGCTTATTTTGCTTAGAATGCTTGAAACATTTTTTGACTTTAAAATGTGAAATCAAAATTGTACTGAGGATTCGATAATTTTCTTACCACGCCATATTGCCGAAATAAGACCAAAGGTTTATTTTCCGCCGGTTTCCAAGCAACAGTAGCAACACAGCAAAGACTTCTTTCGTGTCGTGAATAGATGATGATAATGATGATGATGATGGTGATGATGATGATGATGATGATGATGATGATAATGGTGATGATGATGTTATGATGATCTTGATGATGGTGATGCCTTGGATAGATCGATCATTGTCCCGTGACGTTGACCGAATTCTAATTCACGTGATAAATGTCATTGAAAACTTGTCATTTGACAGAGATTTCATGATGGACCCGAAAGCTCGTTGCTTCAAATGGTTTTTGGAAAATCACCACAATCTATTTTGTGATACGAATATTACAGGTTCAGGAAGCAATATTATCAACAATAATCAAGTATATAACAAATGAGGTATATGTTTGAGATGCAGCTACTGCCTTTATATTTAAGGATAATATGATTGATAATTAAACAAACCTTTCTTCGCCTTATGGCACAAAAGGTAGAAATGCCTGGCTGGAGAACGATACCAAACCCCTCCATGAAAGGGAAACTCTTTTGATCGTGTATAATAACTGTGAGTCCCACCGTTGGTGTTACAGGATTTCCGAGGTAGCTGTCTCGTTCGACATTAAGTCGAAGCTTCAAACCGCTGTCCTTACCAGATAGTGTAACATCCAACAATGGATGATCGCTTTTTCCAGAATTAAACGTGTAGCACTGTCCATATGCGAGGCTGGTTTTCTTGCTAAAATTCTTTGGCCCACACATCAATCCATTGATGGAGCACGAATTGAAATGTGAACTTCCCGGTAACAGCATTTCATCTATTTGATGACTAAGGAGCTCGTGGCGTTTAGTTTCTTCCTTGGCCGATTCGGCGCGATGAAAGAGCTTTGGATTCCGGTTTTTAAACTCTTCAGTTAACACCTTTTGCGATCTTCTCAGCATAAGGGATATGTCTTCAAGTTTCCTTTTGATTTCCTCTTCCGTAGGAGTTTCCAGGTACATTACTTCGTTTAGGTGTCTGTATCTCCGTGTGTTGAAAGGGTTCACGTTGCACAGTGTTACAGCCGGGAAAGGAAGTCTACTTCCATCCGTAGCAGTATCTTTTCGTAGCGTCGTGTGGAAGGGGTAGTTATAAAAAGCTCTTACAGATAAATAAACTTGATAACTACAGTACACAAAACAAGAGAGGAGCGCCAGACTCCAAATCACTCTTCTCAAAATGTTGTCAACGAACAAAAATCTTGCTCCGTGTAGAGTTGTATCCTGTGTGAAGGACTTAAATCCTTCCATTTCAAACTTTAAGGTTGTTGTTGATTCTTCGCCTTTGCATCTTGAGTCGTGCGTGTTACAGGAGTGATTTTCTACGTCTTGAATCCGAACATTTTGTATTTTAGAAGCCATCATTTCCACTTTTCGCTTCGTACACCTGCTCTTGATCTTGAATAAATTAAAGAAAAAAAAAACATAAAAACATGCTTTTTTGAACCTTCCCATTGGGGCTTTTGAGGAACAATTAATTTACACATTAAAAAACTGATTAATTAAAATTAATACTTGGAAATGTTGACTTATCTCCTTTCATTTTATAATGTCAAACAATCCTTTACTTAAGACACACACTTCCTATAATGCTAGTAGCCTTAAGAAAATAATTTTGAAGAATGTACTATATGTTATATGGATTTTTACTTATCATGCAAATTAAATGTGATAATGTTTTCAGTTTTTAATTCCGTTTTCATTTGATTAAAATTCATCAACTCTTCCAACAATAAAATATCCCGCTTCTTTATATATTTTAAGTCTATATACAATGAATTTTTTATTGCCAGATTTCACACGTGAATTTTCGAGCATACATTTGTTTTTCATTTTGTATAAGTCCGTTCTATTTAATTAACTCATCTCAAACGTTGTTTGCTTTATCTTGTCTATAATATATCGGTTGCCATGAGATACTAGTAATATTAAAATCAACAAATGAAAAGATTGAGGACCATATTGTTTCATACTCTTGTTATAAAAACCTCGCGTACAATTATTACCTAATGTAAAAATAGAAACAAAGAAAGAAGACAAGTAGGTTTATCTACCTTATCTACCTAAACCTACACAAAATAAATTATTTAGGCAACAGTGCCGGTTCTGTCCTGGTCTACGGGTTCACAAGGGATTTCACATTGTAATTATCCCTTTGCTCAGGAGCACCCAATAAATGATTTCAGTGGAAAGCTACTCGGAACAGCTCAGTCATCTCTTAAAAATTCGTAATACGTTAGATTAAAAAAAAGAGTATTCTTAAGTAAACAGTCGCCTTTAACTAACGTAACATCGGAAACATGGAAAATTTATCTCCTTTTGTTTTCGGAGCGACAATAAAAATGTCGCTTTTGGGACGAAATAAGGTCAGCTAGGATTTCTGAAAGATGAAAGCAGCTAACAAAGTCGGCGTTATTAAAGATTACTTTCCCTAAAATGTCCCGCCGCTGAAATATTCAGCAAAAAGGACCGAAAAGCTCAAGCTGTGTTAGCTTTCACACAGTTTACTTTAAAGACACTAAAATGATTTGGAAAACCAGTACAACGCCATTCCAAGTGTTTTTCCTAAACATTCCTCGTTGGGTGCCCCAGTTTATTTGGGTGTGTACTGTTTGTCCACGTAGTCTATTGTTTAGTCTTTTGTTTTTGTTCTCGTGTACCTGTTTTGTCCTTGTATACATGTAAACCGGAAAAAAACCACAGTCGTTTCTTGCTTACTTAATCCTCTTCACTGCAGCCGGAGCATAGGGCCTCAACTGCAGCTTTCCAGCGGACTTGATTTTGTGCTGTCCGTTTCACTTCATTCCATGACATCCCGATGTCCTCGTATTCCTTCTGCATTGTTCTTTTCCACGACCTCTTGGGTCTGCCCTTCCTCCTGGCCCCTTGAGGGTTTTCACTCAAAGGACTGGCGAGTGATGTTGGTGGCAGGTTTCCTCAAGGTATGGCCAATCCACCGCCATTTCCTTCGAATCTCCGGATGGTGACTTCTATCCTCCCTTGGTTGGTATACTACCACAAGTCCTCATTCATGATTCTCCTAAGCCACCAGACTATCCAGGATGTACCGGAGCCTGCGATTGACAAGGGACTGAAGTTAAGCGATGGTCCTCTTAGTCAGTCTCCAGAACCACAGGGCTGGATTACAAATACATGCATGCGTGAAGAAAACTGCCAAAGTCTGTCGTCTTTCTTCTTTGTTATAACCGTTTCGTAGTGTAATAATAATGCAATTATAATAATACAATTCGTTATACAGATGGCCCATGTTACATGTTAGTCGCGGTTATACGATACAACTTTTACCTAGGTTAATTCGAAATAACAATAGCCGCAGCGTGCTTAAATTTGCATTTACCTAGGTAAAGTTTTTTCTTTGTGTAACCGATTTTACCTAAGTAAAATTTACCTCCTTTGCACTTTTAAACTACAGTACCTCGCAATTATTCCAAATTGTTTCAGGACTTTCAGTAATTTGTCTTATGTTTGGGAGGTGAATTCGCAAGAAAGGAGTTCAAGTACAGACAGATAAGGCAATAGGCCGGTTCTCACTAGGGCTCTTAAGTGCACTTGAAGTGCACTTGGTACGTACTTGTAGTGTGAACTCCTTTCTGAGAGCGTTTTCTAAGTCTGACTTACGTTTCAATAGAATCGAAGCACTCATCTGATTTATTTACACGTTTCAATCTCATTGTAAAATGTATCAAAGAGGTAAAAATTAATATCAGCTGAATGTAATTAGAAGGTTAAATAATTTCCAGTAGTTCGTTTTCGAAAAGCTCCATATTTCCCTTCTTTTTTATCAAAAACGTCTTTTTGAATGGCACGTGCTGTTGGTTTGTGCGGAATCACCCAAGTGTAGCTCGCGTACTTGGAGTGTGAACGTTTTAATGACTGCACTTATTGGATTCTTTGTTGTCCTGGCGATATGCGTAAAACAAAAGAATCCAAGTGCACTTCAAAGTATTAAGGTCTACCCCTTACATGGGAGCGCACTTGACCAATGACAGTAAAGCCGTGCAGCCGTGCAGCTAAAAGCACGTGTGCGTGCAACTTTGAATTCCACAGGGAACGAGCTCTCTGCGTTTTGGTTTACGATTCGCAGTCACGGACGACTTCTAAAAGACTCTCAAGTAGGATCTCAAGTTTTACTTTAGCTGTTGTATTGGAAGGCGTATTTCAAGCCGACTTAGGGTAAAAAAATCTGCATTGAGAAAAAAAGGTTGTAGTCTAATTCTCAGGTTTAGCCAATCAAAAACACTACAGCCATGCGCGCATTCAATACTCATAAGATACAAAAACATGTTTTTGTGACGAGCACGAAAAAGTTCCCAAAAAATAACAAAAAGTGAGCATAGCGTTACACCAGGCTCTGAGACGATGTTTTGCTGAATTAAGTTCAAATAAAACTTGACATGATGACATGATGGCATTTGTTTTGGGAGTACGTTCCCATTTTGTCCCACTTGGTTTTTGGGTTTTCGTATCAGGCGGCGCACAGGGTTCTTATAGCCTGGGTGGCATTTTTGAGTTTGCTGTTCTATTATCTGTAATTAGTGTGTTCTACCAAGTGATTTTACTCGGACGGCATGCGATGAACAGTTCGAGCTGCACACCCATCTTGTTTTCTAGAAATGTACCAAAGCGTGTAACGCACGTGCAGAGCCGTTGTTTTGCTAATTAAACCTATGTTTTTTTTCACGTTCTCGTTGCCGTTGCCGAAAAGCCTTGGTAAATTTATTTTACCTAGGTAAAAGTGCTTCGTGTAACCGCGGCTAATATGGTTTTCTTTGACAACCAACTTCAATTTCATTCCTGAAAATACTCGTTTGCATGAAAGCTTGTTCAGTTTAAAGTGCACGTGAAGTGAAATTTCACTACAATTTTTTTTCGATAATCTAAAAATAGGTGTTTTAAAAATTATTTTGATGGGTAAATAAGTCACTTAAGTGGCGGGAAAATATTTTAACAAGCGACGGAAGTTGGGCATATTAGACAAGGACCTAAGTTCTAGTGGCGTCATTAGAGAACTTAAGATCCACGACGAACGAGACAACGACGACGTCTATAGACCGCGGGAGGACTGGACTGAGGACGTCGGTTTCGGTGGAAAATGAAAACTTAAGATGCGGCCGGCAGGTAGACGACGACGACTTATTTCGACTTGGCTTGTTGAAAACGTCTCGCTCAAGATGACATCGTTTAAGGACATGAGTGAGCTTCTTTTTCTGAGCCGTGGATTAAACTTTATTAACGACGAAGAATTTGCAGTTTTGTTTGACCTGTTCGAGCCAAAAAAATCCTGATTTTTTCCCCATGGAGAATATCGAAAGTTCGCGCTGTGTGAAATGGCCGAGTCCGAGTGTTTGGCCGAGTTCCCCCGGCACGTTAGTATATTGTGTTCGGAATTCCATACAAAGTTTGGATTCCTAAAATATACACAATACACAATTAATTACAAGAGTTGGCAAAAAAATTGTATTTGGCCGTAAGCGAGTCTAAATAATCGCATGTGCAAAAAAGTTACAAAATGAAACGTTTCACTGCTAAAGATTCGATATATTTTTACATATTACAGAGGCAAAAATTCCAGAGTACAAGTGATTAAATTCTTCTATTCAAGGCTTGCGGCCAGCTGCTTGCAGTCATAAATAATTTTTTTCGATCTAGTTGTTTCGACCGTAAGGGCAAGTTTTAAAGATAAACGTTATGCTGCCAGCACTTACAGTTGTGTTCTCAAGTCAAAACACAATTGAGTACTTATAATTATTATTCAGGTTCTTCATTCCTTTTTACAACCACATGGGAAAATAAATTTACGACTTACCGGTTCACTTTTTCCTCTTGTCTTGTCGCCAGTTTAGTAAACAACACGAAAACACGCACGTTATATACAGTCAAATTTTTAATCCAATTCGCTTCGTAAAATAAAAAGAGAAGCTTAAATGAAACCACAAAAGATAAAGGATGAAAAAAGATTACAAAAGTGACAAGTCAGTGTAAATTTTCGCCTTTGAACTTTGTTTAAACAACTCCTTTGCACGACGACGTGAAACTACTGGCTTGGTCGTCGTCGACGAGAGGACGACGACGGAATTCGCGAGAAAATCGCGTGAATCTCACTTCCGGTCGTCGTCGTCCATGCTGTCGTCGTGGATCTTAAGCTCCCTATTAGTGTATTTACAACTGAGCGCGTCACAAGTTTTACAGTGGAGTTTTGGCAACTTGTAGAAGGCTTCTTTCGATTAAATGTTTGAAAGCGACGCGTATTTTAGCCCCGGTTTCGTCCCCTTTACCGCCAGGTTTTGCTGTGATCGAACACACGAATGATGTCACAAATACATTGTTTGTAGCGGAGCTCTCGCGGGCCGAAGGCCCGCTGCGGAGCCCCATACTCATAGAACCTATGCCCGTTTCATGGTCATGGCTAGCGGAATGTTTCGAGGGCGCGTCGTGTGCCCGCCGCCCGCCGCCCGCCGCTGCCCGCCGTTGGGCAGCGCTAGCTTGCGGGCGCGTATGACGTCGCAAAACATGCGCGTATGACGCCACACAACATCCGGGATCTTAGCAATTTTGAAACCAAAGCGAGGCTTTGTTTTTCGCGCGGTTACACGGCCGAATGTTACGTCAGCTGGAAAAACACTTTGATGTTTTGCTGTGTTTACAAAGCGGAGAAAACCGTTTAAAGTGCCCCTATGATCAAATTTTTGATTTTCATTTTTTTACATTTTCGTATACTATTAGACTTTCTTACTCATCTTGCCAAATTTCAATCCATTACGAACATCAGAAGTCATTTTATTTTAACATTTATTTCTGAGAATTTACGGCCGCCATTAATCAACCTTGTTCCAAGGCTTGGTTGCGAATGGGAGAAAGTGACGTCAAAGGCTCAAAAATACCTCACGGGTTGAAATTATAATAACAATAAGTATTAAAAATCACGCGAAAAGAAACAAAAACTTTGGACTTGTTCTTCGTGCAATTTTCTTTGCTGATTGTTATTATAATTTTAACCCGTGAGGTATTTTTGAGCCTTTGACGTCACTTTCTCCCATTCGCAACCAAGCCTTGGAACAAGGTTGATTAATGGCGGCCGTAAATTCTGAGAAATAAATGTTGGCAAGATGAGTAAGAAAGTCTAATAGTACACGAAAATGTAAAAAAATGAAAATCAAAAATTTGATCATAGGGGCACTTTAAATTGAAGTCGTTATTTTCTGCATTTTTGCGCGGTTTGCTCCTTAAGACAGGGATACTAATTAAGGGATACTCAGAAGCCGCTATAGTCGAAAAAGAAGAGCTTTCAGGGACAAAATCTTGCTTCGAGGATTGGAGCAATGCGGGGGAGATGTTTCTCACCTCGGGTTTCAGAACTGAAGAAGCGGAGATTTAAAGAATTTTCAAGCAGTGGAGGGACTTAAAGGTAAAACAAAATACATTTTTCGATGGAAACTTATGTTGATATCAATCTGTGATTGACTTTTTCTTTGTGTTCTCGCTAGTTTTGGAGAATTGTTTATAAAACGTGCTCAAATTCCGTCGTTTTGATTTCTTTCATCGAAGACAGCTTGGCTTTGATGAGTTATAATTTGAAATGGTTCGCGTTTTGCTTTTAAACATAAACTTATGGAGATTTGAATGAAATGTTTCGTAAGAAGATTGTGATGTCCATTTTTATGTGTTTGTTCATTCATTACATTGGTTGAAAAGCGATTTTATGTAAACAAAACAAGACTTGGATTTTATAGTTCTAACTTCACTCGCGTGGCCTTATGCAAATATGTTTGTGTATTTTTTGCAATTTTGATTTCCAAATCAGTTTCTTGGACAATTTTTGATAAGCAACAGGCGTATTTTATTTGGAATTAGTCGTACTAGTTATTCTAGACGGAGAAAAAGTTGTTTTTGTGAACTTTTGTACGGTCTATTAAAATGTACCGTGCAGACGGTCGCGTAATTCTGTTTTTGAGAATTGCTAAAATTGAAAAATAGCCCGGTCATCAATCTTAATTCTTGTACTTTCGACCTTTCAACTCAGTTAAGTTTATCATCGGCTTTCTGTTCAGAGAGCGGCGCTGTTAGGCTCAGCCTATCTATACATATTACCTTTTTGGGCGCGCTCAAAATGTCGCAAATTTCAGGACCCGGCGGGAGTTTTCAAACCGTTAAAAATAGTGGATCCTCTTCGTGCAAAAGTGCCACTTTCGTTTTCCGGGAAAACGACTGAAAATGAAATAAAGGTGATATAAACAACATAAAACCCTAAAACAAAACGGTGGTGAAATTTTACTTCGTGTGCACTTTCAAGTCACGTCAAGTGACTTATTTACCCATCAAAATAATTCTAAAAACACCTTTTTTCAAATTGTTGAAAAAAAAATATGGTAGTGAAATTTCACTTCATGTGTACTTTAAATGGTTTATACTTTTTGTTAACAAGTAAAGCAGTAGGTTGCTGGTCAGGACTTACATTTTTCTGCTGCGCTAGCAAATGAGTGTTTGTACACACACCACAACAAAACGATTAACAATATGGTAGCTTTTATTGTCCTTTACTTATTACAGCTTCCAAACAAATTATTCCTAGTATTCTAAGCATTCTAGCTGCTTATGATAATTGGCGACAACCCCTTACTCATGAAAGTGGAAATATTTCCAAATTTTTATTAGCCTAGGACTTTTAAATTTCATCACCACATTACATTTTAACTAAGTGGCAATTACTTATATACGTTTATTGTTCTTTACTGTTTATAACTTCTATAAAAAAATATTCCTAGTATTCTAAGCATTCCAGCTACTTATAAAAAATTCTTGGATGAGGTTTTTGTGACATCCGGAATAATCAAGGTCAATGTAAGTGTTATCAGCCAAAGGCTAAGGCTGATAATACTTACCGAGACCTTGATTATTCCGGATATCACAAAACCCGAATCTAATTATTGCTTTATTGTACATTGTTTTAAAGAAAATAATGACAAACCCAGTATTGCACGGAACACATGAACTTGAGCATTGTCATGAACTTTACAATACACTCAGTCCTACAGGATTTACTAGCTACACTGAGCAGGTTAGTGAATAGTCTGTAAGGTGAGCTGATTTCCAGAATTAACTCTGTAGGCTCTAAGCCAATGAGAAGACAGATAGTGGCTGCGGTCACATCTACGTCGTAACTAAAGTGTAACTTAAGCGAGTCTCAAGTTATGTGACGTCATACTTAACTGTAGTTAGTGCTTTCGGTCGACTTTGTGGTCACACCACGCAGTTAACTACAGTTAGTTCTAATTAGCCTATGGATGACGTCAGAATTAAAAGAGGTTCGTGACGGCCCTTATTGTTGATCCGTGAAATGTCAACATGGTTGATAGCTAACTATAGATATCCCCGTCTTAACTATAGTTAGTAGCCCAGATGTGACCGCAGCCAGTGACTATAATGTATAATAATTATAATTAGCGATGACCCCCTACTCATGAAAGAGGAAATTAACCCAAATTATTACTAGCCTAGAACTTAATTTAATCATCACTGACATTTCATTTTTAACCGTAACTAAAATAACTTTTAAGTGGCAATTACTTACACACGTTTTGTTTAGAAAAATACGCCTCTATTGCTTATAATTATTACAGCCGATTCGCGTATAATAAACCGCATATAAGCGAGTCTAATTAACATCAAATTACCGCATGCAAGCGGTTAAAGTAGCCCAATTCACCTACTGAGAAATAACGAAAATAGAGCCGATCTCAAACTGGCTTTTGTCTTTCACTTGAGCATTTTACATAAAGTAAAACTCCTTTTTTTAGTAAAAGAAAGAAAAAGATCAGAAGGGTGTATGCCTTGAACCCGAGTCGTTTGCTTCATAACTAATACCTATATCCACTACACCAAGGAGGGCTAGCTGAGAGGAACTGTAATTAATTAGACCCGCTTATATGCGGTTAATTATACGCGAATCGGGTGATTATTATTAATGCTACCTAACTTAAAACTGGGTCGTAATCTTCAGAACATTAACTTAGGATTACGACAATTTGCTACAAACATATTAGGGGTGGCTTACAGTGTATATTACTCACCTAGAAAGTAACTGTATCAGTAGATTCCCTTCTGACGGAGAAAAACCATCTCATAAATACAGCAAAGATATCCTAGCTTACCTTTTTTAAAACCATAAAACATACAACCGTTTAAAGTCTTCAAGATCACATAAATATTCCTTTTTTTGTAGTTGTTCTAAATAAATATTCATAATGACAAAAAAAGAAAGTTGGGCTTGCAGAAATACAATATGGTTTAAATACTTCCATCCAATCTTTTTGTATAACGAACCATGTTTGATCTTTAAGCCGGTTCAGTTGTCAAAGAAAATGTTGGATAAAAACGTTTATACGAGGTAAAGTATCTTTGTTGTTGTGGAACGATTATAAAACTATACATATTATACTATGCAGGTAATAAATAACACAGAGGACGATAAATGGAAAAGTAAACAAAGATATAAATCTAAAAGACAAAGACAAACCCACAAACTCCAAAAAATGAAACAACTGTAGAGTAAATATTGCTCATAAATATAAACAATGATTAAATATGATGAATAGACATATCTACAGCAAATTACTGCTTCGTTACCTAACCCAGTGTAAATATTAATAATACCAGATATAACAGTACCAAGACATGCATGTATAGAGTAAAAAACGTTATTCTAAAACTAAAGAACTACCAATCCTATTTCAAATTTGAAGTAAAATGAGTACGTATAAATCTGATGTAAGGTAAGGCACTATTACAAGGAGATTGCAGTAAAACGAAGAACTTTAAACAGCACTTTTAAAAACAATGGAGAATCTCCCAGAAACGGTATTTATCACAGTAAATATTTTTGGATAAAAAGAAACGAATCTTTTGAAAATTGACCATTTCTAAAGATCATTCTGGCCAAGGAGCATCAGCTGCAGAAGAAACCCGCTTCACGGTCACTTCCTGAAAGCGAATGACACACGGTTCAATATCTGTTGCTCAACAAACGTTAAACGATGTTGCACCTTGCTGAATGAGTAAAAAACACATTCAAAATTTGCTGTCGTCGTTCAACAAGATGGGAATGAGCCTGTCTCCGCAACATTCAACATGTTGAATGGTCTATTTCGACATTAAACACAGCATTTGTTAAACAGCAGTCGTAACATTCGTTGAACAACAAACGTTGAACCGTGTATCATAGGCTTTATGGCTCAAACAGCAGGTCAGACAACTACATTTACTAACGAGCTACGTTAATACGGCTGTATTTTGCCCGGTGGGGGGGGGGGGGGGGGGGGAACTCCCATATAAAAATGACGGGGTGCTCGTCGGAAATTTTCGAAAAACACCCTAAAAGGTACCAGAACCCTTCGTTTGATGGGCGTGGCTCAGAAGAATTTTTACCCCTAAGAGGTACCATTTCTAAAACAACACGTCATATTCTGTCATATTTTTTCGGCTCATACCCTAAAAGGTACCGCGATAATTCTAACGGCGGTCATTTTAGATTTTAGTACCCTAAGCGGTACCAAACTACAAATTTTGACCCCTAAAAGGTACGACGAGCACCCCCGTCATTTTTATATGGGAGTCCCCCCCCGGGATTTTGGTGCTCCAATGGTGGCTGATTTAAAGAGACACTGTCCCGGCGAAATAGCAAAATTTTGCTTAGCTTATTTCCATGTTATATCGCCAAATGCCACCAAATATACAACTAAATTGGATAAAAAGATTCTATAGAGCAAAACAGAAGCAGTAGTTTGGAGAAAAAGTGCAGGATTACAAGAATTGAAGAGGATTACAGTTCATGAAATTTGATTTATTGACCGCCTGTCAATAAATCAAACTTGCCATTCTTCTTTTCTAGCCATTATTTTGTCTGTTTAGTTCATATTTCTTTGCTTCTGTCACTTTTAGCGATGGCTTCTTCCAATTTAAAGATAATAAAGCAAGCTTAAAGCAAGCTCCTGGCCATAATTATGAAAACACGATATTTCAGCCGGAACAGTGTTCCTTCAACAGGAACAAATAATTCAGTCTTCCAGCAATTTCGCTGTACTAAAGATAAGAATGATTTTGTTTATACTAATAAAAGAAACATCAATTGCGACAATATATTGCCATAATGTAACTTAAATCTGATGTCCTGCATCAGATTTATTTTAATTTATGGGGGGCCACTATTGATATCAGTAATTTTTGTAACGACTGAATTGGATCCCCCTTGTTAAATAAAAACAACTAACTCAGTTATCTATCTAACAAACAAGTTTTTCGGCTCCAAGTGTGCTCAATTCGCTAAATCTAAGTACCACAATATAATCATATATGATTCATATAAGGTAAAGTAACTTGCGAGCCACAGGGTACCCACACGGCTGGAGCATGAAGCAACTAGGAATATTGCTACTCCCCCTGAATGGGATGCTAGTCCATCGCAGGGTTGCCCCCAACATTGTGTCGCCGGTACCCATTTATACACCCGGGTGGAGAGAGAGAAGGTAAAGCAAAGTTTCTTGTCTAAGAAAACAATACGACGGTAGAGACCACTGCAGGACTCGAATCACTGACCTTCAAATCTGAAGCCCAAGGCCTTAACCACTACACTACCGCATCTCTTCACAGCATCCATATAGCATCGTTCAAATATGAAATAAATAAAAAGCTAAAAATACTATCTACAAATATTTGTACAAACTATGATACAAGTAAAACCATTTAACGATGGACACTGCTGGACAATCATGGTTTCAAGTTCCGGCCAGCGTCTGACACACGATGCAACATCGCACGCAACTTCAAAATCGCACCGTGTTTTCACCCCCAGCATTTGTGGCGTACAATATCGCGCGCAACAAACTCTGAAGTCGAATCGGGTTCTACTCCCGCAACATTGCGCGCAGCAATTTCATCGTGTGTCCACCATCTGCGACACTGTTCACATCCATCATCAAATACTCATTGTATTCGTTAAAAATCGCGTCAGCAATGTTGTTGCACGAAAAGGTGCAGGCATTCTAGTGTTGCATTCTAGTGTTGCATTCTAGTGTTGCATTCTAGTGTTGCATTCTAGTGTTACATTCTAGTGTTACATTCTAGTGTTGCATTCTAGTGTTGCATCGTGTGTCGACCCAAGTTGAGTGCGATGTTCCACCGTCTGTTCGGCCAAGTTATGTGTATATCTACTATTAAGAAATCCGCCAGGGCCATGTAAAACTGACTGCAATTAGACGCACTCTGTTGCTTGGCTGTCTGGCAAAAGAGACTGCCTGTCTGAGAATTCAACCTGACTGTAATTGCCGTTGTCTGACGTAAAATCCGAAACGTTAGGATGCTCGTAATTTCCAGGAGTCTGATGAAGAAGAAAGCGTATCAATAAAGGATAAACTTAAAGAGTAACAGAGATTAAAAAATACAGAGACTAACTAGCTATTTCGTCTACTTTTAACAATGTCAACTGAAAACTCTGAAAACTCTTTACACACAACACAAAAGACATACCACGTCTCCTACTCTTTCCACAAGAGGTGGACGTCTTCTTTGTTCTCTGTCGAATAGATTTAAAATCAGATAACGTTAACTAATGATGTCTAAGAACGTCCCTCACATCTAAACCGTGCAAAATAAACGGGATGTTGGCTACGTTTAACATTACCTTAAAGTGCCCCTGTGATCAAATTTTTGATTTTCATTTTTTTACATTTTCGTGTACAATTAGACTTTCTTACTCATCTTGCCAAATTTCATTTCATTACGAACATCAGAAGTCATTTTATTTTAACATTTATTTCCGAGAATTAACGGCCGCCATTAATCAACCTTGTTCCAAGGCTTGGTTGCGAATGGGAGAAAGTGACGTCAAAGACTCAAACATACCTCACGGGTTGAAATTATAATAACAATAAGTATTGAAAACCACGCGAAAAGCAACAAAAACTTTGGACTTGTTCTTCGTGCAATTTTCTATGCTGATTGTTATTATAATTTCAACCCGTGAGGCATGTTTGAGCCTTTGACGTCACTTTCTCCCATTCGCAACCAAGCCTTGGAACAAGGTTGATTAATGGCGGCCGTAAATTCTCGGAAATAAATGTTAAAATAAAATGACTTCTGATGTTCGTAATAAATTGAAATTTGGCAAGATGAGTAAGAAAGTCTAATTGTACACGAAAATGTAAAAAAATTAAAATCAAAAATTTGATCATAGGGGCACTTTAACAGCTAACAATACACATGTATGCTCATTACAGTAAAATACAGTTGAACCTTCTGTAAGCGACCACCCAAAATGCGAAGCTCAGGTGTTTGCTTACGGGAGGTAATCGGTTACGAGGTCAGACTACAGGCGGGTCTTGACTTTGAATCATACGAACCTGTAGTAATTTCAATATACAAAACACCTATCAGCAAAAATTTTGTCTCATATTGAGGTTTTGATGCAAGGGACAAAATGTTCGTTTTATCGGACTTGTACTTGTACTTGTAGTGTAACACGTGACTCAATTTGACATTGAAATATGGTCGAGTGGTCGCTTTCCAGAAGTTAAAAACAATAGAAAAATTCATATCACCAGCGATGAAAGTGGTCGCGATCGCTTGCAAGAGGTCCTCGCTTACGAGAGGTTTGGACTGTACTGATTTGACTGGGAGAAAATTGTATTTTGGACAAGAGGTCGCTTAGAAGAGGTGGTCACTTAGGAGAGGTGGTCGCTTAGAAGAGGTGGTCGCTTAGGAGAGGTAGTCGCTTAGAAGAGGTGGTCGCTTAGGAGAGGTGGTCGCTTAGGAGAGGTGGTCGCTTAGAAGAGGTGGTCGTTTAGGAGAGATGGAGGTTTGACTGTATTCCCCTTGGGTTTATTGGCCACTTGGTAACTTTGGAGTTTGCGCAATTTGTAAAAAGTGTACCTTTTCTGCCTGAGCATACGACTAACTGGTCCTGATAAATAAATAAATAAATTGATTAATTAAAAGGACACGAAAATATTGTGCATCACACCTCTTTTTTCTTTTCATGGTCAAGCAAATATAAATAGCAGTCCCGATTAAAAACACTGATGCCACACAGGCTGCAACACTGACTCCAACTTTCATCAAATAAGAATCTGGACTCTTAGGCGGCAAGTGTTTTCTTGAAGAAGTGCCTGCGAGAAATTTGTAGACTGATTTAAAACAGTCATTGGATTTTAAACGACATTTAAGAAGTAAAGTGAAGAAAGATGATGACATAAAAGGGAATAAAAAAAATCAAAAACAAAAAATCTTGTCGGGTAAAAAGAATAAACTAAGAACACAATAACCCATTTTACTGTAAGATATCGTACTCGTTATCATAGATTAATCAATCATCTGTCTATAATTTTATTTGGTTTTATCATTTTTGGTTCTGTAGTTGTTTTATGCCGGCTTCTATTAATAATAATAATAATAATAATAATAATAATAATAAAAACGCATAATAATAATAATAATAATAATAAAAACGCATCTAACATCTGTCTCGATGCTTTTTACAAATATTGAATATAAAGAGAATGTAACAACTACAGCTAGAAAGCTAAGAAAGACTAAAACTAAGATAAAATGCCAAAACTAAAAACAATATTAAAACTTCAAATATTAAACTTTAAATATTTTAATATTTGAAGTTTTAAAAAACTTCATAAAACAATATTAAAAATTCAAATCTATTACTTCTGATTCGTTCAGGAAGTGGCGTGAGTTTTGTTTTATCCAATAAAAATGCATAGTAATGCACAACCGAAGCAAACACAAAATACTTTCGAAACTCAATTGAAGACTGCTCTAAGCAATTAGAAAAATAAAAGTAAAACTTGACTTTGTGTAAACAGTGGCGTACAATAGTGAAAAATTTATGCCTTTCTTCACAAGCAGCGCATCACTGCAAGTTTGGTTTTTCGTTAAATCTGACCGCGGTTCAGAAACATACACCTCGACATGATCTTGTTTCGTGAGTTCCTGGAAAACAACATACTGTTATTTTTCAAAGTCATAGTTAAATACATCCAAAAAATCAAAATCTGCTACCTGGTTTATTCAACAATTCACACTTTTCACAGCTTAAATTCACTGTTTTATTAGGACCGCATCCTCCATGTGAACAAAACTGCACCTTTCCAAGAAAACTGAAGTGGCGGCTGAGGTTGGCTATTGTGTACGAAACTAATGAGCCGTTATAATCTGCCGGCAGGGGAACGGACAACGTTGTAACAGGAGCACCTAACTGAGTTTCGTTATGATCGGGTGGCATTTTCCAGATTGTGATTACAGATTTGGTTGGTATGCCGTTCCACTTTAGATCATCACTGGCCTAGGAGAATAAAGTTGGAAGAATTTTTATTTCATTTCCAGTAATACCTTTTCTGTTTTATATCATAGCTATAATTAGCTAGCTTAACTTCTAATTTTCCTACTGACGTAGAATGCGATTACAGAAAAGAACTCTCCTGTTGGGTTTATAGAGTTTTTACGGTATTGTCAAAACAATTCGTTTTGTTTGTGTTTCAATACATAAACGACATAAACGTATTAAAAAACTGGCGGATTCAGACTTGCTTTTAAGTTGGAGTCTGTAGTGATAGAGAGGTGGGGGATAGGAACATGAAAGAGGCAACACAAAGTGAAAATATTTCAGAATAGAACAAAATGGGGCCCCTTAGGGTCCTCCCAGGGTGCGTCCCCTAATTTTATTAATGATTGGTTTAAGGCTTGTAGAATGGCTAGAGGGAAAATTTAATTTTTCACAAACGTTTACAGCCAAATACCGTTACTGATACATACAATGTGGGGGCCACAGAAATTGTCCATAGCAAGGAGGTTGGGGTATCCATAAAACTGACGTGGCAGTTACTTGAGTTGCCTTAAGTAAGCTTCATGATCAGTAGCCTTCTAATAACTCTACAGTTGTGCTTCCTGAGGCAGATGTACAATTTTATGGAACCTAATTTTGCAACTTTAGTTGCCTGGGTAATAATTTGCAACACTAAATTCTAAACATTAGGGGTAATTCTTGAAACATTTCTTCTAATAAATAAAAAGAAAGAAAATGAAATAGCAAGCCAAGAGTATACCTTCCATGTTAGAATGGCAGTGAAGTACTTATCATCACATAAAGCCTCACAGGGCTGCAGCATTGGATGGGTTGATGGTTCTAAGATTTAAAGAAATTAAATCTGTGTAGTTATAAGTTTTTAATGGGCTAAACCTATAGACAGCATAATTGTATAACTAATTACGATTAAGGTGATGGGAAATCATTACACGTGAGTGTGTTTGTTGTGTCTGTATTCATTTTTCTGTTCTAGCCCCCATAGAAGGTTTGTTCATTTCTTCTCCTTACCGCAGACATAAGTTTACCGATTTTTACTGACTTTTCATCCCATTTGTAAAAATGGAAAGAGAAAATGTAAATCACCACGATGAACAAGAAAGTGTAAGTCACCATGATTACATAACAAAAGTACTACACAGCATGTCACAAACATAAACTAACGTTGTTGTTGTTGTTGTTGGTGGTGACATAGTGATGTCGATGGTAGCAATGGTGGTACTGGTAATCGTCACAGTTACCAATGGTATGGTGATATTGATGGTAGTGGTGATAATGATAGTAATAGATAGTAACAGAATGTTGATTGAGGTGGAGATGCGGTAACTGGCGAAGGTGATGATGGTGGTGTTGATGGTAGTGGTAATGGTGATGATGATGGTAGTGATGGTGGTGGTGATGATGATGTTGATGGTGATGTTGGTGGGGTTGATGGTGATGTCAGTGATGGTGGTGTTGATGGTGGTTGCAATGGTGATGATGATGGTGACGGTAGTGATGCTGGTGATGATGGTAGTGGTGCTGGTGATATAGTTCTGGTGGTATATAGTGGTGTCCATGATAGTAGTGATGGCTGTAGTGATGATGTTGGTGGTAACAATAGTGGAGATGATGATGATGATGATGATGATGATGATGATGATGATGATGATGATGATGAAAGTGATGGCGATGATGATGGCAGTGGTGATAGTGATGATCTTTATGTTGATGGTGATTACAGTTGTAATAGTGGGTACATGCATTGCGATGGTGATGGTAGTGTTAGCTTTGATGGTGAGTTGGTGATAATGTCGATGATTATGTTGATGGTGGGGTTGATGGTTATATGGTTAATGGTAGTGCAGATTGTGGAGATGATGATGATGGTGATGACAACGATGGTGCTGGTAAAAGGGTGGTGCTGGTAAATATGGCAATAGTAGTGGTAATGATGGTTTTGATAATGATGGTGGTTGTAGCCGTGGTGATGATGATGATGTGATGGTGTTGATGATGGTGGTGGTGATGATGATGATGATGGTTGTGATGTTAAATTGTCATGGTGGTGGTGTTTGTGATGGTGGCCGGGATGGTGATGCTGATGGTCGGTGGTTGTGGTGATGATAAGTCACGGAATTTATCTTTCTGTAAGTTAATAAATAATACCTTCAGGCAATGTGCGCTGGAAAACTGGCCCTCCTGGGATATATCTTGGACCACCACAACTACATGTTGATTTATTTACAGGTGGTGTCAAGCCAATCATTCCAACGCAGATAGTTACAGAATAGTTAGCCCATGGCGTTAGACTTGTGAAGGTATAAGAGTTGGTTCCATTTTGTCCATATCTTGATTTCTTTAACACAAAATCAAAGTGGATCAGAATAGGTGTGCATGGAGCCCCTACCAGTAGAGTTGGTTCTTAAAACTGTTCAGTGAGTGTGAGACTCGGAATTGACAGGCTGGAGCGGGTTGCTATCTTGTCATATAAGGCTGAGGGACCATCGTCTTAAGGTCTGAAGGACAGATGTAATATATATAGATATGCTTAGCCTAACAGTCGAGCTTTCTGAACAGAAACGATGATGATAAGCTCATCTTAGGTGAAAGGTCAGAAGCACAAGAAAAATTAGAATTAAGATTGACAACCGCCGTCTCGGCTATTTTTCAACTTTAGCAATTCTCAAAAACAGTGTTACGCGACCGTCTGCACATTACATTTAGACTGCACAAACGCTTACAAAAACAACTTTTTCTTGTTCTAGAATAACTAGTGTGACTAATTTCCGAATAAAATACACCTGTTACGTATCAAAAATTGCCCGAGAAACTGATTTGCAAATCAAAATTGCCAAAAACACACAGACATCTTTGTACAAGGCGACGTGAGTTAGATCAAACTATAAAATCCAAGTCTTGTTTCCATAAAAGCGCTTTTCAACCTATGTAATGAATGAAAAAACTCATAAAATGGACAACAAAATCGTCTTTTGAAACATTTTATTGAAATATCCGTTTGTTTATGTTTAAAAAGCAAAAAGCGCACCATTAGTGTCGGATTAGGGTCTCCTATTGACACTTAATAAACTGAAACTGAAAGTGAAACTGAATTAGCGTATCGAGTAGCTGTCTTGCTAAGCACATGGCGAAATTCTAGATGTCAATCCGACTGAATTTGAACACATTTTATAAACATTTCTCCAACACTAACGAGAACACAAAGAAAAAGTCAATCACTACTTGATATCAACATAAACTCACGTAGAAAAAAGTATTTTTTACTGTTAAGTCCCTCGGCTGCTTGAAAATTCGTTAAAACTCCGCTTCTTCGCGGTTATAAAGTTCCTCGAAGCAAGATTTCATTGCTCGAAGCTTTTCTTTTTCAGAGTATCCTTTAAAGCTTTATTCTATTTTGAACATTATAAATGTGTGTTATTGCAAAGATCACAGCCGGTTTTGGCCGGCACAGCCAAAAGAAAAAGGCGCCAAAGAAACAATTGGATCAGCGACCACACTGGGGCCCACTCGGCCACCAAGAGCGTCGAAATAAGCTCAGGACAGGCGAGCGTTTTTTCGGGCAGCGAGAAGCTAATGGAGACACAAGTGAACGAAATCCAGGGAGAAGGCAAAACTACAACCAGCAAACGAGCGAGCACTCAAATGTGCAAGAAGGCAAGCAAGCTAGCAATGGAAAGGCAAGCAACACTCCCTGCAATATCCCAGGGGCCCCCCAAGTATGATGATGAGCATGGGCCGCTGACCAGCAACCGGCTCGAACTTCTGAAATTTGCTTTAATATTTTAGCCACAATATACACTGTTACATTCACATTTATTTACTTATTTTTAATACCCTTCTCACCTGTTCACAAGTTGATAAATGATCACGACCTTGCAGCATTAGTAACACTTGATAATTTATCATCCCAGAAAATTTCACTTTTATTTCAGGTGGATGTTGCCAATAGAGAGTGAGTTGTTTTCTTTCTTCTGCTAAAAGTTGTATTGACTTTGGAGGAAGGAACACAACTGCAATAAAAGAGAATAAAATAATGTGAATTAATTATTAAATAAATTAAAATTATTTTGATTAATATTAGTAATTATAGGACTGAGTGCAGTCCAATTCTAATCAGTAAAATTTTATACGATCGATTAACATAATCGGACGACCGCGTAGCAGGAGTCCGATTTGTTATACATGTATATTCACAAGACTGTACTATGATTATAGACAGAATTGGATGACACAAAATCCTATTATCAATTAAACATAACCCTTACAATTTCCAAGCATGAAAAAAAAAAGAAATTCAAGAGAATATTAAAACTTAAAGAATTTAATCTTTTTATCAATAAAATTTTATCGAAAGCATAAATACAATTTCATCACTGCAAAACAACACTTTGCTGTTGTCATAGTGATTGTATTAAATGATGCGATTAGTTCATTTTAGCCTTTCCATTTAGCCAGTTTTATTTGGCTTTTAAAATGTAATATTTGGCTCATGCAACAGAAACTGTCTGATTACATTGTCCGATTACACCAAACTGTCCAATTACAGTGTCGGATTACAACTTTCTGTTTTTCATCTGCAGTAAAAAATAGTTGTAGACGATTTGGGTACATCGTCTGCGCAGACCGAAAACAGATCATGCAGACAAAAAATTAGTCTGCACTTAAGGCCCTGTCACACTATTGCGTATGAGAGAAACGTATGAGTTGCGTATGAAAATTCATAAAAATGTTCATACGCACAAAATGACCAGCGTACTAGACCTATGAGTAACGTACATTGTACCTCTAGCGTAACTCTCGCGTATTCAGCGTATGCCTAGCGTATGCTTAGCGTATAAACCATACGTCCGAATACGCACAAAAGTTTTAAGCATGCTTAAAAATTTTTTTCTGCGTCGCCGTATGCCAGCGTATGCCACCGTATGCGACCGTGCTTCAAACGTATACAACCTACGCCTAACGTACCCCTAGCGTATGACAGCGTATACCAGCGTATGAGTGATATTTTTCATACGCTGGCATACGCCAGTACGATGCGCAATAGTGTGACAGGGCCATTAGTCTGTTTTTGTCTGTTACAGATCTGCTCGTTTCGTACGAGTTTAATTAGAGGAACAGAGGTTTATGAACCAATCATATTTGAGTTTATTGCAAATATTAATGATTATAATCAGAATAATCAGTTTCAATTGATAATCCGATTATTTCCAATCATTTGGTAAATCTGATAAGATAACCCATTCCTATCACTGCAGGCAATAAAATGGTTTCCCTAACTATTAAGTACTAAAGACATTTCTTGAATACTGTACCATTGCATAAAATACCAGAAGCCTTAATTGTGCTTATTCAACGCTATATTGTACTACACTGTAGAATGTATTTTCTGTTCTTCCGACTGGATGCAGCATATCGTTCATCTGTCATAAGTCCCATTGGGCATGCTCAATGCTCGACATTATTTTATAAACAGATGAAAACATTGTCTCTGCAGTAGCTAAAAATTGATACAGAGTAGTGATTTCATGCAGTGTTTAATGTTTAACACTTATCCTACTGACTTGTTATATTTTTTCTCTTTGGCACAGGATCAGCAACATTTTCTTAATTGGCTTTGAAAGCTACATGTATTCTCATAATTGTTGCCACACTTTGTTTGATTTTTTTTGTCACAAACTGTGGTGTCCTCTTATTAATTAGTACATAAATTAAAAGATTAAACAAACAGATTGAACGGGGGATGAACACAACACGGTATATACTTCATGTTAACACACCATATAGGGATCCTATCATATAAGGATCCTAAAAACTCATTTTAAAATAGTTAGCTTTTATTTACTGTTATGGGTAGTGATATCCATGACAGTAAATAAAAGCTAACCATTTTAAAATGAGTTTTTAGCCCTAAATAAGTGCCGGATTCTTTGATGTGCATAAATTAAAACCCACCATGAAGTATATCCCCACAACACTGACCCATCATCTCCACTGACCCATCATGCTTTACTCCTCACATATGCATCGGGGGTAGAAGCGGAATATTGACACTCAAAAAATTCCATATTCCTCTGCTCTCCCGAGGTAAATATTCCCATTCCCTACTAATTTTCTTTTGGGATATTCCTTATTCTTTTTAATTTTCGCAAGTGCCTTACTCGACTTACTCGTCTCGATACTCATACTCAGTCCGCAACCAACAAAGTAAATGTTTAACACGACACGAAAAATTGCGAATTGAACCCGAATTTTGTCATGTCCCATGGTTTCAGGATCATGGTTCGGCGTTTGACTCAAGCAGACATCATAGTCCGTTTTCATTATGATACTGTCTGTCGTTAGAATTGATTTTTTAATTATTTCCGCAAGTATTGTTACCATGCTTCGACCATGTTGCACAAACTGTACACAAAAACGACACTGCAGATCATGCATAACCTGGTCTGACCTGAGCAAACCATTTGGCAAGTTATTTTTCGTCCTTTTTAACCCAAAATAGTTCGGGAACAATTGATATGGAATACAAAAGAAAACCCTCAGCTAGTGAAAGGTTAACAACTCAAATGGATCATCAAATGCTACTCTATTTCCATAAAAAAAATTTCAGTTCACTGGACCCGGGTCACTGAACAAAGCGCTATAACGCCCACAGTCGCGTCAATAAAAGCAAAAAAAGGTCGATCCTTTTTACCAGAAATTTGTTTCAACTGCAGTTGCAACATGGTTTTTCAAATATGAAAACGGGTTTAACTGGTGGAGTCCTTATCTTTCAAATGATTTTCACTATGAGTTTTTAATAGAGTTTATTATTGACCGCTCCGTGCAAGCGTTCATGAAGCAGGCGGTGACGTGAAATCGCGTGGCTGCGTGGTACGCGCTCAGGTGTGTAATTGGAAACGGCGGTTGATGCGGAATGAATGTGATAAAAGATCGGTAAGTGATCCATGCTTAGCCACGAGCTCTACTGCTTACCATCCCAACATAAGAGGATCAAGAGGAAGCATGAGTCCATAGGTAAATAACGAAGCCTTTTCTGTGTAATCTCGTCCGGTCCTGGTACTGTATCACAATGTAACATTCGCGCCCTTACCCTTAAGGCGGTCGTCGTCCTCTTCAGAAGTTCTCAGTGTCACTGTTTGATCCTCCTTGTATGTTCCGTTCAATTCTGATAAATTCGGTAGATTTCGGTCTGCAGAAGCGCGCATGATCACGTATGAGTCTATAGCTAACTAACGAAGCCTCAGTCGTGTTGCCACTCGTCCGGTCCTGGTACTGTAACATTGGCGCTGAGGTCGGTCGTCTTTCTCTTCAGATGTGGGATCGTTATCACTATCAACGTCACTATCTAATACTCCTTGTAACTTCCGTTCGATCCGGTCAACTTCGCTCTGCGGAAGCAAGTACAGTCTAATACCAGAGTCATTAGTGCTGACATCGATGTCAACCTTATCAACAATTGAGTACGGAGAGTTCTTGTTGTCCCTATACGCTTCTTGGAATACAAAAGTATCCTCTGAATTGCTGTTATCGAGCCAAAGAATATCGGCTGTTTCTTCCGCAAACTCCAACTCCGTTGACGTCGTACTCTTTACAAGCAGATCTTTCATCACCACGGCTAGAAAAAAGCTGAACTGCTCCCTCCGTCTGGCATGCTTCACAGCGACGACATCACGAGTGGAAAATAGTACTTCGTATTGTAGCTGTGCGGTAAGTGGGTTGTCATTTGCCTCACCTGAAGTTGGCTCACCAAGGAAAGAGGTGGTTGATACTGTTGATCCTGGTTCTCGTCGTTGTAGCCCAAAGGATATAGCATACGTGCATTTTAGTAAATTTATATTAGAATATTCCCTATTCTCTATTTGTCATGCGCTTTATTGAAATATTCCGTATTCAGTATATTCCTCAGTTTTCAACTACGATATTCAATATTCAATATTCCGCTTCTACCCCCGAATATGCAAGATACCGCTTGCCACGGTCAAGCTCAAATCATACCGTCCAGAAGGACGTCGGACACCTTATTGAGACTTATATAACGGAGTAACTGGTTAGCTTTCAGTCGAGGCTGGGGGTAGTAGTTTACATAGTTAAATTTAGGACTAAACAACTCGAGAAGCTAGGTGGTACAGTGGTATGGTAGGCTATGTAAACCTAAGCCTAGCTGAGGTCACAGGTTCAATCCTGAGTGGGGATTTTAGATTTTCTTTTTTACACTGAGTTAAAAATGTATTGAAAATAAAATTCTAAGTGTCGACATTACGTTCTATAAGTCTCAATAAGGTGTCCACGTCCTTCTGGACGGTATGATTTAGGCACAACCGCTTGCCACTTCATGTTATACACAAAAAAAAAAAACAACTGCGCGTACCACATGTGATCAAAAGTCAGTAATGAAAACAAACAAATGGATGCCACTGCCAGGCCCCGTGAAGTCTGGTAATTTTTATATCCAATAAGCAAATATATGTATGGGAATGAGACCAGTGGTTTTATTGTTTTTCTGAAGGAGGAAAAAAAATTACCAACTGACTCTGCTTGTCAAGCTTGGAACAGGCTACCCTCTCCATGAGGAAAATAGACTCACTAATTCTTTTAGCAACTCTCTTTGAAAAAGTATTTTTAAAGACAAGCAACTTTTCAATCATTTATTTTTATTTTTATTGTGTTTTCTTGTATTTTATTCTGGTGTATAAGCCGTGTATAAGAGTTTTGAAGCTCAAATTAAAAAAAAATGTTTTTAAAATAAAAACGTAAGTCAGAGAATTGGATCCACAAACCACGAGATAGACTTTTCTTCTATCCATTGAATCATTGTGTATTGAAAAAGAAAACCACACTTTTTATCGCAGCTACGTTCGTTTGCCCGTAGCCTGCGTAGCTGGCGGTTTTTTTGCGCACGATGTTGAATTCGCCCGAGCGGCGAAGCCGCGAGAAACCGCCTGCTCGGTATCGTGGGCTTTTTGAGTAGTCGTCCCTTTTTGACAACTTTTGGTGGATACAATTACCCAACCAATCACAGGGCGCATCGTAATACGAAACTTGTTTACATTACGACGTTATCGCGCGAAAAATCGTGGCTTACGCTAGCGAGCTATAAAACAACAAAAACTTAATGAGTTCCTTCGATGGCAAACGGCGATACCCCGAAAAAAACTCTCAAGGGAGGGAGACTTTCGAATCCGAAAAGCGCGAATAACTGTAGATTGTGCTGTTGCCCTTTGAAAATTAAATACGGTGAATTTCAGAAAACTTTGTACATTTCAACTCAAAACTTGTTCAAGGTCTCGAAGCGAGAAGGATGTCAAAAACAGCTGACTTTGGCAGAACTCTGCTCAAACATTGGACTGAAAATGGACAGATCGGAGGTTTTATCCAATCGTGTATGCCATACCTGTGGAAGGAAGATCAGGAATGCATTCGAGTTGTATAATTTCATCCACTCTAATTTGAAGAAAGCTGAGAAGGAAAACACTGTGATCGATGTGGATGTCGAAGATGAGTCCAGCAGATTCAAGTGGCTCTTGCCGACTACTGTTTCTTCGCCTGACCGAAGCCCTCAAGCAAGAAAAGGACAAAAAATATCGAAAAAAGACAAAGCATCAAAACGATCACTTCGTTTTAATGAAGCATCTTCCTCAAGCACGTTCAACGATGACACTGCCTTGATTTCGAACCCGCCGGCCGAAGTTATCTCACCTCGGGAAGCTGGCGAAATTGCTTTCTCGCGACTGAACGTGGAAGATTAACTTGAAAGTGCAACCACGGAGGTAAAAGTCGCCATAGTTAACCCAAGTGGTCAGGTCGAGACGTACAGCTCCTTTCCGGATAAAACGAAGTTCATGATCATAAGTTTGTGCATAAATTTGTGCGTTGTAACTGTCGTCTCCCTTGGGAGATTGCATGAACATTTGATTGACGTGTTTACCTTTTTCAACCATTCAGAACAGTCCGTACGCCGGCGTACGGACTACTCAAAAAGCCCACGATACCGAGCAGGCGGTTTCTCACAGCTTCGCCGCTCGTGAATACAGCATCGCGCGCAAAAAAACCGCCAGCTATGCAGGCTAGTTTGCCCGCCGTTCATTCAAGCCATTAAACAAGCTTGGTAACCGTGCAAATTTCTTCAGAAGCACATGTTACTACTAAGGTTAACCAAGATGGCCGCTTGTTTACAGACTTTTGTCTTTGGCTTCTTTCGTTCCTCTGTGGTGTTCCTTCATTGCTAAAAGCTTCAAAATGTCTGACAAAGATAGTGAGCACTGTTTTAACACAGGTATTGTACTAATTTGAGGCTAAATTTTTCAATTTATAAACACAATGATCACGTTTGTGCGTTCGCTGTGGCTAAATGCCCGGCAGCCGGGCACGGTCTCAAACAGACTAAATGCCCGGCAGTCAGAAATTTTCACAAAATTTTCACTGAAAGGCTTTTTCAAACCTTTTGAGAGTATTCGATGTTCGTTTAGAAATGTCAATCGCTTCCAAAAATTATTTTGCTTTTCCAGTTGACGAAATATCCAAGCTTGGGCATACCATAAGATCGCTATGTTCTCGACACTTAGAAAATTTCTGCTGAGACTCGCGGTCCGAAATTTTCACAGAATTTCGACTGAACGTCTCACTCAAACCTCTTAAGAGTATTCAAAGTTCGTTTAGAAATGTCAAGCGATCCCAAAATTATTTTGATTTTCCAGTTGACGAAATATTCAAGCTTGGGCATACTATAAGATCACTATGTTCTCGACACTTAAGAACATTTCTGCACAGACTGCCGGGCACGGTCTCAAATAGACTAAATTCCCGGCAGTTAGAAATTTTCATTGAGTTTTCACTGAAAGGCTCCACGTTTCTAGACAATTCCTGACCTCACGTGTTGTGATATTTCCCGCCAGTTTTTACAGCAACGTGAAACGTCGTCCCGTCACGCTGGTTTAGCGGCCTGCGGTTACGTAGTACTTGGCTACAGCTGTCACGCCACCACACTGACTACAGGGTACAGAGGAGCTCTATTTGATCGTACAAGACGTTATTTTCTTCGAATTGTCGCCGTCTTGAAAGTTAAACTGATTGCGTTACACAAAATATGTACCGCGGGCCACATTACTACGGGCTCGGAAGCTGCGAATCGGTGTACAGTAAAGTTGTCACTTCGTGCCTTGTTCGGAAAGCTTCGCTTTCCGAAGATAATTGCGCCCTTAGTAATTTGGCCCGCGGTACATATTTTGTGTAACGCAATCAGTTAAACTTTCAAGACGGGCGACGATTCGAAGAAAATATCGTCTTATACGATCAAATAGAGCTCCTCTGGACCCTGTGCACTGACGACTGTCACGAACACTATTATGCAGCCTGCGTACATGTCGTACATAGCCTTTTATAGTACCCTGCTGAAAAATAGGCTACAACACGACGATAGATCCACCCTGTTAATATTAGACTTGATTTTATCGTAAACCGGCCTTAAAAATTCTCTGAAATCAGCATTTTAAACTGCCGGGGATTTAGTCTATTCGAGGCCGTGCCCGGCAGTCTGAACAGTAATTTTTTAAGTGTCGTGCACATGATGATTTTTATGGTATACCCAAGTTTGGATATTTCGTCAACTGGAAAATCAAAATAATTTCGGGAATCGCTTGACATTTCTAAACGAACTTTCAGTGAAAATTCAATGAAAATTTCTCACTGCCGGGCATTTAGTCAATTTGAGACCGTGCCCGCCAGTCTGTGCAGAAATGTTCGTGAACATAGCGATCTTATAGTATAAATGCCCAAGCTTGGATATTTCGTCAACTGGAAAATCAAAATAATTTTGGGAATCGCTTGACATTTCTAAACGAACATCGAATTCTCTCAAAAGGTTTGAAAGAGCCTTTCAGTAAAAATTCTATGAAAATTTCTCACTGCCGGGCATTTAGTCTATTTGAGACCGTGCCCGGTAGTCTGTGCAGAAATTTTCTTAAGTGTCGAGAACATAGTGATCTTATAGTATGCCCAAGCTTGGATGTTTCGTCAACTGGAAAATCATAATAATTTTGGGAATCGCTTGACATTTCTTAACGAACTTTGAATACTCTTACTGCAGTAAGAGGTTTGAGTGAAACGTTCAGTCGAAATTCTGTGAAAATTTCTGACTGCGAGTCTCAGCAGAAATTTTCTAAGTGTCGAGAACATAGCGGTCTTATGGTATGCCCAAGCTTGAATATTTCGTCAACTGGAAAAGCAAAATAAATTTTGGAAGCGCTTGACATTTCTAAACGAACATCGGATACTCTCAATAAGTTTGAAAGAGCCTTTCAGTCAAATTTTGTGAAAATTTCTGACTGCCGGGCATTTAGTCTATTTAAGACCGTGCCCGGCTGCCGGGCATTTAACCACAGCGTTACACGTTCGATGTGGATTAATTGCTCATTCTTTCAAGGCTCAAAAAGTTTGATCAACTTATTATATCACCGGAAAGTACAATAACCTTTTGCAGATGTTCCCGCAGATAAGCCGCACCCTCGATTTTGAGCAAACATTTTGGTAAAAAACGTGCGGCTTTACCAGTGTTTACGGTACATGTACTAATTTCTAGTCTACTCAGCAAATTGTACATGAGCTACTGTAGTAAATTCAGCAGGGCACCTGAGTTAAATCTCCATATGATTCATGGACTTTTAAACTCTAAGCCAATTGAAGTATTGGAGGGTAGGTGCAATAAAGGTAGCAACTGAGTAGAGCGGCAATCTCCTCAGCAGCAAGGTTACCATGGCAACTGAGCCACAGCCCACCTCCAGACACCTGTCAACACAACACTGAGAGACCAGTGTGTGGAATGAATACTTACCTAAGAATGTGGGAGGGGGGAGGGAAAAAGCAGCGAGCGAGCTAGCAAGGCAATCACAAGCAAAAGCACATGGCAATTCCCCTTCTGATCTCCCTGGACCCCCCAAATATAAATGGAGAATCCCCTGCATTGGCTTGGATCCAACTTTGCCTAATTTCCATTTAGCCTCATTTAAACTCTAAGCCAATAATAATTAAAGTATTGAAGGGTAGGTGTCATAAAGGTAGCAACAGAGGAGGGCAGTAATCTCCTTAGCAGCAAGGAGGTCACCATGGCAACCGAGTGACAGCCCACCTCCAAAGGGTATCCTCCAAGTGAGCAGGTGCTTGGAGAGAGGACGGCCTGTGGCCTGGAGGCCATGGGACCTACTTTTTGCCCAAAATACCCCAAGCACCAGTACCCAGCAACCCCAGCAGTTACAAAAGCTGGTGGTTGAGCAGCAGGCAAACAATGATCAAAGCAAACTTACCCAACCAACCGCCGTGATGAGTGTGACAGAAGAGAAGTTGCTTGTGCAAGTGCCTCAGCATAAGTCCTGATATAAAACTGTATGCATCACTATTCCAACGCCCCATGGCTTGAATAAGATGATCAGAGACACCCATACGTGAAGCAACAGTTGCAGCACCAATCCTAAAGCTGTGACTGAAAAACAATCCTTGGATACCAACAGCTGCAAAGATATGTTTTAGCCAGTGTGTCAAAAGAGCACGAGAAAGAGGCTGACCATATGCGAGTAGGAACAAGGGACCAAGGGACTGGCCACACAGTGGCAGGTAGTTCATGATAGCGGATAAGACACAAAGTACTGGAGGATGACCCAAAACAATGTAGAGGCAGCGCGTATAGCAGCCCTTCCGAAAAGGGTCAGTCTCGGAAGCCTTGATGTTGAGTTGCAAGCAGGAAGGAGAAACGTGACAATCAACAGCAATACCGCTGACAGTCAAGTGAATGTCATGGTTGAAGGTTGACAAGGATGGAATGGTGAACTCAGCGGAGCGCAGCAACCCTAAGTAAGCGAGGGTAGAAGCAGCCCAGGACATTACATGATCTTGGTTTGTAAAGGACAGTGAGTTGTGAATGATCAGCAAACTGTGGTCAGTGATAGGCAAACAACAGGAGCCGGTTGGTCCTTGAGTCCTCTTTGTACCACGCAAAACATGTTGCATTGTTTGGGAAAGCAAAAGGTTTCTTTTGTTTCTCGTTCAAAAAAGATCTCAAAAGTGCCACGGTGTTTTTTTTTTGTTTTTGCATACGTTATTTCTCTAAAACGAAGCGAAAACCAACGGGAAAAAATATAGGGCTGTGGTTTTCTATTAAATTGGAGATAGTTAGCAGCTGACATCAGAAAAATAAAAACATGCATAACATCAGGGGCCTTAGAGGTATGAGAATTATGAGAACCACAGATTCATTGTCGCAATGGAAAAGCACCACTTGTCTAAACCAGAATGAACCCCAGACATGAGCAGAAACAACTATGGGGGCACTCGCCATACAACCAGTGTGCGCCAAGTACTGCACCATACCCTAAGCACCCAGAGGCATCACTGGACATGTCTAGGTTGATTGGAGGAGAGACGCCAGGGTAAACCCCAAAACAAACTCCATTCCAGGAAGCCAAGTATTGAAGCCACCAGCGAAGATGTTTCTTAAATTCCACACTGACACGGATGGGGTGATCGTCTCTGCGGAAGTTGTGGAGCAGGTTTATCATGCGGCGAATGAAGGCATGACCTGGCCAAACCACCTTAGCGGCATGGTGAAGATGGCCAATAAGTGATTGAAGTTGTTGTTTGGTACACCAGCGATAAGAAACCATCAATGTAGCAGATCAAGGAGAGCAGTCAGTTTGTCATTAGGCAACCGGCATAACAGTAACTTGTTGACACAATCAAGTTCAATGCCGAGGGTAACCAGGCAAGTGGTAGGGCCAACCTTCTTTTACATTTACCAAAATGAGAGCAGTCCCTCTCTTCGAGGCTTATGTGCTCTGGTCGCGGTCAAGTTCTTAAAGTTCTTAATGCGTTAGCTGACAAACCCCCCTCTTAAAAGAGTTAATATTAGGAGCTGCAGCCAACATGGCAGGCAAATTGTTCCATTGTTTTATAGTTCTAGATAGGAAGCTGTACTGAAGGTAAGTTTTCTTCTCATTAGGTATTCTATAGGATTTAGTGTGAGTATTTCTGGAGTATCTCGTAAGTGGTATAAGTTCTTTAGAGAAGTCTACTTCGACTAAGCTATTTACAATTTTGTAAAACATAGTTAGTCTATTATCTGCTCTACGCTGAACCGGACTGCGCCAGCCAAGCTCATTCAGCATGGCGGTGACACTTGCTTCGCGGCTGTAGTTGTTGCAAACAAAGCGGGCTGCTCTCCTCTGCACCATCTCGATCTTATTTTGGTTCTCTTGAGTAAAAGGATCCCATACGGTGGATGCGTACTCGATTTGTGGTCGAACAAGGGTCTTATATGCATTGGCTTTAATGTGTTTCTGATGGATTTGTAGATTTCGTCTAAGAAAGCCTATAGATGAGTTAGCCTTCTTTACTATTGCGCATATATGTTCATTCCAGGAGAGCTTATGATGAATAGTGACACCAAGGAGGCAGGAGGCAGGAGGCAGGAGGAAGAGGTAAACCTAGTGCTGCACAAGCTGAGGAAGCAATGGACAAATTTTGTTTGCATTAAGGAGTGTTGGGTGGGCCAGTTGAGATGTAATCATCTAGTAGGTAATGCTTAAAGGCCTGGTATGTGATAGTTGTTCCGAAGAATCCACTGGACAAACTCAGCCACAGAGTTGAAAATATGAAGTGCAGATTGCAGACCTAACGGAAGGGCTCAGTCCACATAATACATTGATCTCCATTTCATTCCTAGAAGGTAACTATCACTGGGGTGCACAGCAATGTTACAGTAAGCAGACTCTATATCAAACTTGGCCATGAGAGCACCTTGACCAAACTTGTTCACCATCTTGATGATGTCATCAACTTGAATGTAGTACAGAGGGTAATCATTGGGGTTGATTCCTTCTTTCACATTGGACCCAAGTGGGGACGACATGACCAGAATAAGATGCCATTTGTTGGGTTGACCTTTTTTTGTTATGACACCAAAGCTGTTAACATGCAAATTGGGGATTGGAGGGGAAGGAAAAGGACCTGATACCCGGCCTAAAGCAACTTCATTTGCCAAAAAAGCATCAATGATTTCAGGGTGTTGGTTACGTTGGCAAACGTGTTGTTCTTTGCAGGGCAAAGAGGTGCCAGGGTTGAAACCTAAACGGAAGCCCTGTGAGAGACCCTAAAGGACCTTAGACACCAGGTTAGGATGCATGGTGTTGGAGTTCAAGAGCAAATCTGGTAACACTAATGCTGCAGGGAAGTTCCCAGAAATTGCAAAACAAACGGTAAAGGGAATAGGAACCTTTATTTAACTAAAGCAATACAATATTAAAACCTGTAATACTATAAGGGAACGAGTTATACTAAACTTAATAAACTCTAACTAGAATTGTGATTTAAATAAGACAAATGGAGGAATACAACAAGCCTTGTCAGAAACAAGAAAAACACTGCTTGAACAACGATGGGAAACCTTCAAACTAAGCAATTCCAAAAAAAAGGGGGGGGGGGGAGCAAAATAATAAAAAACTGGAGGTCCCTAACTGCAAAGTACCAAACCATTATGCAGAGGTGGCATAAAATTAAGTTGTCCTAATGGTGTCTCAGGGCTTGGGGATCTGGTTAATCTCTGCTTCTTGCGCTGGGGGGACTGCAAGGCTTGATGGTTGGATGAGCAAACCGAGCAGTGATGAGCGAAGCTGCAAACACTAGAAGGGGCCACACAAAACCCGTCGTTCCAAGACTTGCAGACAAACTACCGTTTGGTTCAGTAAAGGACCGGCGAAGACTAGAACCAATCAGCCTGTACATGTAAGTCTGGCAGCGGCAGCATGCTTGTGAAATGCTGTCTCATACGCCAGCCAAGCGTTGCAATGGAATTGATTGTAAGTGTGTATGTTGTGGTTTAATTTTTTTTTTTTGGTTTGAAAATTTTCAAACCAGTTTATTTTTTTTAAACCAGTTTAAAATTTTTGAACTGGTTTATAATTTTTAAACCAGTTTATTTTTTTCAAAACACACCACTATTTAGGGTTAAACACTGATGTTATTGGTTAGCTTTTATATAAGGTAAGGGCCACTGCTCACCAGTGCTAAAAGTATACCGTTTGGGTTTAATCCCATCCCAGAGCTTCTCTTTAAAAGGCTATTTTGACAGGTTGGGGTTTGTATAAATGTGTAATCACTATAATTGAGTCACTACTTTGGCATAGTCTTGCTCGCCAAGACTGACAATCTTCCCTAGCAACATTTTGGGATGAAGTGATGTTACTTTATCACACTTTTCTATTTGAATGGCTACCATGTCTCCAACTTTGAAGATTTTTTTAGCCTGCTATGGCCCTGTGATATGTCATGTTCATGGTGTACATGTAGCTTGCTTCTGTTGTGAAATGGCACCACTTTGTAAGGTCTTTGTTTGCTTTGCTCATGATGATAGCTCTCATATCCTCTTTCCATGTTCTGTTGGAGCATTCAACAAGTCCTTGTGTGGTGGGTGTTCTTGGGCTTCCATGCTTTAATTCTATGTCATTCTCTTTGGCAAAGTTTTGAACCATTTCATTCTTAAATTCTCTTCCATTATCACAGATTATTTGCTTTGGGTACCCATATGTGTTGCAATACACCTTTAGAGTAGCCAGGACTTCAGTTGCTTTCTTTCCATGCAGAGGATAAGCAGTGACAAACTTTGTGTGGTGATCGTTTCCAGACATCATGACCCCTGTGTGAGGATTTGAACATTTGCATGCACAGTTTCTGAAATCCATCAAGTCTATTTCAATGAGGCTTAGGAAACCTTCACTTTGTAGTGAGCTTTTAATAGACTTAACTTTGTTTGTTATTAATTTCTGCTCTGAATGAAGCTTGCATAGACCAACAAACACATTGATAACTCTCTGACTTATATCAGAGTAGTTTCTGTCAGTTGGCCATTTTTCTGTTTGTTTGTTTTTTGTCTTCCTCTGTGGGTAACTTGTTGGTGAGCTTCAGTTAGAACATCAAATAGTTGCCATTTAGGAAAACATGTAACTTGTGTTCTGTCCTTTGTAAGAATTGATCATACCATGAGAGTAGATCAACTTCTTCCTGGAAATGGTGTTCTGTTTCCATGTGGTAAGATTGTCTTGCTTGCTTCTAAGATGCTGAATTGCATTCTCATAAAATGAGTCTTCTAATAATATATTTGATGGTGAAGTTGAGTTTGTTCTTGTTTAAGCTCAGTTATTTTTAAGTAAAACTGTTTTTTAGATCACACAATAATCTTCATTTGCTGATGCCATTTGCTGATGCCATTTCAATTGCAAGAAGCTAAAATGGGGGACTGGGAAGCAATGGCGGAGTAAGTCGCGTCCTCGTGCCGTCCGCTATATTTTTCTACTCAACCGGGTGGTTAATGGCAGAGTTGCTGAAAAAATACCTTGAAAAGAAAAGAAACGAGCGCCCCTCTTCAGACGAATCGAGCAATTCGCCAGAAGCAAAGAAAGTGAGGTGCGGAGACGAAAACTTTCCCGAAGAAGTCGAAGAGAACGAGACCGATGACGAAATCTTCACGGGTTTGAACATGGCTGAAGGTCTACAAAAAGTGTTGGAGGATATAAACCGAAAGCTGGAGAAGCTAGATGCCATCCAGACGACTGTGAACAACGTCCAGACTTCCCTCCAAAGATTGGAAGAAAGAATACAAGAACTGGAATCCTCACAAACAACAACCAGCGGCGACATCAAGAACCTAAAAGAAAGCTTCAAGAATGCTGAAACGCAACGACACGAGTTGCAGACGAAAAACGATGAATTGCAGGCTAAGATAGACGAAGTAGAGAATAAGAACCTGTACTTAGAGGCGTACTCAAGGCGTGAGAATATAATATTTGAGAATATTACACAAGAAACAGACAAAGAAGACACTGAATCAGTTCTTCGCAATTTTCTCAGTGTGGATCTCGGCTACAAAGATGCGCACTCCGTCGAGATACAAAGAGTTCATCGCCTTGGAAAGAGAAAAGTAGAAAAGCCCAGACAAATCATCGCGAGGTTTCTTCGCTATAAAAACTGCGAAGATATATTATCACTAGGCTCTCGTCTGCGGGACACCCCATATAAAATGTACCAAGATTTACCATACGAAATTGTGCAGAGAAGAAGAAAGCAGATGGATATTTTTAAAGAGGCGCGAAAAAACAACATCCCGGCATCGTTTAGCAAAGCGCAGCCGGACAAACTATTCATCAAAGGTAAACTTTGGCCAGTTGGAAAGCCTCTTACTAACCCTCTCGAAATACCAGGATAGACGGTTTGACTTTGCTTTTTTGCTTTAGATCATGATATTATTCCTAATATAAACTAAGACCATGTTAATTCGCTTTCAACCGCCTAGCCACCCGTAATTATTTACTACTAGGTAATTATTTGGTCGGTCGGAACAGGCCATCGTAAAGGATGAGACTGCGGTTAATTTTAACCGTTTGTATTTTTGGGGGTTATCCTAGCTTCCCTTTCATGTCCCTGGGAACGATTTCTTATTCATTTTTGTGTATGTGTGTATGCTTTGTTTGGTTTCTATGTTTTGGTAGCTTAACTGTTTGTCCTGTTAGCAAATGCCAAATGCAAATTATTACCATATTATTTGGCGATTGTGGAGCTTTGTCACCAGGTCATACAGGGTTTTTTCTGCAAAAATGCCCAAGAGAATACCTATGGCTTTGAGAATAGCGTCACTAAATGTCAGGGGATTGAGAGACAAAGGTAAACGAAGAGAGGTGTTTAATTGGCTCCGCACAAAAAAGTTTTCAATATATTTGCTACAGGAGGTCCACTGTACCGAAGACACTAATCATATATGGTCTGCAGAATGGGGCTACCAAACAATCTTCAGTACGTATAAGAGCAATAAAGCCGGGGTATGCATACTGTTTAATAACAACTTTGACTTTCAAATCGAAAAGGCTTTCGTTGACCCGCAAGGCCGCTTCATTGTTTGCGACATTCAAACAAATGGGATGAGTCTAACCTTAGCTAACATATACGCTCCTAACGACGATAACCCAGCTTTCTTTCTAGATTTCTTTGACCATCTTACAGATTTTAAATGCGAAGATATAATCATAGGTGGCGATTATAATCTGGTACTTGACTTAGAGAAAGATAAGAAAGGCGGCCTTGCCAAAACTCACCAAAATAGTGTTAAAATCGTTGAAGAATTTTGTGAAAAATTAGACTTGGTAGATGTTTGGAGGGTCCTACACCAAGAAACCAGTAGATTTACGTGGAGACAGCACCATCCAAAAGTTCACTGTAGACTCGACTTTTTTTTAATAAGCCAAAGCACGGTTAATATCACGACATTTACAGATATTGTCCCAGGCTACAAATCGGATCACTCAATGATCACGTTAGGTTTGTCACTACATTCAAATCCACGCGGACCTGGCTTCTGGAAACTTAATACGTCTTTTTTAACATAATTAGATTATGTAAACCAAATTAAAACGACAAACACACAGGAAACACGCGATGAATATAAAAATGACAAATCAGTAAACCCTGTACTTTTATGGGAAATGATAAAGTTAAAAGTGCGAGAGAAATCGCTCCGCTACTCCAAGAATAAAACAAAGCAAACAAGACACCGGGAAATAGATTTGGAACAGTCAATTGCCAGATTAGAAGCGGAACTTGAAAACCAAAACACTGACGACTCGCATCTCTTACACTTGGAGGAACAATTGAACGAACATAAACTTGAACTCGAAAGGATAATCGAACTTCGCACTAAAGGTGCAATTTTGAGATCTAAGACTAAATGGTATAATGAAGGTGAGAAAAATACCAAGTATTTTTTAAATTTAGAAAAGCGGCATTATAAGCAAGGGACAATAAGACAAATTAAAACAAAAAACGGCGAATTTGTCACTGCAAACGAAAAAATTTTAAATGAATGTGAGGATTTTTATAAAAATCTTTATTCATCCAAAAATAAAACAAACGACCAAAATGATATAAACTTTTGCTTTGAGCGCGAAGACGAAAGAAATATTTATGAAGAGGATCTGACTGCGTGCGAAGGTGAGTTAACCGAAAAAGAGTGTTTAGAGGCCCTAAAAGATATGGAATCAGAAAAGACTCCTGGGACCGACGGCTTACCAGCCGAGTTCTACAAAGTGTTTTGGAATGACATTTCGACTTCTCTTATCTGCGCACTGAACCATGCCTATAAAACTGGACTACTTTCAACAACCCAGAGAAGAGGAATTATCAAACTCATCCCTAAGAAAGACGCGGAACCATTTTTTGTCAAAAACTGGAGACCTCTAACCCTTCTTAACTGTGACTACAAAATAGCGGCGAAATCAATTGCTAATCGCTTAAAACCTCTTCTGCCCAATCTTATCAATCATGACCAGACTGGTTTTTTAAAAGGTAGATTTATTGGCGAAAATATCCGTCTTATTGATAGTGTCATTTGCTATGCCAAAGAGAAAAATATTCCAGGGCTATTATTATTTCTAGACTTTGAAAAAGCGTTTGACACAATAGAATGGGCTTTTATAAGGAAAACATTTCACTATTTTGGTTTTGGCAGTAGCATTTTGAAGTGGCTAAACCTTTTTTACAACCGTCCAGAAAGCTGTGTTTTAAATAATGGGTGGGCAAGTAATTTTTTTGAACTTCAAAGAGGGGTAAGGCAGGGATGCCCTCTCTCACCTTACTTGTTTGTTTTATCAGCTGAAATATTAGCGAAAAAAATCCGTGAAAATAAAAATATTAAAGGTATTTTTGTAAATAGCAAAGAAATCAAGCTAAGTCAGTACGCAGATGATACAACGCTTATACTAGATGGAACACAGGAATCTCTAATAGCTTCCTTAAAAACACTCGATGATTTCTATGAAATTTCTGGCTTAAAACTTAACGACAAGAAAACAGAAGCCTTTTGGATTGGAGCAAGTTGTGGTAACGCTGAAGTATCTATACCTGGTAAAAACTTTAAATGGCCCAAAGATAAAGTTAAAGCTTTAGGAGTTTGGTTTTCAATTGACCCAGAAGTAACAGCATCTCTAAACTATAGCGAAAAACTAGATAAGGTTCGAAATGTTTTAAGTTGCTGGAAATATCGCAGACTTACCTTAATTGGGAAAATAACAGTTCTAAAGAATTTAGTTGCTTCACAACTCGTCTATGTACTCTCTCCTTTACATTCAAATGCAAAAGTTATCAAGGAAGTAAACAAATTATTTTATGAATTTCTCTGGAATGGAAAAGGAGATAAAATCAAACGCCATATAATTGTTAATGATTATTCCAATGGGGGACTTAAAATGATAGATATACAATCCTTTAACAAATCTCTAAAAGCTACATGGATCAAAAAATACCTGGACAAAGAAAACCAGGGAAAATGGAAATATTTCTTTGATCTTGAGCTTGAAAGACACGGAGGAACCATAGTTTTTGAAGGCAACTTAAACAGGAATGACACTGTCGAGAATCTCAAGCTAAAGAGTCCTTTCATAAACGAGATACTGTCAATCTGGTCGGAAGTTAATTTCGAGGAACATATAACGTCCGAGAAACAATTTCTTGAACAATCTCTATGGTACAACTCACTTGTAAGAATTGGTAGCCGTCCTATCTTCTATCGAGAATGGTTTGAAAGTGGTATTACGAAAGTGAAACATTTGAAAGACGGCTCCAATAACTTTTTATCATTAGCTCAATTACAGTACAAATACAACCTTAACGTCTGCCCATTGAAATACAACGGACTTTTGTCAGCTCTGAAATCCCTTTGGAACACGGGTAAAAACAACTGTGTTAATATAGACAATAGTAACTATGAAAACTTCGCGGCAAAATTAGCTAAATGCCATCGTGCAAGTAAACTCGTTTGTACTAAGCTACTCTCCACAAAGATTATGTCTCCAATCCGTAACCATGAGAAATGGCTCGGGGATTGCAACTTGAATTCTATGGACTTAATTAACTGGCCAGAAGCTTACCAACTTGCCGCTAAATACACTAAAAGTGCCAGAATCCTTGAATTTCAATACAAACTGTTACATAGACGAATAGCAACCAATGACTTTCTTGCAAAAATTGGAATTGAAGAAAACCCAAATTGCTCTTTTTGTACTGAGGAGCCTGAGAAATTACTTCATCTCTTTTGGTCTTGTCCCAATGTGGCCTCCTTCTGGCATAATTTAACTGCAATTCTGACTTTACATAATATTACTCCAGAACATCATACAATAGATATGCTTGTCGCGCTTGGTTTAAAGCCAGACTCGTCCAAAAATCATCCACAGATCAATTTTTGCTGCCTTTTAGCAAGAAATTATATATGGATTAGTAAAAGAAAAAGAATTGTGCCTAATGTAAAAGGTTTTCAGCATTATCTTAAATCGATTTATGACATTGAGATTAACTCAGGAAGCACGTGCGCTCTACCATCAAAGTGGAAATTTTTGAGTACAGTATTAAAGTAAATTATTCTCTTCTACTATATACATGTTTATACCTCAATTCTCTGTACATATCCCCCTGCCTGACCGATGTACAACTGCTCCACATTTTTATTGTAAGTAAGTAATGTAGATGTATTGTAAGTAAGTTATATAGATGTATTATAAGTACGTAACGTACATGTATCGTAAGTTTAGCACTTGATGTAGATGTATTGTAAGAAAAAAAAAAAATTAAATTCCTGATGATCCCTAAAAAAAAAAAAAAAAAAAAAAAAAAAAAGAAGCTAAAATGCCTTGCACATAAGACAAGCAAAAAGGACTTGGGATCTATGAATAAACAAGAGGCTCCAAGCAGCCTATACTCATGCGCATTCGTAAGAAAGTTTTATGATATATTTTAAACATGATAAGATGTCCGACGTGGCGAAGAGTACTCCTTTAATTCAGTCATCGTTCCTGCAAACCACGTTGTTTACTATTGATTGTTTTGGAAATGAAGGCTGTACCACAATGAAGCCAGTGATTCTTCTAAGTCTTATATATACCAAACGTGAACATTACTAATGTCAGTAGGAGACGCTGTTACCGGAAGTGACAGTAGCCGGAAGTCACTAAACAGGAAGTGTAGTGGCAAAGCTATGAACTGGAAGTGCACAATTTAAAATCTGCGTGCATAAATTTGCATGCAAAATCGTGACACAAAAAATAAAAATAATAACAAGAAAAACGGAGCTGAAACCTTACCTCATGCAGCTTCGCGCATGAGTAATTAAGCTTTTGACAGAGGGGAGTCTGGGATGAATAAGTAATGATAATTACAGAAAATATTGGTTATTAACTGTGCAGCAAGTCCTGTGTGGTCAAGTGGATATGGGGATAGACTCCACAGCTGGAGGGTTACGGTTCAAACTTCGGTGAGTACTCTACATTTATTTAATAAAAAGAAAGAAAGAAAATATGTAGTGTAGGTATTAAGGGAGATCATGTCAGGGGGGTGGGGCAAGTCAGCAGGGTAGGGGAGAGGGTAAATGAGGTGAGGGGGTGCACAGAAAGGATGTGGGTGGGGAGGGAAATTTGTCTGCCATTCTTTCCTTACTGTTCTTTTTAGACTCCCCTAAAAAAGCCAAGCCCCTATTTTTTAAACCACACCCCATAAATAAAATCTGGTTTGGAAAAAATAAACTGGTTTGAAAATTTTAAACCAAAGAAAAATTCAAACCACAACATGTACATTTAATTATCAAGAGTTTATAAGGGTTAAAGGTAACCTCCACTATTATAACAAATTGACGTAAAATTGTTGGAAATGTTTAAATTTCAATTTTGTTAATACAACTGTACACCGAATGCAAATATGGCTGCCGATTTATTATTCTTTTATATGTATGTTAATTAGCCTGACTAGCCTCACTTTAGAGTAAACATTCTTTTGAACTTTGCACAGGCTAATTTACATACACATAAAAGAATAATAAATCGGCAGCCATATTTGCATTCGGTGTATAGCAAGTGGAAATTTTAGTGTACACAAAAATTGGATATGAATATCGCCTATTTTCTCTTTTAAATTTCCCGTGTGCCGCCATTTTGAATAATTATGACATCATAATACATGTATATTTATTATGGTTGCCCTATTGTTCCAAATGAGAGAATGTTGATTCTTAACAATAGCGGCAACCATATGACGTCATAAAATGGCGGTGCGTGGAATTTTAAAAGCAAAAATAGGCGATATTCATATCCATTATTTTTTACACTGAAATTTCCTTCCGATTTGTTATAAAAAAATCGAAATTTAGCGTTTATTTTCAACAATTTAACATCAACTTAGCTTGTTAGCAAAATGGAGGTTCCCTTTAAGGCTTGACTAACCAGGCAATGATATCCTCGATTTTTCGCTATGGTCGCTTGTTGGTTGATGTCAGGACAATTCGACCATCAAAGAGAAGCTGAGGCTCTGATTCGGAGTCTCTTAGATTATCTGCGATACTAATTTGAAAGGAACAGGCGAGAAACCTGGCCCAGCAATGAACAGTTGCTAAAAGGAAGGGATTGTGGCTGTGGAGAGGGATGTTGAACAGGATGCAAGGGATGGTAAGGCCATCGATGAGGACAACATAGGTAAGCTTAACGGCAAGTGAAGCAACGACATACCTGTAGTTGGTAACACGAAAGTGTTAACAAAGAGAGGAACAACAATAGGCCTACCTGAGCTAGGAATTTGAATGGAAGCTGGTAACTGTGGTGCACTGAAAGCAGCCACTAATGAATTGGAAGGAAACACAGCGTGAGTGAAGCCGCTGGCGGGGACAAAACCACAGACTGATTTACTTGTGTTGTAGAGAGGAGTGGGCAGAGTGCACTGACGATGGAAGTTGTTAATGTTTCCATGTTAACAGGGGCCAGATAATGAACAAAGCAAAACATTTGATTGCATGGATTCCAGAAGAACTCAATGCTGGGAAAGCAGAACTGACTGGTGGAGAATACGAATTTGTGTTTGCGGGATCAGTGGCCATGTTCAAATAATAAAAGCTTAAACTGTTGCGCATGGCCCGTTTTGGTAGCGTAAAACTGGCCAGATACGAAGAAAGCACGTGGCAAATGCTTCTTTAAGCAGCAAAGTAGCAAAACACTGGTTGAAGAAATGAGTTTTCCAATGCCCTGCAAGAAGCAGCAAGGGAGCTAGCAAGGCAATCACAAGCAAAAGCACATGGCAATGCCTCTGCTGATCTCTCTGGAGCCCCCCACATATAAATAGCTTGGATCAAATTAAACTTTGCCTAAATTCCATTTATATATTTAAGCCTCATTAAAAATCACAAAATAGAGCATTTTTCCCAACACAATATTAAACTCCCCCCTGAATTTATTGCTGTTATGCATTGATTGTACATGTAGTTATGAATAATCAAGGGTCACAAAGTGTCCCCCTCCCCCTGGGAAAGATCATGGCATATCATTGCTTCACAAAAAGCACCATAAATTTTGTCCAGCTACTGACAGCAAAGGCATATCTATAGAAATTTGTTGTTACTACATTTTTTTTTAAATTCACTCAGATATGCATTTTATCAAAAAGGCAAATTAATACTCACTTATGTCCAAGTAGTTCCGCTCCATACAGAAATGTTTTGTGCCAATGGGTGTTGTTGCCTTGAAGTATAAACACAAACCATTGTCTAATTTTGAAAATATTCCCATGGACTTACAGTTCTCAGTGCTATTACAAATCACACAACTTAAAGTCTTGGTGAGTGTGTTTGTCTGATTTTCCACTCTATAACAGCTTTTAACTGGGCTTAGATCTGTTATATCTGATGAACATTTAGTTCCAGACACAAAATTGGGGCAAGCTGACTCATTATACAGCAAATCATACTGGATAAGTCCTTGAATGGGTATGTTCTTAAATGAAACATTGACAAAGACAGCAGGTGGCCAACCAAAACCAAACACTTTGGATTCTTTGGGTTGTTGCCATGGAACTGTATGGTTTCCTGAAAATTGAATGGAATACTGAGATGTTAACAATTATTATTTTTAACTATACTGCACACTGCAAATTGCACTAGCTACATACACTTTATGCAACTACAACAATATACAATATGAAGATGGCTTTGAAATTATATAGCGAAATTATACTATTTTAGTCGAAACTTCACTACATTAACAGTATATTGCAACCAACAAAATGGAATTAAACTTTAAAGTATATTAAGCCAGGGCATTAAAACCAGCGGAAAAGATCGGGAGAGTTGAAAAAACTGACCCCCGATCCGCGGACTACCCACTGACCCCGCTCCGCGGACTACTCTACGAACTACTCCGTGGACTACTCTACGAACTAACCCCACGGACTACCCTGCGGACCACCCTAACTAATAAACCAAATTTACTTTCACAGAGAAAAGAGTTACAAGAAGCGTACCTGCCTACAAGATCGCACTTGATAAACAGCCGCCATCTTGATTTTCGCCATTTTCCTCGACCCAGCCCTTCTTTTTCATTGCAACTTAACCTCGTCCCCAGTAGTCTCTAATGCGGCCGTTCTTGGATCGTCATGCAACGCTTCTCTGGCAAGCGTCGCCACATAACAGCTGCATGCCTCCACATAGGAGAATACGTCTCCAAGGGCCTTCTAGGCCAGGTGAATCAAAAAAATGGTGACTTCCAAGCACAGCTATAAGTAAGTTCTTAAAAACGTTTTTAAGCTACAGTAAATATAACAATAAAACTGCAGTTACCGGCGCCAATAATGGTCATCGCTTGGCTGATCTATATGAAAAATAAGCTATCAGTGGTGCCTGGCATTTGATAACGTCAATGATGTCTGTTCATTGATTATGCTGGCGAGAAGTATGCAAGCAAGACCCACGGATCCATCTTCAACACTCATTAATTTTTTTATATTTTAAAGGCATTTATGACTAAAATGGGAAAATGAAACTTACAGGACAAGATGTTGCTTAACTCATGGTTCAACCTTGAACCGTCTTCTATGTATACATTCTAACACTTATTTAATAATCGTTTGTCACATTAAATGTTTGTGATGCGATGTTTTGAAATAATAACAACAATTATTAATAGCGCGGTTTTCAATTGAGTGTTATTAATTTGCGTTTACTTTAGTTTTGCACTATGTTTTGTGATCGGTTAGGAAAAGTTCCTGGTACTTTCGCAACCAATCAGAAAAAAAAAACATTATTTCCAACCGTGACTTAATTAGCTTGCTCTCGTGTTTTTTGCGTTTGACACCTGATTTACATGTATTTATTTTCCTTCTCAGTTTTGTTTGGCTCATTGTGCTCTATGCAACTGTTGATTGGCCAGAATGATTACTTTTAAGTTTTGGTTCTACAACACTCATTTGAAAACTGTTCTAATTATGTTAAATTTGGTTTTAATGCTTACATTTCACATTTTCATTTGAACAAGGAGAAGCTACATTATTACGACTCAACACTGCACATTTCGTGTAACCAAATGTGGTAAACAGGAACAGTCAACTACAACAACTGGAACTACACATTGAAAACCTGATCATCAGTTTCAGAAACAACACCACGAAAACTGCTTTCAAAGGATTCCAAACTGCGGTCCAAACGCGAAAAATTAGTACATAACCACTAGTCAGTGGAATTAACCATAAACGTTTGTATCCAATCGACCGATCGAGCGAACGAGTAACAATCGGTTTCTCTCTCTAACTTTTCTCTAACGTTCGAGGGAGGAGCATGGAAAGCTGAAACACTGAATATATAATAAAAAAATGCCAGGTGCTGCTGATAGCTTATATTTCATATAGATCAGCCAAGGGATCACCACTATTGGCGCCGGTAACAGTTGTTATTGTTATATTTAGCTTAAAAATGTTTTTAAGAACTTATACTTATACTAAAAATATAGCCGTGCTTGGAAGTCACCATTTTTTGGATTCACCTGGCCTAGAAGGCCCTTGAGACATAGTCTCCTCCAGGCATAACTAATCAATGATCAATGACATCAATAAGTAATCAAGTGACATGTCCTTTTTGGCTTATTTTAGCTCGTTTAGCTTGTACTATGTTGTCATACATTTAAAAACTATTTTTGTAAGTTAATACTAATCCCTAGTTAGTATCGTAGTCTTTTGTATCGTAAAAATCGAACATATTGTAAATAGTGTAAGTAGTTGTGGAGTCGTAAGTATTGTTGGTTTCAATAAAAAAAAAAAAATTAAAAAAAAAAAGTAATCAATGGATAATCAATGGGTAATCAATTGATTAATCAGTTGACTTCATAGATAGACTCCGCGCAATTTCATTACGTCTTATTCAACAAGGCTTTGAAACCAATCTGCTTCGGAAATCATTTAATAAATTCTCCAGTCGCCATGGTCTTATCGTAGAGAAGTATGGTGCAGCCCTACGTGAGATGAGATTAGCAATCCAGGCTTGAATTGCAACATCGTATCCTTACATTTAACGTATTTAGTAGTAAGATTTGTATTTAAGTTGTATCTGGGCACATGTACGCGCGCGTTTTTATTTCTTTAATTTAATTATTTGTGCGCGTGCATTATTTGTTTATTTAATTGACGTGTGCATTTAGTTCATTAAATAACGTCTTAATTTCACTTTGCATTATTTTCCTTACTTATTTGTGTTGTCCATGACTGTGCTCACATTGTGGGTGGCTCCTCCTAAAATGTTCTGCAATTGGTATAGGATTTAATGGAGCCGAAACCAATTGTAGAATTGCACACATTTTAGGCATCCTACTGATGAACAGTTACGACACAAAGATATATATATATATATATATATATATATATATATATATATATATATATATATATATATATATATTTTTAGCAACTACTGTGATTTGCAGTTTGTCCATTTGAATTGAGTATTGCCAATACTCAATGTCTTGAGTAATCAATGATTAATCGAACCCAAAAAGTTTTGTGGGTCATTGATTACCCATTGATGTCATTGATTACTCATTTTTTTAAAACCAACAGAGACCTTCCAGTACACCCATTTCTCTTCCTGCCACCCACCAAGGGTCAGAAAAGGGCTCATAAAAGGTGAAGCCCTGAGACTTTTAAGAACAAATTCCTCAGCGAAATCATTCAGTGAGAATATCAACAACTTCAAAGCATGCCTCCGTACAGCCCTGACAGAGTACAGCCCTGGCCCTGAGGAAGACTAATACTATTAGTCGAAATATTGGCCATTAATAAATCTGTCCTTTGCCGTAGTGCCATCCTTGCATTCAGTTTTATATTTTCACATGCTTCCGTGCTGGAGGCTACACTCACAATCTCATTGAGAAAATAATTTTCGAGGTAAAATTCAATGAACGGAAGTCATCTTTGCAGCAAAAGGAGAACGTGCAAAAAAGAATTCTGCCTTTCGTAACAACGTACCACCCGACGTTGCCTAATCTTAAAAACATCTAATGAGCAAATGGCATTTAATTCACAGAACCAACCATTGCTAAGAGAAATATACAAAGAGTCTCCCCTTATCTCACACAAAAAAGGAAAATCCTTGGGGATATACTTGTTAGAGCAAAACTCTAAAGGCCACGTTATCACGAGCTTATGAGTCGTGTCTGGCCTGTCAACACCTCTTTTCATGCAAATCAATGACTAATCAATGACCAAAAATTTTGTGGGTCATTGATTAGTCATCGAGTACTCATTGAGTATTGGCAATACTCAATGAGTAATCAATTGATTACCCATTGATTACATTGATGTCATTGTTAATATCATTGTTAAATCATTGATCTGGTCTCCTACGTGGAGGCAAGCAGCCGTTATTTGGCGATGCTTGCCGGAGAAGCGTGGCGTGACGATCCAAGAACGGCCGCGTTAGACACTACTGGGGACGAGGTTAAGTTGCAATGAAGAAGAAGGGCTGGGTCGAGGAAAATGGCAAAATTCAAGATGGCGGCTGTTTTGTAGGCAGGTATGCTTCTTGTAACTCTTTTCTCCAAGAAAGTAAATTTGGTTTATTAGTTAGGGTGGTCCGCAGGGTAGTCCGTGGAGTAGTCCGTAGAGTAGTCCGCGGGGGAGTCCATCGAGTAGTCCGCGGCGTAGTCCATCGAGTAGTCCGGGGTCAGTGGGTAGTCCGCGGATCCAGGGTCAGTTTTTTCAACTCTCCCGAAAAGATCGGAAGAGAGTGTGGCCGATAACTTCTGGCTTGGATGTGAGGTCCTGGGTACAAGATTACTAATCCAACATGCCAGGAATGCCAAAAGATAAATACACACGTTGACAACCACTCCCTCGTTAAAACCCCCCAGGAAAGATTATCAAAACCATACACTACACAAAAGTAATACATTAAGCTTAATAGCTATATATAACCCGAGAGTCTGATCTGCAAATCTGTACTGAAATCCTGAAATCGCAAAATGAATTCTTATCAAATACGCCACATGAGGTATGCATGCATGCATGCACGGCGAGAAAAGCACAGGAATCAGGGGTGCTTACCATTAAGCCAAGAAAACCGGTATTTTCGGTTGGAAAGCAAATGGTACGGTTGATTTTCCGAGAATTCCGGTTGGAACAAGTGGACAACCTTCAGAGGTTGTCCCGCGATTCCGGATGGGACGATTCGACTGGAATTTTCCTTACCATTTGAATTTAGAAAAAATTCAAATCGCTAAATCGAGTTAACGGTCTGGGTACCAGGCCGGAGAAATGGAAAATTTAAATGGTAAGTGCAATCTCGTCGGTTGGTCAGTAAATTTGAAAAATCGCTTACCATTATGTAACGGTCATCCCAACCGGTTTTTTCCTACAAATGGTAAGCACCCCAGTAATCTGTTAACCTTTTGGCTGAAATTCTACCCGTAATGTTAAATCTGATAGCTGCATGCCTGCGCATGATATGGGACCTGTCGACAATGCAGTATACGATTACCGATCGATATTATATCAACAGATATTGTTATACTGTAGCTTTGTTATGCTTACCTGAAATACGATGTATGGACACTAAACAAAGCAACAATTTATAAATCCGAAGGAATCTAAACATAATTTTGGCGCTGGAATAATGTGAAAGTCGCCAAAATTCCTGCGAACTGTCATGGCCGTCAAAGCTTCCCGGAAAACCGGAAGTTTAACTTTCCCAGAATTTCGTCCCTGTGATTGGTTCTTGCTTTACAAACATGGCGACGAGAAATGAAGTCTCGGACGGTTCTGCTTTTGAAAGCAAATTATGCTAATGAATTTGTTAGCGACTGTCGTTTTGTTCTTATTTATTGGACCGTTTGACTATGTAAGCAGTCGCGAGACAAAGACATCAGGTGAGAAGGCTTTATTTGTTTGAAATACCCGTGGTTCGACGTTATTTCTGCGTGCAGGCAGTTCAGTTTTGTTTTTCTACCAAGCACGAAGCGGAAATTAAGCGAAAGTCGTGCATTCGATATCGCTTTTATCCATCTCTGCTTCGTTCTTCACTTTCTGATACATAAGTTTGCAGAATTTGGCAAACTCCTTGCTATAATGCCCGGAATATAAACTAGCTTTGAAAAAAGACCACTCGATTGCGCATAATAATTCATAAAATAATGAACTTATTTTTTATATTCCGCATTCAGGTCTCATATTACCCAAATTTGTTGATTCAACGGAAACCTTCTAGTGTATCGAGCTACAAATATACCAAAAGAGCATTTTAAGTATTTTAAATCAAAATTGGAACCGAAGTTGCGCCAAGTTTGTGACTACAATACCTTATGTTTAAAAATACGAGAGATCGAAGTTCGAGAAAATATTAAGTTCACCCACTTCTATATAAGCTTAAGTTTCTTATTACAATACTATAAGGACCTCAATATTGAAGCGGTCCTTGCCTTGGCAACGAGTCGCTGATCACAAGCATCAGTAAGCTAAAAAAGCCCGGTTTAATTGGTGCTAAGTTTTCCCCCGGCCAAACGGGCTGAACAGAGCCATATGCATGTATAAAACACAATCTAATTTTCAGCCCGGGCTGAAAATATTTGTGAACATGATCATGCATGTGCAGTAGGTTGTCGAACATGTTTTCAATCAAACAAGATGGCCACCAAAAAGGAAAAATGGTTTCAGCCAGGCTGAAATTAATGTCATCATGTAATGACAACAAAAAATATACTGCTGTATCCTCATCTAGGCCTTCAAAATACAAGTTAACCAGCATGCAACCATCATGCATGTACTCTTGCAAGAGATGCATTTACATGGAACATTGCACCTTTTGAGTGGACACTGTCATGAGTGTGCATGTGCATTAGCTTCTTGAATTGAAACTTGAAAAGTTCAGTCTGAATTTTTCAAGTTGAAGTGTCAATTTTAAAGTGGCGTTGACTACATTTATAATTATAGTGGCGATATCACAGTGGAAAACAAATAAACTCGGGTTGGAAAAGAATATTTGAAAAATATTGGGACAGAAAAGGATAATTATTTGAAGTTAGCTGCTGGTGTGTGCCATTCAAAATTGCTAAGGGCTGGTTGCATAAGTAAATAAATAACCTCGTGCGAGCAAAACCTGTAAGACAACCCTCTTTAAAAAGGTTGTTGTTGGTTTGGTACTATACAGTCTAGGGCTGTCATTAAGCTCTCAGGTTGGGTTATACACTGTACAAAAGGAAAATAAGCGGTTCGTGAGCTCAGATAGCCTCCCATGATCGTTGCACTTCTTAGTCATTTTCAAACTTTGGGTTGCCAGCCATCTTCACTACAGTTTATAATTACCCATTGACACCTGAACCGCCCGAAACCGCCCGTACAAGACTCCACTGCTTTAAAAAATTGCAACTTTCTCAATCGTGCGAACATTGCCTTAACTAGCAGTTGTGGGCATTGACTAGAAAGTCCCTCAAGTTGAGATACCCAATAAACACAAAAAAGTCATCGATTTTTGCAGAATATCAGCGTTTGAATTTGGACAATAACCAAAAATGACCGTTTTTAACGTCATAGAAAAACAACAAAAATCACGTTTTTGCCTTTAGTTTCTTTTATTCAAATCATCGTGGCAAACCCAAAAGTCAACATTCACAGCAAAATTCAGTCCTAGTCCTAACTTAGCAGTGAATTTTTTTGCTCTTATTCGTTGCTCAGGCTGAGCTACAGCCTCTCGTTCTAGTGCATACTGACCTTGCCTCGATTTTCAACATCACCACGACACTGCATGCTGGAAAATAGCCACAATTTTTGACAGCGTTCATTCCATCCTCCACACATTTCATATTTATACTAAGTCCACAGCCACTCCGACCCACCCCGCGAAATTTCGCGCTTGTTGTGTTCTTCAGTGGTCGCAACTTCCAAAATATGCCGTGGTAGGTCGAGAAATTCATCCAACGAGCAACGTACGTACGAGCCAAATTCGTAAACGAAGTACAACACCTAACTCGCTTCATTGAGAAAGTGGACTCTGAACTACCTTCAAGGTTAATGATGCTCATCAGGCAGCTACTAATTAAGATAAAAAATGGCTGTGAACTTACCAAAAATCGTAGATAATTCATATTGGACCCTTTATTGCAATTCAACCAAGCAAAATGACAACGTCACAATGACGTTTCCAGTAAACTCGAACCTTCAGTGTTTTAGAACAGCAGCACTTTCAATGGTAATCTCAAATATGGAGTCACGAAATCCTATAGGGCGCGTGTATGCAGAAAATCACTCAAAAACGTAAAAATCCTTAGGCCATAATTATTAATAGCCGGATGCTCAGGCTACATAAAAATATCAAAGCCCTCAATAACTTAGGGCTATCAGGTTACCTGATACCCATGGCTCAATTTTAATGACAGACTCTGCTGCATGTACTGGTACAGTGTACCTGTGTTTAATCTGATTAATATGCAAGTGCTTTATTTCTATTTCAGATTCAATAACACTTCAAGTAAATTCATCACAGCTTGTGTTTGTTGCTGTTAACAACAGTCTTGAATTAAACTGTACCATCAGCAGACACGCCCACAATCTTCATCCAACTCAGTTGGTATGGAAACATAATAACACATGGAGACCCAATGCCAGCTATGTTGTCGATAACTACACAGTTCAACTGAAAATACCTCACACTCATTATAAGGATGCTGGACTATATGGATGCAGAGTTTATTATAATTCATCACAGTTCCAAAATACTACCTCGCAAGATGTTACAGTAGTGGTAGGAGGTATGCAATATGCAATGTTCACATGTAACTTACATGGTATGAGGGTGCAAAAAAAAAGGTGCAAATTTTTTGGGAAACTGATGAATTTGTTTTACAATATTATGGTATGCTGGGCAGATTTCAATTTTAAATGCTGACAGGTGCATTTTCTATTGCTTATTCAAAAAACTATTTAATTTAAAACCATTCTTTATCAGTTCAAAACTGTCTTCTTTGCGATCCACACAATGGACCGATGACGTCATATGACGTACACTGTAGTTATTAGCTAAGGTAATTAGTTATAAGGCTGCCATATTGAATCCGCCATCTTGGATTTCTGAAATTTTTCAAAACCTCTTAAAAACCGTCCAAATTGACTCTCTCTAAGACGGACACTGTTGGGACCGGCCCAAGCGGTCCTTCTTAGACAGGTGTCCAGCTTATAGAGAGTTGAGGTAACATGACACCACTGTAATTTTGAGATAATAAAGCTGCATGAACCTACATGTACAATGAATACATGTCTGTTTTTAGTTTGTGTAAAGTCTTATAAGCAAAACCTACAAACTGGAACAAAAATAGCATTTAAAAAAGCGGACTCATTTGTTCATATTCAGCACTTACATTTCAGTTTTGAAGTATGTTTCACTTAAAGTTTCATTGTCGTATTATTTGTTGACAGCTGGTTTATTTCAATCAGAACTTTCTTTTTTGTCTCCATTCTACATATTTGTGCGCTTTTGAAACAACACGTTTGCCATGCCTGCTTGCTACGCCTAGCTGCTGCCAAAGCGATCATGAAAATTCTTTTGACAGCACAATGGCAATTAGCATAAGGCTGCGTCCACGCACATGTAACTTGTTTAAATGTGGGATTGTGTTGAAGAAATGGTAAACTTGTTGATTCAAAAGTGCACAGATTTGTAGAATGTAGACAAAAGAGAAGGTCCTGAAATAAACCAGCTGTCAGCAAATAATATGGCAATGAAACTTTGGAAGACGAATGAAAAAGTCCCCTGTACTTTTAATTTTATTTTGTACCCTTTAAATGATTCGATGCACTTGAAATTTACTGAGAGAGTGCATTGCATCTTAAACTTTAGATCAAAAGATTTTTAAAAAATTTCATGGACTAGTTTTTAAATAAACGCTTCCCTAACAGAAGTTCTACTTCTGTGGGTAGAATGAGCATAAAATTATTTAAGACATTGCTTCTGATCACATCAACTGAAATCTAGTGAAGCAAACAGTATGAAACCTTCAAGGAATGCAGTTTTATGACACATGAATAATATATGGTGAAAATATTGCAGTTTCAATTTGTCAGGAAAACGCTGGCATTAATCGACGAATTAACAGAAAGTAATGCAAATTAATTATCTTAGTTTAAATTTTTGATGGAAAATATTCAACCCAATTTTATTCGAAAACGCTCACTCATAGAATTTTTTCAAACCTTGCAGTCTTGAAGACCTAGGCTGCATCTAGACTTTAAGCGGCATACAGTCGTTTTAAAAGTTTAGGTCTAGAAAATATGTTGAGAAAATTACTAATATGCAAAAACCATGATGTCATCAAATCATTGTTATGGTAACACCAATGTCATTTAAATCTACTTTTTTTAAAAGTTCATTTCATCTCTTGTATATGTTTGAAGCTGCTTGCCTGACTGAGCTCAGACAGTGAAGTATCAGCAGTTCAAAGCTGGGATGTTGTGTCGCCAAAAAACCCAGTCGAGTCATCTTAAGTTTGTCAAAGTTTCAATTGAAAATGACTAGAGGACAACAAACATAAAATACTTTCTTTTGCAGTCAGCATCTTTAAAGCTTAATCAGAATAATGACAGCCCTGCTGTATTTTAAGTTTCAAGTGTAATTTCTTTTTCTTGTATTTTGTTTGCAGAAAAACCAGTCAGACCACTGTCAATCAATATCAAGAACGTGTTTGGAAAACCAGTACAGGAGTTGACTATATATTGGCCAGCAAAGGTCAACTTAACGTATGAACTGTTTGTTGGCCGAATCCCTAAAGGACATCTTTTATGTAGAGCATTAATTTCTATGCAGACCCTTCAGGGGAGGAATCAGAATGGATTTCTGTCATATGATGTTAAAAGGGAGTTCCTTGGGCAACTTTATAATTCAAGTGAATTGTCAAGGCCGATACAAAATTGTGGACCTGCCAGTTTACCTGGCATTAGGTGTGATGTATTCTGTGCCGATGTAATAGTGAAGAATGCCTTTGGTACAAGCTGTCGAAGGAAAGGGCAGTGGAATTTACTTCGTGAAGGTAAGGTTCAATGATGGAATAAAATTACATTATATAACATGTACAGTCATGTAATACAAATGGATAAAATTTAAACCCAGCATCCAAATTCATTCCAATTCAAACCTCAATACTTGGTCTAAACTTTTTAAAATATTATTGCAGTCTAAATGTAACCAATTGCAACAATTTTTGGACTAATTATGATTGTCTTGGTAAATGGAAATAATAGCAGTAGTTGGGGGAAAAACAGTTCTGTCAGTATTTGTTTGTTTTGATGAGAATTTTGCAAGGGCTGTAAAATGAAATTACTGTCCTGTGTCCATCCAATTAAAAGCTAATGAGTCTAGATCGTAACAGTACTTAGTAGGTATTATAGTACTTAGTACTTAGTAGGTATTATACTTTACTCATTTCGTTCTAATAAATATGTCTTTTTCTAACCTAGAATATTATAAATTATCATTCCGCAAATAATTCATTAAAATTTAAATATTTTTTTTCACATTTTTTTTTAATATTTAAGGTGGCCCGTGGCTATTTAATGGTGCAGAGGCTCCCTTTTATAAATTGAATTTTCGGCATGTAAGCGTTAACTGATTTTTGTAAGTTTTGGTAGGGCAATAAAGGAGTCTTCAAATTATACACTCAGTCAGGACTTTAAAGTGGTACTACGACGAAAATTTTTGTCTTTCTTTTCGTCTTTTTTTTACTTCAGTTTATCCAATGAGTTCATAATAACATAAATCGCTATAATTTAGAACGATATAAGCTTACTGAACCTAGATATTGCTGGCCGAAAACAGCCGAAAACCACCGAAAATCCGGCCGCCATTACTCAGTTTAAAAAGTCAAGCCCGTGATTATTCTAAAAAGCGGTCTCACGTGTGAGTTGTCTCGCGACGTCATATTCGCAACGAAGATCGTGGTCACCCGCGTGGTCATTCCTTCGACAACAGCGAAAGAACCACTAAATGAAAAGGATTTGGAGACGTCTTTGCCGTAAAATTTACGTCAGTTCGTCGGAAAGCTTTGCGAAGGACAATTTTGGCGAAGAACTCGATGAATTTTCAGGATCTATTTCGTTTCATGAGGATTTGGCGACGTATGACTTTAGAGAATAAGCTGCCGAATTGGAAGGCAAGAATGGCTCAATAGAAGCCGAAGAAGACCGTCAATTTCAAGGAACGTTTACTCAGGAAGTGGACGTTTATACATGGTACGATAAGGAATTCTTTTTTAAAATATTTATGGTGAACTTTTCCCCGTTTGAGTTTGGTAAGCGGATTATAATGGCTGTTTGCAGAAGCATCGAATCTTGACTTTTGTTTACAATACGTGTATTAGCATTCCACACTGAAGTTTAGAACAAATAAAGTCAACTGCTCGATTACTATTTCTTACTGGATTCAGTTCCTTGAGTTTTTTACAGTGCAAAACTGAAAGAATAAATTGGTGTTGTAGAAAAGTAAACGATGTTGTTCTTACTGTTATTGATAACACTGCAGACATCAAAGTGTACAGCTCAGGTTGCTGACATCTTGAATTATTGTAAACCCCATCAATAGTCCCAGTAGCAGATAGTTGGGGCAGAAGGAACATTTTGTCCGCATCGATTTTATCCATTTAAATTTACTTATCCTTGGTCTCCAAGGAGGCATAAATCCGAGTAAATCAAGCAAATGTGCAAAGTCAACACAATAATAAGCACTGTGTTCTTAAGTCTGGAAGAGCTAGCATCTGTCAGTGTGTATTTTTTAATTCTCCCAAAATCACACAAGGTTAGGCATATGAAAGTTTAATGTGCAAGTTTTGAAAGAATGAACATATTGATATATATATATATATAACCATTATTTGATTTTCTAACAAAGGAATTTGCAGAATGAAATTTATTATACTTTGTAACATGTTACTATCATCTTGTTGCCTTAAAACTTACTGCTGTTTCAACAGTGTGTGGGTGAAAAGGAATACATTGTAGCTTAGCACAAGAGATCACAAGGCAATACTGTGGTTTCTTATTTTGCTCTTATTCTTTATGAAAGCCAGGTTCTCATGGCCTCAGAGAAGGCCCTGCAAAATAGCAGATCATGTGACCATAAAAACCTCCAAATGCATTGTATCTTGCATATTTCATATACTGAAAATCCTCTATTAAGCCCCCCCTTTTTTTTTGGAGAAAGAAATTGCCTGCATAGTTGAGTTCAGTTGAACTACCGGCATGCAGACACTGTATGAAGGCCCTTCCTAGAGAACATCACAAGCAGAATATTCCCAGTACATACCAGAAATGCCTCCTCGAAGTACATTAGTTTGTAAATAAACACCTTGATCATTTATTTGATGGTACCTTACCTGCAATACACCCGGGATACATTGAGTAGCTAGGTGCATAAAGGGCCAATTTTGATTTTTGACATTTTTCACTCACAATAAATTGTGTTTTATTATCCAAAAGCAAAATACCATAATTTCTGTTGCTCTTGTTGCTGGTTACCATTAGCTGATTTAAAAGAGATTCGGTTAGACATAAGCATCCCACACCTTTGAAAATATATTTTGACCTGAAATGTATTTTGTCCTTTCCTTCTGTGAAAATACAGGATCTTTTGGCCTGATTGGCTCCATGTTACTTTATCTTACATGAACATGTTATTACTTGAGCAAGAGAGTACATTCTTGGCTAAAAAAATACTTTGTGAGTGAAAAATGTCAAAACTCTACATAAACCCTTTATGTGCTGAGCCAGGAGCTCAATGAAAAAAAAAAAAACAACAGAAAATAGCAGTAAATGAGAACTAGGTTTACTAAAGTAAATTAAATGTTTTATAAACAAAAAAGTTAATCTTGCTTGTATACAGTACACTGTGTATGGAGCTCTGCTTTATATACACTGCTTAATACTGACAATAATATTGATTATTGCAGACAGTTTCCTCTGTCCCAATTGAATTAAATCCAGTGTTTTTTTCTTTAAAATTGCCCTTCCAACAGTGTTGTTATAAAAGAGATCTAATAGCATTCAACTGTACCTTTATAAGAAAGCATGGTGGCTTTGCAGGTCATTAGTTATCTAACATGTTCACATCTCTTTATCCTTAGTTGTTTATGGGGTCAGATTCTCCATTAACAGGAAAGTCAATGAAAAGAGGTATTGCAAATACACACAAAGAAAGTGGCTGGGTAATAATCCAACATTGCTCACTGCATCACACACACTCTGAGTGCTTGGAAGAAACCACCTTGGGGAATATTGCCTCACAGTTTCATTTTGGGTAGATTTCAATGTTAAATCCAAACATATATATGACTAAAAGGAACAAATTTAAATGGAGTATGCTATCCTGATTGTACACAGAAATGTTTCATACCTAGGGCAATGCCACCTTTTCTAGTATCACTTTGAAAAGTCCAAAAAAAAAACAATTGTAAAGGAAATCAAAAAAATAATGCTTCAGTTTTGTTGACAATAAAACTATAATTAAGCGTCTTTGACTGCACATGGACTGGATTGCAACTTGAAAAAAAAAGGTTCTTCCTTTGTGTATTGGAAAAATAACTGAATTTCTATTACTTGTTCTCTGTTGAAGGAATCACTTTTATCCAAGAGCCAAAGGTAGTTAGTTAAATAATTAGTAGTTTTGCACACGAAAACAAAATCCCCTAAACATTACCATTTTAAAATGTAAAAAAAAAAACAGTACAAGATGCATCAAGGATGCAGTCCCACTGCACCGTGCTTTATTAAATTTTTAATATGAAAATATTGCAGAATAAATAACAATGACCAACAACAATACAGCAGTTAACATGTGTCAATGAGCAACAATTTGATGTAACTTTAAAATGGAAAACTAAGAACACAGATAATAAATTGGATAACAACAAGTCAAGAATATTTTCAGTTCCTGTAATCAGAAAATACAGTGTCATGCGAGTGTATTTGAAAATGTGATACAAATAAGGAGAATATTCAGAAACAACCAGGCCAATTTATGCCATAAGCTATTAGTTTGTATGACATGTAGTATCTATGGAGTATTTAAAAAAAGCTCAAGCCTCAGAACCTATATAGCCAGTTGATGTACACGTTTGAGAAACAAAAAATGCATACATGTACGCCACTCACCCGGTATGTTGTTTCACAATATTCATGAAAACAATCAACAGTTTATTTTCGAATCCTCCTGGTTCACGCGTTTCACTCAGTCTCTCAAATTCCCTTGGAAAGTAAATCTCACGGTAGTAGTAGTAGTAAACTATTATAAAGTGGTTCCTAGCGGTTGAGTTTCCCCTGTTATACTGTATTGTCAGAAGAAAGTATCCATCTTGAGCGGTTGGGCGCGTTGAACTCTCACAGAACTGGTCGGTAGACGATTTGTGTAAAGAAATTCAGCCTTTTGAGAATGTTTCGGCGCCCGTGTTGTACAAAATTAACAGGAGGCATCTTCTCGAACGTTTACAGAAACATCTTCGGCATAAAGCAGGCCCTAGAACCACCAAGATTAAAATAAAGGTCTTGTTTATGCGAGATCAGCCTTTCCACACAACGAAGCGGCCATTGTTGTGTTGCGAATATGACGTCATCTTCCTCTCGCCTCAACTAGATCCAGCTCTCTATGTGGTTCTCGGCCATTTTTAAATCGAGTAATGGCGGCAAACCGAAGCTGAACTTTACGTTTATAATAACTGCTCTTCCCGATGGAATTTGAACTTAAAATTTGGCATGGTAAGTATTCAGCACTTCTACTTTCCAAAACTGAAGAGAAAGGGAAGTGCAAAATTTTGATCATAGTACCACTTTAAATTTTAGTGCATACAGTATAAGATAAGCGATTAAAAGTTACAAGCGTTCTTAGAAAACCCTTTTTTTTTTTTTTTAAGAAAACGCTAATATTTTCATGAAACAAGGACAGATTTTTTTTTCTAATTAAGCTCAATAAGTTCCAAGACTTCAAGCTTTGCTGTGGGCAATTTTCCACAAAATCGGCTGGACAGAAATTACAACTGCACAGTCGAATGCTGAATTTAAGCTTCCAAAATTTGGAGCATAACATTTAATGTTATGCTTGCATATTTGTCTCAGCTATTGCAAGAACGCTAAAATAAGGCTACAATCGCACCCTATTACTTGAAAGCTTGATGCAACCAAAAACTTTGCTGAATAACCGGAAAAGATCCGAAGCTCCCAGCAAAAACCAAAGCAAAGAAAGAACAAGATGTTTATAGTGCCTAATTTATGAATTTCAAGAAATTAAAGTTTGTTCAACTCGTGAAAAAACTATCGATTTGTTTTGTGGTATTTTTAAGTATGATAACATTCAGTATGTACAAACGGCCTAACTTAGTTTCATATATAGTCTTGACGAAACTTGGCGAATTTGGGTCGTCAAGTTTGCTACTTCACGTCTTCCATTTTCTTAATGCTTTGAAAAACCCCTTGTTTTTCGTAAAGTTTTCAAAGTTGCCACATTCTGGGATTATTTGCCACTTGGGAATTACCGATCATCGTTAATACAATAGGCCATTTGCACGATTGTAGTCAAATGACGCCATCGCCGTGCAAATGGCCTATTGTATTAACGATGATCAGTGATTCCCAAGTGGCAAATAATCCCAGAATGCGGCAACTTTGGATAATTTACAAAACACAAGGGGTTTTCAAAGCATTTAAATTATTTAATATTTTGCCTTGAGCTCTGATTAGTTTATGGGATTAATGTCTGCGTGGCTCTGTTGTGATTGACCACTGATAGTACATGTAATTATTTTGGTTTTATGACACTCAAATGAAAACCACTCCATAGTATACTAATTAAGTTTAAAACTTCTAAAAATCTGGTAATTCAAAATGTTCATTGAATTACTCCTTTTAAGCACGACCTTGGCGGTGGTCAACTCGCCAAATACCACTGGATTTTCAGTTTTGGCTAGTGAAATTCCCTTAGTTACTGCACTAGCCATGTTGACTACCAAAGTTATGGAGGCAAATTTCTTTGTCAACTGCAAAAGATAAATTTAGTGGTGACACAATGCTGTAAATTGTGGCACAATGTTATGCAGAAAGAACGAAGCAAATGCATGAAGCTTCACAACGAAACCATACTCAGCTAGAGACTTGATCCCATCTCCCAGTTCGATTGCCATCTTGTTGTTTACATGCTTCAACGATATTCAATGGATATTAGAGGCTTTTTTTCCCGTCCTCAAATTTTCATTCTTTAAATTCTCCCGGCTCAAAAAGGAAAGCTTCAAAGTTCAGTGGAAGCAGAGGAAAAAGAAAATTTGTCCGGAGCTGGACAAAGATTTCCCGTGGTTGGAATACGATGGGGAGAAAATGCAATGCAAACTTAGCTACAAAGAGTGACTCCTCAGTGACTATTTCAGTTCAGAAGTTAAATTTTTATTTTTCCATTTCATCTCCATTTGGAAACATTTAGTAGTAATTACTAAAGCAGACCTTCCACTCTCATGAATTGGTCGCGTGACTCACGATTTCAGGAGTCATCTCACGGTCTCACGATTTAACCTTTAAATCTCACGGTTTTCCTCAATGAATTACAACCTCAATCAGATACATGTACGGCCTAAAATCAACTCGATTTATAAAATAATAGTTGCGAATACGGCCCAAAATATTGTATCAATTGTTAATGTTTACGTTTTTTCTCACTGGGAATCTAGTGGGCCGAGCTAAACCTCGTTCTGAAGTTCAATCAGAGCACAAAGTCCCCTGGGAAGGTACATTTGTACAGTAGTTTGAACACTGCTAGGTATTGTTAGCGTTGATATTCCTTTGTTTTAAAACATTTTTGTAAATCTCACTATTTCGGACCCGAATCTTAAGATTTTTGGGGGTAAATTTTGGAGACCTCAAGATTTCAGGGTTTTAGATGTTGGAAGGTCTGATGTACATGTAAATAAAGGTAGAGTACTCACCGAGGTTTGAACCATAACCCTCCAGCTCTGGAGTCTACAGTACTGTATTCTCCATATCCACTTGACCACACAGGACTTGCTGCACAGTCAACCAATATTTTCTGTAAAATTTTATCATTACTTATTCATCCCAGAACCCCCTCTGTCAAAAGCTTATAATTTATTCATAGATCCCAAGTCCTTTCAGTGCTTGTCTTATGTGCAAGGCATTTTAGGGTCTTGCAAAATGGCATCAGTAAATGAAGATTATTGTGTGGATAAAGAGCAGTTTTACCTAAAAATAACTGAGCTTAAACAACAACAAACAAACTCAACTTCACCACCAAATATATTATTACAGGACTCATTTTATGAGAATGCAATTCAGCATCTTAGAAGCAATTAGCAAGACAATCTTACCACATGGAAACAGAACACCATTTCCAGAAAGAAGTTGATCTACTCTCATGGTACATTTGTATGATTCTTACAATGGACAGAAAGAAAGTTATTCCTAAATGGCAACTATAATGATGTTCTGACTGAAGCTTACCAACAAGTTGCCCACACAGGAAGACAAAAAAAAACAACAGAAAAATGGCTAACTGACAGAAATTACTCTGAAATAAGTCAGAGAGTTATCAATGTGTTTGTTGGCCTATGCAGGCTTCATTCAGAGCAGAAATCAATAACAAACAGAGTTAAGCCTATTAAAAGCTCACTACAAAGTGAAGACTTCCTAAGCCTCATCAAAATAGACTTGATGGATTTCAGAAACTGTGCATGTACATTTGTAAATGTTCAAATCCTCACACAGGGGTCATGATGTCTGGAAACGATCACCACACAAAGTTTGTCAGTAGCCACTGCTTATCCTCTGCATGGAAAGATTAAAGCAACTGAAGTCCTGGCTACTCTAGATCTGAAGGTGTATTGCAACACATACACATGTATGGGTACCAAAGCAAATAATCTGTGATAATGGAAGAGAATTTAAGAATGAAATGGTTCAAAACTTTGCCAAAGAGAATGACATAGAATTAAAGCATGGAAGCCCAAGAACACCCACCACACAAGGACTTGTTGAATGCTCCAACAGAACATATGGAACGAGGATATGAGAGCTATCATCATGAGCAAAGCAAACAAAGACCTTACAAAGTGGTGCCATTTCACAACATAAGCAAGCTACACCATGAACATAACATATCACAGAGCCAAAGCAGGCTAAAAAAATCTTCAAAGTTGGAGACATGGTAGCCATTCAAATAGAAAAGTGTGATAAAGTAACATCGCTTCATCCCAAAATGTTGCTAGGGAAGATTGTCAGTCTTTGCGAGCAAGACTATGCCAAAGTAGTGACTCAATTATTAATAGTGATTACACATTTATACAAACCCCAACATGTCAAAATAGCCCTTTAAAGAGAAGCTCTGGGATGGGGTTAAACCCAAATGGTACATGTATACTTTTAGCACTGGTGAGCAGTGGCCCTTACCTTATATAAAAGCAAACCAATAACATCTGATTCGGTGCTTAACCCTAAATAGTGGTGTGTTTTTAAAAAAATAAACTGGTTGAAAAATTGAAGGGGTCGGGGCATATCCAGCCTATGTTGCTTTTTGAGCGTTTTACTATTTTTTCTCGCTCAGATTTGCCTAATTTTATCATACAACGAATAATATCACAAACCCTTGTCGAATTTGCACTAATCCTAAGAAACTGGACTAATTTCACCTGAAAAAAAGCAGAGTTCTGGTCTTCTAGTGGCTGTTTACACAGAGCGTAATTTCGACGCCATTACAGGAGATTGGCCGCGAGAATATGCGACCGCAATACTCCTGACCCGCGTCAACGACATGAACGAAAATACCGTTATTTACGCGCGCCTGGTTCGTTATCGATCGCGAGCTCGCTACGGCAAACACGTCGTCTGTAGCATGCGTATGAGCCAATATGTTTAAGGCCCGTCCGGTGATTGAAGGACATAATTAAGTCTGGAAATCCGTAAGTCTCTAGCACCTCTCAAAGAAACGAGTCGTGTTTCTTGCCTAAATCTCTATTTCACGCTCGAAGGTGAAAATAGACGTTGGTGGACAAGGCGAGTCGGCGGGAAAGTCAGGAATCACTTCGGATCAGAAAAGGGGCAGAGTAGTAAGTGAGGGTTCATTCGATGCTCAAAAGTGACACATTTTGGTTAAGACTGAATGTAAGTTCATTACCAAAAAGAGGATGCGAAGGGACTGGGGCGAAACCAGTTTTTTGGCACCAAACGTCTTAGAAACATTTTTGGGTCAAACGATTTTTGGACCCAAGTTTTTTGAAAAAATTTTCGGTCTCGCACGATTTTTGAGCGATGTTCGCGAGTTTCGAAGGAAAATGTTTTTTTTTTAAATTAAAAAAGTGCGAGCATTCTTGTTTAAACAATTGCGAGCGCTTGTCTTGCCGAGTACACACAAATTTTACTCTCGAAAGACTCAAAAAATATATATTTCGCCTTCGTTTGTTCATTTTTTGCAATTAAAAAAAAACCCAGCTTGCTTATTTAGACAGCCAACGCAACAAGTACACATAAATTTTACCCTTGAAAAAACAAACATATATTTGCCTTGGACGAAAACATACAGCTTCTCGTTCAAACAATTTCGACGGCCGGATCTTGAAAAAAGAAAAAAAGATGTATTTTGCATTCGAGGAAAAAAATCTTTTTTTTTTCAATTAAAAAAAGATCCGTATTTTTTTGTTTAAACAATTTTGACGCCCACAGCTGCTGAGTACACGGTTCGTTCGTCAATCGCGATCTCGTTCAAACAATTTCGACGGCCGGATCTTGAAAAAAGAAAAAAAAAAGATGTATTTTGCATTCGAGGAAAAAATCTTCTTTTTTTTTTTTAATTAAAAAAAGATCCGTATTTTTTTGTTTAAACAATTTTGACGCCCACAGCTGCTGAGTACACGGTTCGTTCGTCAATCGCGAAAGGTTGTTTGACGAGGAAAAAAAATCATTATTCGCACGGGACTGACCCAAAAGACGAAATCGTAAGTTTTGAATTTCTGTATTTTGTTACGGTTTATCTCCTTTTTTCGCATTTGCCCAGGTATATATATATATTTGACACGTGTTTTTTTTTGTGCAGGTGGTAAAAACAATCAAATGTCCCAGAAAAGGATACAATTTGATCGAAAAGCTGCTGCCCAAATTAAAACAATTCTATATGGATCATGCAGTTCAATTTATTGTTGGAAAGGCACACTGTAAAACCCAACTGCGGATGAATCTTTCTCCAACACAGATGAGAAAAACCTGGAAGCATCAGGAATGAAGATATCGAGGAAATAGGCGCCCATTTTTTCCTTCAGAAAGGTCATGTGTATTATGCACAAGTACAGGGACAGTTGGCTATTACAGGGTCAACTTGCCGGTGCGATTTTTTGTATTTATTTATCGGAATCCACTCAAATGTCCCAGGAAAGGATACAATTTGATCGTTTATGACTGGACACAAAAGCTGCTGCCAAAATTAAAACAATTCTGTAGGAATCATGCAGTTCATCTTTGGAGGATAATAATATTGTATCTATCATAAACACTGCGAAATTCGAGTTGGTAAGCGGCATGCGTACCGCCGTGGAAACCGATCGTTTTCGTTTGTATAAAGCTATTTTACAGGCGAGCTTTCCTTGTAAATTAAACTTGATTAAATGCTGTTATTATTTGGAATTTGTTGGAACGAATATTGTGATTGTATTATTGCATTTAGCGAATTTCCCATGTGGCGCGTTTTCGCAGGCAAATTTTCTTGAGCACATGTTTTATTCTGCCTGGTTACTAAGGTTAACCAAGATGGCCGCTTGTTTAAAAACTCTTTTCTAGCTTTGTCTTCTTTCGTTCGTCTTCGGTGTTCCTTCATTGCTAAAAGCTTCAAAATGTCCAACAAACGTAGCGAGCACTGTTTTAACACAGGTATTTTGACAATTTGATGTTAAATTTTACAATTTATAACCGCAACGCTCACGTTCGTGCGTTACGTGTTCGATGCGTATTCTTCGATCGGAGGCGCTCTTGTACCTCTGTTAGAGAAACAAGACTCACTTTTCTAAGTTATTCATTAATCTGCCAAACCTTAATGCTTTGGAAACCCTTCACAAACACTTTGCAAACCCTTTACAAATCCAGTTTGGGAGGGGGGGGGGGGGGGGGAAGTGGTGTTTGAAACCCGGTTTGACCTAAATGCCAGTTTCCGTTACTTCCCACCATAGAATGTAACATTAAAATGATATATTAATTATCTATACTAACATCGTCTCCTGCTCTTTAGATTTCCAGGGGAATTATTTTTTTATAATTATTCTGGGTTTTATTGTCTATTGAGGAATCTATTTTTTGCTTTAAACAGAGATTTTTCATAATATTCGAGTCAAGCGGCTATGGATTTGGACGAGCACAATAGTTTGGTTGGTAATGCCCTTGTACATAGTATTACACTCTTTTTGTTGGTATACCTGCATTTTTAAGAATCTTTTTTTTTTCGTAGAAATGTCCGTGAGACTGGGATTGGCCAAAATTTTAAGAACGTGCTAAGAATTAAAACATACCCAGGCCGTGCTTGTCTTAAGAACGTCTTTTTTCTGTCACTCTTATTTTTTACTATTCAGTAACTAGGATAAAATGAAAACTGAGCGTCAGCTCAAAATGCAGCTGTGTGTTTTTTTTAACGACGTTGCAGGTCGTTTTCAACTCCGAGTAACTCAGAGCAACTCACGCGATGACAGAGGGTCGATCACAGATGAGAATTACTCTTAAGAGTAATCTAAAAAATCACTCTTGCTCTGACAATACTCAAAATTTCAAGAATGACATTTATTAAAGACAATTGCAAAATAATGCATCATTAAATCCCCTCTCCGTCGAATTCATTTCTAACGGAATTGATCTGACTGTATAAAAAAACTATCGTAATATTTTCTCTTTCTATGAAATTAATCTCGACATCGTTAAATCGTTAATGGTTAGTTGTAACCATAGCAAATCTATGAAATACGGTAAATAAGATAGTAGCAGTTATACTTTGTCTATTATATTTTTGGAACGAGTTGTTCAGGTTTCACAATTTACTCGCAATTAAGACCGACTCTCTGGTGCAGCTCACTATTACTCAGTGCAACTCAGAGCACTTGAAAGAGCAACTTAGAGCAATTGAGTGCATGAGCAACTCAGAGCAGTTGGGTGCGCAACTTAGAGCAACTCAGAGTAACTCAGAGCAATTCACGCGATGATATAGGGTCGATAACAGATGAGAATTACTCCTTTAAGAGTAATCTAAAAAAAATCACCGTTGCTCCTTGTCGATCTGTGAAGTATTTCTTACCAAACGTTTGCTTTTACGTTTTTTAAAAGCCAGTTTCGATCACTCTTTTTGTTTGTATACACGCATTTTAAGAATCTTTTCTTTTTTCGTAAAAATGTCCGTGAGACTGGGATTGGCCAAAATTTTAAGAACGTGCTAAGAACATACCCAGGCTGTGCTTGTCTTAAGAACGTCTTTTTTCTGTCACTCTTATTTTTTCTATTCAGTAACTAGAATAAAATGAAAACTGAGGGTCAGCTCAAAATGCAGTTGAGTGTTTTTTTAATGACGTTGCAGGTCGTTTTCAACTCCGAGTAACTCAGAACAACTCACGCGATGATAAAGGGTCGATAACAGATGAGAATTACTCTTTTAAGAGTAATCTAAAAAATCACTCTTGCTCTGACAATACTCAATATTTCAAGAATGACATTTATTAAAGACAATTCTGCAAAATAATGCATCATAAAATCCCCTCTCCGTCGAATTCATTTCTAACGGAATTGATCTGACTGTATAAAAAACTATCGTAATATTTTCTCTTTCTATGAAATTAATCTCGACATCAGTCGTTAAATCGTTAATGGTTAGTTGTAACCATAGCAAATCTATGAAATACGGTAAATAAGATAGTGGCAGTTATACTTTGTCTATTATATTTTTGGAACGAGTTGTTCAGGTTTCACAATTTACTCGCAATTAAGACCGACCCTCTGGTGCAGCTCACTATTACTCAGTGCAACTCAGAGCACTTGAAAGAGCCACTTAGAGCAATTGAGTGCATGAGCAACTCAGAGCAGTTGAGTGTGCAACTTAGAGCAACTCAGAGCAATTCACGCGATGATATAGGGTCGATAACAGATGAGAATTACTCTTTTAAGAATAATCTAAAAGAAATCACCGTTGCTCTTTGTCGATCTGTGAAGTATTGCTTACCAAACGTTTGCTTTTACGTTTTTTAAAAGCCAGTTTCGATCACTCTTTTTGTTTGTATACATGCATTTTAAGAATCTTTTTTTTTTGTAAAACTGTCCGTGAGACTGGGATTGGCCAAAATTTTAAGAACGTGCTAAGAACATACCCAGGCTGTGCTTGTCTTAAGAACGTCATTTTTCTGCCAGACTCTTATTTTTACTATTATTATTATTTTACTATTATTATTGCACAAACTTCACTTTCCCAATTATATTTATAAATAAATATTACAATGCAGATATTGATTGCTAGTGAAGGCGGTAAAATGGATTATACTCGCCGGAGATAATTTTAAACATTTCTAGGAATAAAAGGAAGTTGTTAAATTATGCGGTTTGCTTTAGAACAGATCTTTCACAATATTCGAGCCAAGCGGCTATGGATTTGGACGAGCACAATAGTTTGGTCGATAATGCACTTGTACATAGTATTACACTCTTTTTGTTGGTATACATGCATTTAAAAAACTTTTTTTTTCGTAAAAATGCCCGTAAGACTGGGATTGGCCAAAATTTTAAGAACGTGCTAAGAACATAACCAGGATTTGCTTGTCTTAAGAACGTCTTTTTTCTGTTACTCTTATTTTTACTATTAAGTAACTAGGATAAAATGAAAACTGAGCGTCAGCTCAAAATGCAGCTGTGTTTTTTTTTAACGACGGTGCAGGTCGTTTTCAACTCCGAGTAACTCAGAGCAACTCACGCGATGACAGAGGGTCGATAACAGATGAGAATTACTCTTTTAAGAGTAATCTAAAAAATCACTCTTGCTCTGACAATGCTCAAAATTTCAAGAATGACATTTATTAAAGACAATTGCAAAATAATGCATCATTAAATCCCCTCTCTGTCGAATTCATTTCTGACGGAATTGATCTGACTGTATAAAAAAACTTTCGTAATATTTTCTCTTTCTATGAAATAATCTCGACATCGTTAAATCGTTAATGGTTAGTTGTAACCATAGCAAATCTATGAAATACGGTAAATAAGATAGTGGCAGTTATACTTTGTCTATTATATTTTTGGAACGAGTTGTTCAGGTTTCACAATTTACTCGCAATTAAGACCGACCCTCTGGTGCAGCTCACTATTACTCAGTGCAACTCAGAGCACTTGAAAGAGCAGCTTAGAGCAATTGAGTGCATGAGCAACTCAGAGCAGTTGAGTGCGCAACTTAGAGCAACTCAGAGTAACTCAGAGCAATTCACGCGATGCCTGATATAGGGTCGATAACAGATGAGAATTACTCCTTTAAGAGTAATCTAAAAAAAATCACCGTTGCTCTTTGTCGATCTGTGAAGTATTGCTTACCAAACGTTTGCTTTTACGTTTTTTAAAAGCCAGTTCCGATCACTCTTTTTGTTTGTATACACGCATTTTAAGAATCTTTTCTTTTTTCGTAAAAATGTCCGTGAGACTGGGATTGGCCAAAATTTTAAGAACGTGCTAAGAACATCTATGGTCAAATTTAGCTATCATAAGCCCATATTGTAATTATTATATTAAGACTAGTTACTCATGCGCGTAGCGGCATGAGTTATAAAATGGGCTTCGTTTTTCTTTTTATTCTTTTTATTTTTTGTGTCACGATTTTGCATGCAAATTTATTCACGCATATTTTAAATTGTGTATTTCCGGTTCACAGCTTTGATTTTTACACTTCCGGTTTAGTGACTTCCGGCTACTCTCACTTCCGACAAAACATCGTTATTGAAGTGTCACGACAGCGTCTCCTACAACCCTACTCACATCAGTAATGTTCACGTCAGGTATATATTATCTTCACAACAATGACTGGCTTCATTGTGGTACAGCCTTCATTTATAAAACATTCAATAGTAACGTGGTTTGCAGGTACGACGACTGAATTCTCCATGTCGGACGTCTTCTTATCTTGTTTAAATTTTTAAAATTTTAATTGCTTCTTTTCTTATGGTACATTGAAGTATAAAACAAATGTTTGATACGCATGCGCATGACAAACATTTTCCGTCATTTGGTCTTATTGGTGTATAAGTCAGTCCTGTATTTCTCCCACAGAGGTGAACGTTGCTTTTATACACAGCATACAACTTGAAGCCGAATTTGTCGCGATTCTGAAAAAACTAAGAGCTATTTTTAATCAGACTTCTTCCGAGGCAAAAATGTCAAACATCGATCTCTCGCACTCGCAATTTATTTCCCGTTTTACTGCCGATTCTTTGTAATGTCTGTATCGGAGCAGTCCTCGCTGCCTGTGGTGAGTAATTTCAAGACTTTTTTCAAGAAAGAACAATAGAAACACACGGCAAAACAGCGTCGTTACTTCAACCCATCAGATTTAATAAAACATCTGGACTTTGGGACTGGACTTCTGTGGATTATGGACTAGGGAATGCGTGTCATATTAATGTAGATTTTTACTGACTTTATTGCTTTTTGTGGTTACTAGGTTACTAGTAACCACTATGCTGTCACCTGTGTAAGTAAGTCCGACTTTCCGAAGCGCGAAGTTGTGCCAAGTTCACCCGATTGCTGTACGATGAGACAGTTCTGATAGCTTCGGATTAGACGACTCGATTGTCAAGGCAGTTCTGTTTGTACGTGCGCGCTTTGGATTCGTGGAAAAGGTAAACGGAGCTTTCTCGTTATTTTTACTGCTTTACCAAGCACAGTTTTCACCAAATGTGGCCAAGTATTGTTTTCAAATATTATTTTAGGTATTTTCGTGGTTTGGAAAAAGGTTTTAGTGAAAAATCGAGCTGTGAATCGAAGTGTTTGTTAGCAGACCATGAGCTATCCGAACTCATGATTCAAACGCCGCCAGCATTTCATTTCTGTACCTTTGACCATTCAGAACTGTTTTTTTTATTAGCGAAAGCATTATTATACGAATCATTTTTCCGTATAAGATTGGCATTCTATTACACAGGAAAAGTCGGCGATTTTAGAAAGTATAATAAAAATAGGTTGCTGAATTGAATTATTTTGTGATGTTTATTATATTTTCGCAGACGCTAGCCGGTTCCTCGCAGTAATTAGGATACAATATATCGCCAAGACTTCCAGAAGCAGAAAATCACTGAATTCTGAAAAGTGTTTGACTCTTTTAATCAAAGGAAAGACATTTTCATTCAAGGAAATATGAGTTTCATTCAAAAGTTTTGACCTTTTATAGAAAATATATTTTAGATTCAGTGATTATAAAAACAGCTTGATATCAAATTACATTTGACATAAAATTTACACAAAGCAAAATTGTGTATTTGCGACAACACTTTGAAGAAACCGTGAAGCTTGGAAAAAACTTATTACAGATGGCAAAATCAAAGCATTTTTTTAAAGAACCAGCTTTAAGTTATGGAAACATTTCATTTCGATTTGGTCTTAAAATCACGGAAAGATTTTAGTGAATGCGTCACGCAACGTTTATTTACAAAATGTTTGACCAATTCATAGCAATTCTCACCAAAGATTTGAAATCTTTAAAAAAATCCCGGATCTCCTGAATGCGATTTCCTGTTTATTTAGGGCCTACAAAAAGTTAATGGCCATCCGGGCAGGAGGGGGTATCTGGGTTAAAAATTAAGGTGCGAGGGTTGGTCGGCCTGGCCGGGAAATCCGGGCGGGGGAGGGGTAAAAAAGTATTGCATCCGTCGGGGGGGGGGGGGGGGGGGGGATTTTTTCTGGAATAACCCATTTTACACTGGTTGCATGCGATTAAGTAACACAGGAAAACTAAATCTTTATATTGATTATCAAATTTCTTTTTACAGCATATCATCTACTGCCTATTTTTTTAAGTAGTCTTTTCAAATGTAACAGAAATAATTCACAGCTTGGAAAGTTATAGACGAGTGTGGATTTGATCGGAGTCAATAAATTAAATATTAAAAGCGAGCACAGAAAAATTGGTAATTTCAATCGCGCGTCTTAGAGTCTCTTGCGCATGAGTATAGGCTAAGTGTAGCCTCTTGTTTATTTTTAAGTGAGGAAACCTGACTCATTATAAGCCTCGTGGTTTCTTTCAGGTCTCCTCGCCATACACTTTTTTCTCTAATCCCTTATTATTTTCATCTTGCTCTGTAACATGTTGTATATATGGCAAATAAAGAATGAATGAATGAATGAAATGAATGAATACCCAGGATGTGCTTGTCTTAAGAACGTCTTTTTCTGTTACTCTTATTTTTACTATTAAGTAACTAGGATAAAATGAAAACTGAGCGTCAGCTCAAAATGCAGCTGAGTGTTTTTTTGAACGACGTTGCAGGTCGTTTTCAACTCCAAGTAACTAAGAGCAACTCATGCGATGAAAGAGGGTCGATAACAGATGAGAATTACTCTTCGGGTGTAAATAAGGGATTTCGCGCGATGGACAGAGCCGTACACACCTATTCGCAGACCCGAGATGCTTTCACTTTTTTCTATCCCAAGCGCTTGGGATAGAAAGTGGGAACAGACGGAGTTTGTACTTCCCCTTTGGACATTTGAAATAAATTTGTTGAAAGAGCGTCGTGTAAAATAAAAAAAAGTTAATTGAAAATGCAAATGCCTGTTTTGTTTATTTTGGGGACAATTGTTTTAACATCGCTTAAGGCTTACAGGCAACACGTGTCTCAAAACTTGTCAAAACCCATTAATATTAGCGCCACTTTGACAGAGCTTCATTTCACACGCCTATTTCATTTCACACAGAGCTCTTTCGACGAGACTAGAAGAAGAAACTTAGAGAGTTAAAATGGATTCAGCAAGTCGAAGCTTTAACATTGAATTGAATTACAACGACTTCACCTTAGACTCAAGTACTGACTTACAGAAACAATTCTGCCGACATTCCATCTATTATGCGGCCAGCAGTTTTTTACTCAACCTTGAAGACGAAGAAGGCTTCGACAGCGACCTAATCTTTGACAGAAAATCTCTGCTAGACGATATTTCAGGTGGCGACGTGGACGCGGTGGTGAGATTGTCTCCCTATTTTGTTGTGGAAAAAAGAAAAAATAGGTCTACAGCTCTTCGTCAGAAAAGCCATAGTGCGCAAGGCTTTGAGACAGGCGGGCGCCTGACAACATTTCTGAACAAGTCCGAAGTCATGAGGGAAGGATTGAATGGCGTATTGCAGTTGAATTCAAGGCTTTTCAATTACAAGCAGGAAAACAACTTCTGCGAACAAGAGGTTGTCAAGCCCGACAGAGTCTTCGTGTGTAACATTTTAGACCAAATGGCTATGCAAACAGGGCAAATCGAGAAAGTGAGCGATACCGTTTACAAGATGTCCCGAGAGTTGAAAGAAAAGTTGTTGACATTGAGCGAATCCTTTCAAAACTTATTTCTATTACATGTAGTTGACACAAAGTGTAAAGGTTTACTCAGCCATCAGCAGCTAGGAAAAATCGAGCAAAAATGTCACTCTTGTTCAAAGGTTTTAAGTTCAGAGAAATATGACTACACCTTGGGCGGGGATAAGCATTGTATAAGCCAATGCAAATTTTGCTTTGACTGTAGTCGAAAGCAATCGTTAAAGAGAAAAATAAGCAAAACGGGCTTTGCGTAAAAACAATTTTTTGTATGCATTTTTCAAGGGATAAAATTTCAATGTAGTGAAGGTTGAAAACAATAAAAGCTTATTTGAAGAGAACTGCATTATTTTCTCTTCTTATTCACGTTAACAACCGTTTTTTAACCTCTTTGAATGACTCGGCTATATAAATGAGCAAGGCGATGTGGCTGTACTCATTTTACAACAAGTTAACATCGAGTAACCATCGTGGATCAATATGCATTCTTGTCAATTCTGTGGAAGAGTTTTTAGCCGAAAATACAACAGAGATCGACACGAGAAGCAAGGTTGTAATAAACGTTTAGAGCAAGACCAAGAAGAGATGACCAGCCAGTATAGAATGGGAGAGAATTCTCCAGATACGTTTTATGATGGAAAAGAATTTGAGAAATATGAAAAGGCAATGGGTCGGAAAGAGAAAGAGGAATTAAAAGAAGAAGCAGCAGCAGAAGAAGAAGAAGAAGAAGAAGAAGACGAAGAAGAAGAGAAAGGTGATGATGATGATTCTGATGATGATGATTCTGATGATGATGATGATGATGATGATGATGATGATGATGATGATGATGATGATGATGATGGTGATGATAACGAAGACAAGAAAAGCACAGCTAGTGACGCCGAAAATGACGAAACTGATCCTTGGGATAAGTTACGTGAGGAAGTTATTAATGATCTAAGCTCAACCTGGGAAGAGCAGGTGAAAGAAAACAGAATGCAGGGTTTGCCACAAGACGTTGCAGAGGCTCAAGCATCCAATCTCTTACTCCCTGTTTACAGAAAGAGGCTACGAAGGTTGTATCTGCACTATCTAAAGTGGTATCGTGATCTTAGAACTGACCCACTGCATAAAAAGGTCATGAAAACATTGCATAGCTTTATGCAAGATGATGACATGGATTATGCGGAGGCCGCTGAAGCAGCAGTCAATACACGAAAATATTTATTGAACAGACTGTTTGACGAGGAGGACCTACCTAAAGAAACGTCAAATGAAGATGAAGACTTGACTTACACAGCAAGAAAGAGAAAATATTAAGATGGCTTTTATACGTGATCAATTCCATTGAAAATGAATTAGAAAAGGAGTGGATTTTCTGTTATGCATTATCTTGAAATTGTCTTTATGTATAATAAATTTATTAGTGTCATTCTTGAAATTGTCTTTTACATTGGTATGTCATTCTTGAAATTTTGAGTATTGCAGTCTTTGACCTCTGCTGTGATTTGTCTTTAAGTTATGTCAAACTGACTAGACAGAGATCGACAAAGAGCAAGAGTGATTTTTTTTTAAAATTACTCTTGAAAGAGTAATTATCATCTGTTATCGACCCTCTGTCATCGCGTGAGTTGCTCTGAGTTACTCGGAGTTGAAAACGACCTGCAACGTCGTTAAAAAAAAACTCAGCTGCATTTTGAGCTGACCCTCAGTTTTCATTTTATCCTAGTTAATGAACAGTAAAAATAAGAGTAACAGAAAAAAGACGTTCTTAAGACAAGCACAGCCTGGGTATGTTCTTAGCACGTTCTTAAAATTTTGGCCAATCCCAGTCTCACGGACATTTTTACGAAAAAAGAAAAGATTCTTAAAATGCGTGTATACAAACGAAAAGAGTGATCGAAACTGGCTTTTAAAAAACGTAAAAGCAAACGTTTGGTAAGAAATACTTCACAGATCGACAAGGAGCAACGGTGATTTTTTTTAGATTACTCTTAAAGGAGTAATTCTCATCTGTTATCGACACCAAGCTAACCCTGTAATAGCCAACTGTCCCTGTACTTGCGCATAATACGAATGACCTTTCTTAAGGTAAAAATGGGCGCCTATTTTCTCGATATAAAAATTTGGATCTCTGCGGCTTGATCTAAGGTATCCCCCCGTTTTAAAAAGGGACATTTTATTTCAAGTAATTCATATTTATCATCGCTTGATGGATCAAACACTTTTCCATCCGGACTTGCGCCAAGATAAGGAAACAAAGGATGGACAGAGAGACCAGCATCAAATACTGCAAAACCAGAAACATGCTGTTGCATCTTTTTAGTATATATTATTCTCGCAATTTTTTCATTTTCCTTTCCATGTGAAATTGCCTTCACATAAGACAAATCACTAGATAAAAATATACTTTTCAACATTGACTCTGAGGGGCACGAAACCCTCGCATATACTTTTCCAAAATTGGAGGCAGTAAGTCTGTAATTGTGCTGTTCAAGCCATTCGGCTGATTCACTTTGGAGCACTGTTCTACGCTCTAAAGCATGTGCTGCTTTTTTATCTATCAGAATACGATGAACAAAAAAATCAATCAAATCAGATCGATCAAGTTCGCCCAAATCAAATGATATATCGTTATCTAAAACAACTGGAATATCAGGAAATTCAAAACATTGAATAACTGGGCGTACAGTAGCAAAATTGTACGTAACGCATTTGCACAACTCATCAGAGTCCCTTCTGGCTCTCTTGCGCTTTGGCTTCCAAGCGAGAAAGGCCACCTCCGAATCCGACGAATCTCCTGATTCTTCTTCGTCCGCGATGCCATCCAACCACTTGAACACACGACACTCCCTGCAGGCGACATAAGGGCGACCTCGGTTCGATTTGGATTTTACGAAATTCAGGGAAAACCGTCGATCTCGCCCCGCGCAAGTGCACAGACTTTCCAGGCGTTTCCTTTCTCGCAGATGCTCGGGTAGAACCTTTTGACGAATTAAGGAACAGTAGTCGGAGAAAGTTTTCTGCGGGCAGAAAAACAAGCACGATCCTTTGGGACAAGCGAGATATTTATTAATCCCACCAATGACCCTCAATTCCTTCGTGGGATGAAAAAAGCAATGCCTTTTTACCATCTGCACAAAAAAAACAGCAACATACGTGTCAAATATATATATATTTTTTATATATATACCTGGGCAAATACGAAAAAGAAAATAAACCGTAACAAAATACAGAAATTCAAAACTTACGATTTCGTCTTTTGGGTCAGTCCCGTGCGAATAATGATTTTTTTTTTCTTCGATCCCTCGCCAAACAACCTTTCGCGATTGACGAACGAACCGTGTACTCAGCAGCTGTGGGCGTCAAAATTGTTTAAACAAAAAAATACGGATCTTTTTTTAATTAAAAAAAAAAAAAAGATTTTTTCCTCGAATGCAAAATACATCTTTGTTTTTTCTTTTTTCAAGATCCGGCCGTCGAAATTGTTTGAACGAGATCGCGATTGACGAACGAACCGTGTACTCAGCAGCTGTGGGCGTCAAAATTGTTTAAACCAAAAAAATACGGATCTTTTTTTAATTAAAAAAAAAAAAGATTTTTTTCCTCGAATGCAAAATACATCTTTTTTTCTTTTTTCAAGATCCGGCCGTCGAAATTGTTTGAACGAGAAGCTGTATGTTTTCGTCCAAGGCAAATATATGTTGTTTTTTTTTCAAGGGTAAAATTTCTGTGTACTTGTTGCGTTGGCTGTCTAAATAAGCAAGCTGGGTTTTTTTTTAATTGCGAAAAATGAACAAACGAAGGCGAAATATATTTTTTTTGAGTCTTTCGAGAGTAAAATTTGTGTGTACTCGGCAAGACAAGCGCTCGCAATTGTTTAAACAAGAATGCTCGCACTTTTTTAATTAAAAAAAAACATTTTCCTTCGAAACTCGCGAACATCGCTCAAAAATCGTGTGAGACCGAAAATTTTTTCAAAAAACTTGGGTCCAAAAATCGTTTGACCCAAAAATGTTTCTAAGACGTTTGGTGCCAAAAAACTGGTTTCGCCCCAGTCCCTTCGCATCCTCTTTTTGGTAATGAACTTACATTCAGTCTTAACCAAAATGTGTCACTTTTGAGCATCGAATGAACCCTCACTTACTACTGGGCAGCGTTGTGAGTTGTGGGCCATTTCCCATCCCGTGCCGTAGTCGAAATGCCCGATATCCGAAGTGCTTCGAGACTAATATTTTCCGTATTTCGTTTGGCGGACATTCCGTTTTCGTTTTCGCCATTGATATCCCGACATGCTTTGCGAAAGTGGCAGATAGGTCGGCTTTGCGTGGTCACGCGGGAGATTGAAATACAGCGTTGGGCAGCTCAAAGTGAGTTCTTGCGGCCGGGTGAAATTCAGCAAGGCGGGCAAAGACTATGAGCCGGCAGCGGAGGACCGGGAGTGCTTCCTAAAGGAGGTCCGTAACGATAAGGGAGATGGCGCGAATCTAAGTGGCTGACTATCGGGGATAAAAATGAAGCGATTTTGAGGGAATGAACTTCGGGATTTATTTTTCTTGAGCGGGATTCAGCGGTACGGGCCCAAACTTGGCCATCTGAAGTGAAAAATCAGCGTAAAATCGAGAAATTCGGGTAAACCTTGGGATTCATTTTTTCGAGCGGGATTCAGCGGGAGACATGCAGATTTTATTTTTTTTGCAACGTTAATTCTCGAAAATGACGGAAAAAACAACAGAAAAAAAATCTAAACAATGTTTTACAACGAATTTGTAGTTCACATGCCAAAAATGGACAAATCTGAGCAAGAAAAATAAAAAACGACCTCAAAAGCAACATAGGCTGGATATGCCCCGAGCCCTTCAATTATAAACCAGTTCAAAAATTTTAAACTGTTTTTTAAAAAAATAAACTGGTTTGAAAATTTTCAAACCAAAAAAAACATTTGAACCACAACAGAGACATGTGTTGACTTGGAATAATAATGAATCATTTACAGTCATGCACTGAGTTATTGTATTGTTTTTTTTACGTACCAGTCTGGACAGCCTCCAAAGATTGTATGAACAAGCATTAATTTTAATTGGATATAGGCTTATATTTGAATGAAAACGCTATGCGGGTGCAGCCCAGTATACTGAGAAACGGAACATCAAGCAGATATCACAGAATTTTATCAAGCAGCAAATTATTATTTGGGACACATCAGGATTTGCAATTATAATTATAAGAGGATTTGGGTGGAATTAATGATGCAGGATATACATGATTGTATTTCACCACAACTTGCTTTCTTAGCCCTTGACAATGTACTCAGCAATGTACTGCCCTTTTCTTGGTTGCAAAATGATTTTATGAAATGTTGCAATTTTTTCCTATTTAATTCTCACACTCCCTCTCCCTGCCATTTGGATTTCCACTTCCCACCCTCCTTGTTTCTTCCTGTCGGTTACCCATCCCATCCTAATTTGATAACACACTCTCTTTTTGACTATCATGAATCCAAAACGTATTTTCTTAAGTTTGGAACTTAAATATAAAAAAATATTGTGAAATGCAAAAGATTTGACAAAAAGTCATTGTCAAGAATGTGTGGAATTTTTTCTGGAATAACCCAACGTAAAAATGGCTATTTATAAGCACATTGTGATTCTTTTATAACATATTTTATTTCTAAATTTCATGTCCTCTTATTCTTTAGTCAGGTGCCCGACTCCAGATAATCTGAAAGTGGTATTTAAAAAACGCAATATATCAGTCAGTTGGCAGCGTCCACATCTAGTTTGGAAACGTTATGAAGTGTACTACACTGTTGTACAAAATGTAACACCAGTTCTAACTGGAAAGGTAAGATACAAGGGTGGGGGAAGCAACTATCCATACATTCTCTTACATTATAAATGAAAATAATCTGAATGATGTTCTTGCAACATGCAAAGCAATCATTGAGACTTTTGCAAGCAGATAACGTATATTATTTTTTTGTGCACATGCGCAGTCATTCACAAACCCAACGATCAACAACGATTTTTCAACGCAAAAGCGTCCAGCCATTTGTCCGTTGAAAATAATATTCTGTAAGCACCACTCACCATGATGTACACTGTAAGTGAACCGCTTTGCAAGTTGTGAGAGCATCATTACTCGATCCAAGGCCTCGTTTCTTACCCCTCCCCCCCCCCCCCCCCCCCCCCCACCCGTTGTAGAATAGTGCCTTAATCATTTATTGATATATAATCATTAAATAACTATATAACCTTGGGCTGGTTTCTTTTAAGAAACATTAAAATAGAAAAAAATAATTATAATATTATTTCTAACAATAATAATAATTAAAATTATACACAACCACTTTATTATCATTTAACAATTAAAATAACTATTTACAATACATTAAAAATTCTAAATACGATAAGATATGTACATTTGAAAATGGTGTTAAAATTGTCATATAATAATAATAATTATAATGTTAATAATTTGAATGGCTGATACTTTACTGTCTGAGCTCAGTCAGGCAAGCTGCTTCACACATATACTAGAGACGAAATGAAATTTTCAAAAAAGTTGATTTGATTGACATCGGTGTTACCATAATAACGATCTGATGACGTTGATTTTTGCATTTTAGTAATTTTCTCAACATCTAGACCTAAACTTTTAAAACGACTGTATGCCGCTTATAGACTAGATGTAAGTATTCAAGACTGCAAAGTTTGAAAAAATTCTATGAGAGTGTTTTCGAATAAAATTGGGTTGAATTTTTTCCATCAAAAGATCCAATGTTTCATTGTCGTATTATTTGTTGACAGCTGGTTTATTTCAGAACTTTTTTCTTTTGTTTACATTCTACATATTTGTGCGTTTTTGAAACAACACGTTTGCCATGCCTGCTTGCTATGTTTCTCTGATGCCAAAGCGATCGTGAGAATTCTTTTGATAGCACAATAGTAATTAACATAAGGCTGCAGCCACACACATGTACACTGTAACACGTTTAAATGTGGGTTTGTGTTGTAGGAATGGCAAACTTGTTGATTAAAAAGTGCACAAATATGTAGAATGTAGACAAAAGATATAAAGTTCTGAAATAAACCAGCTGTCAACAAATGAAGGGCTGAGAGCATGTCCAGCCTATATGACTTTTTAGGCCTTTTTTTATTTTTTCTCGCTCAGAATAGCTCAGAATAGCCCCATTTTATCGTACAGCGAATAATATCACAAGCCCTTGTCGAATTTGCACTAACCCTAAGGAATTTGACCAATTTCACCTGAAAAAAGCAGAGTTCTGGCCCTCCAGTGCTTTGACGGTACATTCAGAGCGCAATTTCGAAGCCATTTGAAAGCAGTTTGGCCGTGAGAATACGCGACTGCAATACTTCTGACCAGTGCCAACAACTAAACGAAAATACCGTTATTTACGCACGCCTGGCTCGCTTATCTATCGTGAGCTCACTACGGCAACACATCGCCTCTGTAGCGTGTGTGTAAGCCAACGTGTATGAGGCCCGTCCGGTGATTGAAAGACATCATTAAGTCCGGAAATCCTTGAGTCTCTAGCACTTCTCAAAGAAACGAGTCGTGTTTCTTGTCCTTCCTTGTGTCTGAAGCGCCATTTAGCGCTCGAGGTGAAAAACGAACCTTGGTCGGGAAGACGAGCCGGCGGGAAAGTCTGGAGTCACTTCGGATCAGAAAAGGGGCAGCGTTGAGAGTTGTGGGCCATTTCCCATCCCGTGCCGTGGTCGAAATGCCCGATATCCGAAGTGCTTTGAGACTTCTAGTATTTTGCAAAAACTTTCGGGCGGGAACTCCATTTCGGTTTTGTTGTAGGATTTCCCGACATGCTTTGCGACAGTGGTAGATGGGTCCGCTGTGCGTGGTCGGGCACTTGAAATACAGCTTTGGGCAGCTCGAAGTGAGTTGTTGCTGGCCGGCGGGAAGACGTTTCGCATTTGGAGTCTTTAATGCAACATTAAATTCGATCTAAAATGATTTTGAAATCGAGATACGCGTTTTGATGCGTATCAACCTTTAAATAATAAAACTTAGCCTGAAGTGAGCATGTGTTCGTCGGTGGTCTAGTGGTTTGGTCGGGGATTTGCGCTCGGGCGGCTCCGGGTTCGAATCACGCTCAGCATCATTTTTTTTTTTCTTTCTTTCTTCGAACTGGACATTATGAATTAAAGTGATTTGCTTTTTTTGCGTTCGTCAAAATTCCTTACGTTTAATTTTAAAAAAATATCGAACCGTGTCAGTGCGAAAACAGAAGCTTACCGCAATATTGCGTTACAATAGGAGCCTTTGATTTTTTTTTTTTTTGCATACGGTATTTCTCGAAAACGACGGAAAAAACAACGGAAAAAAATTCGGAACAATGTTTTGCAACTAATTTCTAGTTCACATGCCAAAATTGGACAAATCTGAGCAAGAAAAAATAAAAAAGGCCTAAAAAGTCAACATATAGGCTGGACATGCTCTCGGCCCTTCAAATAATATGGCACCTTTAAATGGAGTGAAAGTAGGACTGGCGTGTTTGTTGGTCATATGTCTTTGCATACTATCTTTCCTGCTAAATGTCTTCTCACAAATGGGACAGGACAAATTCATGTCAACTCAATGAAAGCTCAATGTGAACTGAGAAAGAGGCGAATGTTGCTCATTTTTTAGGCTAATTCCTCCTCAATTCTATTGTTTTTACCACCACCACCACAATTCTATTGTTTTCACCACCACCACCACCACAATTCTATTGATTTCACCACCACCACCACCACCACCGCCACAATTCTATTGTTTTCACCACCACCACCACCACCACCACAATTCTATTGATTTCACCACCACCGCCACAATTCTATTGTTTTCACCACCACCACCACAATTCTATTGATTTCACCACCACCGCCACCACCACAATTCTATTGTTTTCACCACCACCACAATCCTATTGTTTTTTCCTTCTATTCCACGATAAAAGACAACAACTCACTATTCTTAGCTCATTCTACAGTTATGTCTCAAGTAGTAAAGAACAACCGGGGTTTTCTACAACTCTTACCTAATGGTCCCGATCATCAGCGCCAATTTCTCTTAAAGACAGCTTCTCCACAACAGGTTCACGCCTTGTTACATATTCTTTATAACATTCTTACGGAAAACATTCCCTGTCCTGAAACAAATAAGCGTGTTTTGCTTCGACATAAGGATGCTCTTATTAATCTGGCCAATCAAAACGTTCCCTACAAGACAAAGAAGCAAATACTTGTACAAGAGGGTGGTGGCTTTACACAAGACTTATTGGCCCCCGTTGTTACAAGCTTGGGCGTTTTGATGCTATAAAAGAAACTATGCATTGTTGCACTGATTATTTGAAGCTTTTCTTTAACGAGTACGGATCGATATGAAGAGAAAAGTAGACTGGGATGAAGAAGAAATGGAGAGCGGAATGGAAGACACTATAACCTCCGATGAGGACAACGATGACGAGGAAGACAACGAGAAGCCAAGAATTAAAGATGTTTTAAGCAATCTTTCCAAAGCGGTGTCAAAAGAACGTGCTTCTGATTTGTTGCATAGCATGGCCGCTTCCAAAGATATCCTGTTTTGGGCACCTAGAGGCCAATTACTCCGAAATCAACGCATAATACCCGTGACAAACATCGCAGAGCTGGTTGAGTATGTGCTACTTCCCCATAACAATGATGTAGCCCGACCCCGTGCGCTTAATACCTTTTTAGATGGACTCGCAGAGTTGGGAATTGATAAGCGTTTAATCAAGAATAAAAAACTGTTGAGCGATCTTTTAGAGAAAGAAAAGATCTATCAAGAACAAAAAGAATCCAACAACGAGACTTATGAAGGAGATTCAACCGACAGCGAAGGGGAGGAAAGCGCTTCTGAGAACAGTCCGGCCGATGAGTCTGAAGAGAGCGACCAAGAAATTAGAAGTGATGAAGAGGATGAAGGAAATTCAACCGACAACGAAGAGGAGGAAAGCACTTCTGAAATCATGAAAATAATTCAGACAAAAAGTCAAATTCCATGTCATCATTGCGAGAGTTCAAATGTGCATGTAACCGGAGTCGTGAAATGTCCCAAATGCTTTTGGTATGATAATAAAAAGATTTGCCCCATATGCGAACACAAGATTCCTTTGGACAAAACTAAACACGTAAAAGAGACCCTTGCTCGTTGCGATGATTGCAGTGTGGTGAGACACAGAAAACCAAGGGAATCAAACAGTACTTTGTATAAACCCGATGAAAAAGAATAAATCAACTCTGTCTGTTTCGCATAATTAAAAGTTTTAACTTTGAAGCTACCGGTAAAGTCATGTTATAAAAGTTAAAGTGAGTGACTGAAAATCGATATAGAGTCTAGCGATGAAGCGGCTAAAACGGCGGTAAATACATTCAAATAAGAAGCGATTTTTAATACTGTGCAATTTTATTGCTTCTAAACTTGAATGTTTCGGAACAGTTTCAAACCCGGTAGATCGCATAATTTCTCCTTCGATATCGCTATAGTTCACACTATTTTAACTTTTCATTTAACATCCCCTTGAAATTTATAAGCATTAAAATTGTATGAAATTGTAATAAAATTATCACATTATGTCATTCTACCCAGTGTGGCTCTCGAGTTAAAAATAGAATATGATGACATTTATTCCCGACAATCCATTGACTTAAAATAGATTATGATGTCATCTCTACCTATTTTTAACCCATTACGTCACCTCTAAGGATCATGACGTCAGCTAATCCCCGATCCCGTGGCACCTAGGGATCATGACGTCAGCTAATCCCCGATCCCGTGGCACCTAGGGATCATGACGTCAGCTAATCCCCGATCCCGTGGCACCTAGGGATCATGACATCAGCTAATCCCCGATCCCGTGGCACCTAGGGATCATGACGTCAGCTAATCCCCGATCCCGTGGCACCTAGGGATCATGACGTCAGCTAATCCCCGATCCCAGGCGCGAACATACAATTCATAATATGATGTCATCACTCCCCATTGACCTAAAATAGATTATGATGTCATCTCTACCTATTTTTAACCCATTACGTCACCTCTAGGGATCATGACGTCAGTCACTCCCCTCCTCCCGTGGCGCAGAACATACAACTTATATCTACTCCTGTGAATAGCATGAGCATATTTAAGACTTTGCCTCTGATCACATCAACTGAAATCTAGCAAAACAAACAGGACGAAACCTTCAAGGAATGTAGTTTTATGACACATGAATAATATATGGTGAAATATTGTTTCTATTTGTCAGGAAAATGCTGGCATCAACGAATTAACAGAAAGTAATGCAAATCTTTAAATTTTTTATGGAAAATATTCAACCCAATTTTATTTGAAAATGCACTCATAGAATTTTTTCAAACTTTGCAGTCTTGAAAACCTACATCTAGACTCTAAGCAGCATACAGTCGTTTTAAAAGTTTAGGTCTAGATGTTGAGAAAATTACTAAATAAATATGCAAAAATCATGATGTCATCAGATCGTTGTTATGGTTACATCGATGTCAATCAAATATACTTATTTGGAAAGTTCATTTCATCTCTAGTATATGTGTGAAGCAGCTTGCCTGACCAAGCTCTGAGTGGGCGAGTATCAGCTGTTCAAAGTTGGGATGTTGTGTCGCCAAAAAACCCAGTCGAGCCACCTTAAGGAGATTGAAGGGGATTTGAGGAGAAGGCACCTTATGCAAATTTGGTCAGACTGTCAAACCCCGTTTTAGTTGGACCATTTTTTTTTGTAGTTATACAGTTCACTATTAAATATTTTATTCATGAGTGTGCAGAGATATAAAATTTCTCTTAGAGTGTTAACTCGATATCACGAATGAGTGAGATAATTATCCAGTTGAACGTGATCTTGACTTTAGAATAGAAATTTCATATCTCCAAGCTGCCATGTATTGTTTTGTTTATTATAAAATTACCACTGACTAATGCCCTACGTTTTAGCCTCTATCTTGAACATTTTTAAATGTCTATGACTCAAACTACCTGGAATGGTAATAAAGTCAATAAAGTTTCTTTTAGTAAAGATTTCACTCCAAATATTACGGGAGGTTAGGAGATATTTTCTAAACCTGTTTTAATCTAAACAACATTTAAACATGTTTAAGTGTTGGTGTGAATGGGGTATAAGTTTTAAAGGCTGTAAACAATAATGTCCGAAGATTTTCAGAACTTCTCCAAATACTGTCTGAGAGTGGTATGAACGTTTCAAAACGTTTTCAGGAATTTTCTAAAGATTTCTTGAGGAACATCCAAAGATGTTTCGATTGTAAGACCAACTGCACCTTGTAGCTTGTGTTACATTTAAGGTGGCGCCATATAGTTATTGGCTAGTATTCCAAATAAAATATACACAATCTTATTGCTGTCTTTCAAGAGTTTTGTTTGCAATACTAGGCATACTATACACTTACACATAGCTTACTAGGCTTTCTTCTTTACGGAGAAGTCTAACTTGGCAGTCTTGTCTCGTTACCATGGCAACGAATGATTGAGTTGTTGAGCTCGTTGTTCAAGGCTTATAAACCTCTCAACGGATTTTCTTGGTTATTACGTGGTAAATATTCACAATTTTTGGTGAAACAGAAGAAAAATTCAGTAAGTCCAATATAACAAAGCCATTAAAAAACGGTCATAGTTTTCGGCAATTTGCTTACTTTTCGTTTTTTACGTATATATGGAGCCACCTTAATAAGGTTAAGTTACCTGGTAGCTACTGTAAAGATATTGGATATCTTCACTCTTCACAGTTCCAATATAATTGATATTTTCATATGTTGAGATATAGTTTTTCCATAGGGGGAAAATCCTTGTCCTTGAAGTTTAATATATAATAAAATAAAATTATATAGTTTTTTTTTTTTCATATATCCATCTAAGTGAACCTTTAATCATTATGCAGTTGTACTTGGAAGCTGTGACTTAACATGTGCCTTCCTCTCTTCTATAGATGCATACACCTCAATTGCTGCTCTATAGTTTTGAAGCTGTTAGCTTTATCATTGAAGACCCTGAGCCATATGCAACATATGGATTCTTGGTATCGTGTAGCTTGAGCCCTATAGAAGGGTCTCTAGGGCCAGCAGCTTATATTGAAGTAACATCCAAGGAGAAAGGTACAGTATTTAAAATAAATCGGTATTAATTTAGACCTTCTGTTATCCTTTGATTTCAAGGCATTTAATACAATAAGTTTTAAGCCATTAGTTAAGCATGCATCCTGTTTCATTCATTTGAAAATGTATTAATTGTATATTTTTTTATACTGTAGCTGTACTTTGAACTGTATACTGTTTTTTATTGTAGATTGGGTAGGGGGTGGGGCAGCATGGTTAAAGATGTCAAATTGTCATCTGGAGCCCCCCATGTTAATTCAGCCTCTCTAACCACAAAGCAGCCTTGTTACATGGAAGCGGTGTTGTGTTTATATCCTTGGGCACCCCAGGATATGATGAAGATGGAAGTGGATTACAGTTCATCAAATATTAATGATTTTGTGACAGGCGGTCAAGATAATAAAATAAGCTTAAAGGGGCTATGTCACCCATTTTTAGTATCACTTTGGAAGCCCAAAAACATATTATTTGTTTCAATGGAAACCTTAAAATAATGGTCCAGCTTTGTTAACTAATTCTCTTCTAGTGCACAGAAACTAGTATTCGTTGTCTTTGGCTGCGGATGGCCAAGATGGAAATGGATTGCAACTTGAAAAAGTTGGCCAATTTTTTCAAATTCCTCCCAAGTGTTGTGGAAAAATCCCAGAAAAACTTTTTTTAGTTTGTTCTTCCTCGAAGAAATCGCTTGATATTATCTTCTTGGTGTTCTGAAAGCATTTTTATTTTTAAGCAAAGAGGCTTTGTCATATATTTAGTGTATTTTGACCAAAACACAGCCCCCGAACACAGCAAAATCTGTGTGACAGTGCCTCTTTAAGGCAAGCCCTGGCCATAATCATGAAAACACAACATTTTAGCCAACACACTGTCCTTTTCTTTAAATACCATGAAAGGGCAGGCCTATTTTTCTATTGATTATGCATGATTTTTGTGTGTGTTTGTCTTTAGCACCTTCTGAAGCACCATCGTGTAAAGTGAAAAACCAGACAATACATGGTCAAGCTTTTGTATCATTAAAGGTGAAAAATCATTTTATTCTATTTTAACCCTTTAACTCCCAAGAGTGCCAAACATCAAAATTCAAGAAAAATCCCAAATTTCATTTTGTAAAATATTGAAAAACAAATTGTACCATGCAAAAGTACTGACAAAGAGCCTTTAGTGTGTGTGATGAATCAAAATAATTTGCTATCATGAAGTGTGCTCCTGGGCACACTTTAAAACCAATTTCTTATTATTTTTTAAGTGGAAGCATGTTATGAACATGCTGTCACCTTTAACATCAGTCATAAATTATGGAGGGTCACAATACATTTACATAAAAATTTCTGCTGATAATGGACATTATAATTCAACACATTGATACACTGCCCAAATATGGTAAAAAAATTATCGATATACGCTATGTCTACATGACGTATATCCAACGATGGAGGTCAATTTTGCATTTTGAATAGAGAATGCAAAAAAAAAAAACTGTGCTTTGTTATCAATGTGTTGAATTATAAAACTATTATAGCGTTCAAGCTTGCGTGATGTCGCGCACGCTTTCGCGCTATAATAGTTAAATATTCGTATTCACGGTATTGAATTGGAACTAGCGTGCAGTCGAGGCTCATGCGGGGAATCTTTTCACGTGGAAATATTCGTGTTCGAAGAACGCAATCCTAATTTGGTGTTGGTTGCCCTGTGCCTTACATGCAGAAAAGTTTGAGATTTTTTTGGTGTTCGGTCTTCCAAATGGCCGCCCCTATTGCTTTTTTCAGGGGCTCATTTCTGCCGGAAATTCCTTCGAACGCGTCTCCATAATCTCCGATTACTGCTAGTTTTAATGATATTCCCCCGCATTAGCCTCGCCTGTAAGCTACAATCTTGGTCAGAAGTCTTGGGACACTTCACATTTTCCCCCACAAATTCTCTTTGTCGTTACCTCCCCCTCCCCACCCCCATATAACCAAGCCACAATATCTCAACTTTGTATTGGGGGGAAGGTCGGACCAGGAAATGGAACGATAGTTTCTCTCTACGAAAGAAATTGTCATTGTGTAGCATTTTCTTAGTCCCAAGCTATTTCGTCCGCGGTTGTAGTTCCAGTTCAATACCGAGAATAGGGAAAATATCAATGTCGTCACCAATTGTTATTAATGTGCCAACCAGAGCCTTATTGGCTGCCGAAACAAAAGGTTCTTTTGTTCCAGTGGTTGGCACATTTGAATAACAAAAAGAATGTTTGTAAACAGATATCATCCCTATACGAATATTGTCTATTGGGCTCATCCTCGGTGTAAGAACCTGTCAAATTCACGAGTGACGTAAAGCAAAGAAAACAAAAGGCATAAAACAATAGAGTCAACTGGGAATGCAATACTACAAAGGTAAAAAACAAAGGAAAAAGTCACAGGTTCTTACACCGAGGTAAACCCCAAATTTGACTGCTAAACAACCAGTGCTAATTAATCTAAGAGTAAAGACAATCTGTCATGTAGCAGCTGTGTAGTCTAGAACCAATACAAAACCAAATTAAACCTTTTGGGTCCATTTGCCTTTGATTTGTCCAGCTCCCACCAAAGGCTGCATGGAATGGAAGACCCAGGAGACTTAACATTTACTATGTCAATGGGGAACAACAAATACCTGTCAGTGTTTCACTGGACGAGTTACATGAAGACAGACCTGTAGAAGTAGAGTTACGTGATCTTGATCCACGCAAGAATTACTCTCTAAATGTGACCATGTGTACTAGTGGCGGCTGTGGAGAGAACGTAGGCCAATGCTTCATAAATGCGGTCCCAGAGGACTCTGTGTTAGATGGTGGGTTTTGCTTTAGTTTATTTGATGTGCTTTATACACTATAGCCTGCATAGCCGGCGCCAGTTTATTTATAGGCCGCAATTTCACGTGCCCCTCGCGTGCATGCCTTCCTGTGTCCCCCTCGAAAATGTACCCTATAAAGCGTTGTTCACATTAGTGGACTATCGACGTAATGGCGAGGTCACACAAATGTAAAACCCAACTTTACATTATGTTACGTCACAAGTGCGAGCAACACAACAAAGCGACTTATTAGGAACATAATGACATCAACATAACGACATAAGGAAAAAAATATTTTCTTTATGTCGTTATGTCCATGTTCTTTTGTCGCTATGTCGCTAGTTTTTAACCTTTGCCTGCTACATGTAGGTATTAGGTTATTCACACACACAAAAATATACAACACGGCAATTTATGCACAATACATCTTGGTCTTTCCTAAAAACACCAATACCAACATGCAAATTATCCTTACAGGTCTCCGTGCATTTCTCATGGTACAAGGTCGAAGAAGAAACGACTGTTTTTGCTGCGGAACGAGCGCAGCGAGTGAGCAGCAACATTATCAGAATTTAAGAGAAATATATGAGAAAAAATATAAGCTAGGAACTAGTGTATCCAAAAGATAGTAATTGCTGCGGTAAATTTGTTGTAATAATGCTGTTTTATCGCCTCGCTGGTATTACAGAATTTTCTCTTTCGTTTTTTGAGGGAAAGCAAAGCAAATGTAACCGGGATGAATCGACGAAAACTCCAGCTGATAAGACTAATTTTGTTTTGTTATTCACGCATCAAGTTCTTGCAATGTCTGTAGAATATTGTTGAGCAAAGGACGCGTTCACCACGAGGAAGGTGTGAAAATTTAGGTTTAACTTAATTATTGATAATGAATATGTTGCGTTACTAGCTAGCAGTATCGTATTCGCGTCTCCACGCGCTCAGTTCAGGTTTCGCGCCCCCACGCGCTCAGCTCAGTCTCATCGACCGCTGTCGGAGTGATTTCAAAATAAATTTGTCTTTTATTCCGTACAATCCTCGAAAATCTTTGCTATCCAACGGTCCTATCACCATGCCTCACAGTCCTCGCTCAACTCGCGGTAGTCTTCGACACTTCAGTTCCGATTACGACTGGCACATGTTGGACCAAAATATTACAAATCTCGCAGCCAACAGCTTGAAGCAGCAAGCGAGGCCACAGGCGTTGTTATCGTTATTTGGGTGTTCCACTGCTAAGAAAAAGTCTTTTTCTTAGCAGTATGTAGAACACCCAAATAACGATAACTCGCCGAAATCGCGTTAAATCGCCCCGAGGAGCAGGCAAACAACAAAGAATACAACACAGCAACAGGGTAAGTCAATTTATTCACATACGATTCGAATTTTTTAAGTTTCGATGCAAAACCGTTGAGTTCCCATACAAACCTTTATACTAATCGAATCTTTGTAACACAACACCGCTCATAAAGCAAGGGTCACGTCCCGGTTATCTGATAGTGAGCTTGGGCCGCCTGTGGCGAGGCTATTGTTCGTGGCGCAGTGAATTCTGGCCCAAAATGTGTGCGTGGCGCAGTGAATTCTGGTAAAAAGCGATCAATTCGAGATTTTTTGCTGCGGAACGAGCGTAGCGAGTGAGCAGCAACATAATCAGGATTTAAGATAAATATATGAGAAAAAAATATAAGCTAGGAAAAATCTCGATTTGATTGCTTTTTACCAGAATTTACTGCGCTACGCACACATTTTGGGCCAGAATTCACTGCGCCACGCACACATTTTGGGCCAGAATTCACTGCGCCACGCACACATTTTGGGCCAGAATTCACTGCGCCACGAACAATATCCTCGCTTGCTGCTTCAAGCTGTTGGCTGCGAGATTTGTAATATTTTGGTCCAACATGTGCCAGTCGTAATCGGAACTGAAGTGTCGAAGACTACTGCGAGTTGAGCGAGGACTGTGAGGCATGGTGATATGACCGTTGGATAGCAAAGATTTTCGAAGATTGTACGGAATAAAAGACAAATTTATTTTGAAATCACTCCGACAGCGGTCGATGAGACTGAGCTGAGCGCGTGGGGACGCGAAACCTGAGCTGAGCGCGTGGAGACGCGAACACGATACGGCTAGCTAGTAACGCAATATATTCATTATCAATAATTAAGTTAAACCTAAATTTTCACACCTTCCTCGTGGTGAACGCGTCCTTTGCTCAACAATATTCTACAGACATTGCAAGAACTTAATGCGTGAATTACAAAACAAAATTAGTCTTATCAGCTGGAGTTTTCGTCGATTCATCCCGGTTACATTTGCTTTGCTTCCCCTCAAAAAACGAAAGAGAAAATTCTGTAATACCAGCGAGGCGATAAAACAGCATTATTACAACAAATTTACCGCAGCAATTACTATCTTTTGGATACACTAGTCCTAGCTTATATTTTTTTCTCATATATTTCTCTTAAATCCTGATTATGTTGCTGCTCACTCGCTGCGCTCGTTCCGCAGCAAAAATCTCGAATTGATCGCTTTTTACCAGAATTCACTGCGCCATGAACACATTTTGGGCCAGAATGCACTGCGCCACGAACAATAGCCTCGCTTGCTGCTTCAGGCTGTTGGCTGCGAGATTTGTAATATTTTGGTCCAACATGTCCCAGTCGAAATCGGAACTGAAGTGTCGAAGACTGCCGCGAGTTGAGCGAGTACTGTGAGGCATGGTGTAAGGACCGTTGGATAGCAGAGATTTTCGAAGATTGTACGGAATAAAAGACAAATTTATTTTGAAATCACTCCGACAGCGGTCGATGAGACTGAACTGAGCTGAGCGCGTGGGGACGCGAAACCTGAGCTGAACGCGTGGAGACGCGAACACGATACGGCTAGCACCTCGTTAATACGGTCACCTCGTTATTACGGTCACTTTTTTTTTGTCCCGGCGAAACGTGCACCCATACATTTTCTTATAATGAAACCCCGTTAATGCGGCCACCCCGTTACTACGGCCAAATTTTCATGGCCCGTTGGTGACCGTATTAACGGGGTTCCACTGTATATAGATAGGCTTAGCCTAACAGCGGAGCTCTCTGAACAGAAACGATAATGATTAGCTTAGCCTAGATGAAAGGTCGGAAGCACAACGCCGACGAGGCTATTTTTTTTTAGAAATTCTCAAAAACAGTATTACGTGACCGTCTGCACAGTACATTTAGACCGTACAAAAGTTCACAAAAACAACTTTTTCTCGGTCTAGAATAACTAGTGTGACTAATTACTTGGGCGTAGCGACCAAGTATTAAAATGCAGTTTGGTCGTCCACAACTGTGCAGTATTGCGCAACTCTGGGGACGGCGGGATTATTCAAACCTTCACCGCGGTCACACGTCCGAGGCGTTTTTCGTTTTATTTGGTGGGATTCATTTAGAATTAAGTGGAAACGTGGGCAAGGATGTATAAAATAATTAGTTTATGTAACTATCTTTTCATCTTTCCGGCTCAAAATAACGAGCTTCTTTTCGATCGTTGAAAACTGATCAAAACGCTTCGTGCCTGAGCAAAATTGTGTTGGCAAATGGCGCCGACAGTTCTGCGGTTCGTAGTTTTCAAACGCTTAGAACTTTTTTTAGTAAACTTTCAAAACGTTTAGTGAGTTGACAGTGTATTGTCAATATATGAAACTTTTAATAAACAGTGAAAATGACAACCTTAACTTTGAAGTACTTTGGTTAACTTTTGCAAATTTCTCTCGTTTGACCGCGGTGGAGTACACCTGTTGTTTGTTGATGCGAGGCGAACGTCACAAAGTGCGAGTTGTGTTTTCTCTGTTGCATCTAACAGTTTCATATTCAATATGCGTAAGGAAATTACTCAAGAAGACACTGCGAAAGTATTTGACACTCGCGATTAATTCTACGATACCTTCATGACGGAAACCCGCTGAAACATGTTAAAACGAACATGAAGAAGATAATTTAGACGAATACATACATAGCGCTTATTTAATAAGAAGTGAACAGTGGACAGCGAAGGTAGAAATATAAGCGTGGTAGGAATCCCAATTAATTTCACTTCTTTCGGTTGTTTGCCTTTCACTAATTTTTATTTCGTGAAGTTGAAAGAACAGAACAGACAACTGAAACTTTGGGTGCAAAAATTCACCGCCGAGAGAAGATGTAAACAATGTACGCGGTGTCTTGCGAGACGTTTCTTGCGAGTTTTGCTTCCGCTAGTGAATGTTTCTCGGGCGAAAATAACCTTAAAGCGATCACTTTTTCATTTAATTTTCTTTTCTGTGTTTCGGATACAGAGGAATAAAAACTGGATATATTTTCGTGTGTCTGAATGCGAGATGTTTTACGAAACAGCTGCGTTATGCGTTACCGGAAAGGTTTCAAATTACTTTCACATCATGCAAATTGCAACATTTTTACCTCAATTGAAAAAATATATTTCAAAGGGCTAAATTTGTTTCTCTCCTCCTAAATTATCACTTCTGTCGTTAACTTTGATTAAATTTATAAGTTTCATTCAAACTTTATTATAATAACGGCGGGAATACTTCCAGCAAAACTTTCAATTGGAAAAGTTGTTTTGACCTCGGGTCCGGACCAGGCAATTACATCATGGCTTCGAAAGGCCACTTTGCGGCTACATTTGCATTCACTTCAAAAGTGAAAAACACAGACCAGCTAGTTACAAGATTTAGCTAAAACCAATAACAACCATCGGGAAACTCTGACATACGGCCTTTTTTTCAACGGTAAGTACAAAGTAGGCATCGATTTGTATTTTTCAGTATGTACTCGTCTTTTGACACAGTGGACACGCTACTTTAATAATTTGCGTGCGATCTCACACGCTAAGTGTACTGTGTCTTCTTGTTTTAGACGGTAAACGCGCTTCTTTGTTAGACTACTCACACTATCCGAATACTCCCAATCATCAAACCGTGAAATAACGTGCATGCAGATTCCCAAGACAATTATTCTCCAATATGCCTAATACAACGACGCCCAAGTATACGCTCCCACAGCGTCTTGTTTCCGAATGAAATACACCTGTTGCGTATCGAAAATTACCCGAGAAACTGACTTGGAAATCAAAATTGCAAAAAATACACAGACATCTTTGCGCAAAGCGACGCGAGTGAAGTTAAAACTATAAAATCCAAGTCTTGTTTTGTTTACATAAAATCGCTTTTCAACCTATGTAATGAATGAACAAACACATTAAAAAGGTCAACAAAATCTTCTTTTGAAAAATTTTATTCAAATAAGCAAAAAGCTTAGCGCATCGAGGAGCTGTCTGGCTGAGCACATGGCGAAATTCAAGATGTCAATCTGACTGAATTTGAGCACGTTTTATAAAAAAATTTTCCAAAACTAACGAGAACACAAAGAACAAGTCAATAGGCCTTATCACGGTTTTTCCAAATTTTTATATTGGCCTGATAGCAAAAATCCTTCGACACTACTGGAAAAAGCATCTCAAAATTAGTAAAGTGGCTGAGTTTAAAAACGATATCTTTTAAAATAGTGGAGATATAGCTCCGCAAAGTCGGCAAATTTCACAGACGTTCGTATCGCGCAGCCAAATTTCTTGCCTACTGGTAGGTTTTCTCCGCTAAACACGACAAAAATGTTTACTGTAGCTGATGTGATCTTGGCCGTGTAGCCACGCTCTGGTTTTCAAAACCTCGCTTTGGTTTGAAAATTGCTAAAATCCCGGATGTTGCTCGACGTCATACTCGCATGTTTTGCGACGGCATACGCGCCCGCGAGCTAGCCCTGCGCGATGGACGGACGGAAGGATCGACTCGCCGCGAGCTAACCCTGCGCGAATTCGCGCCCGCGAAACATTCCGCTAGACATGACCATGAAAAATAACGGGCATAGGTTCTATGAGTATGGAGCTCCGCCTTCGGCCCGCGAGAGCTCTGCTGTCAACCTCGTTCCCAGGGTCTTCTCCTTTCTGTCCCCTCTTGCTCCAGGGAACAAGGTTGCTTCGCTATATATTTCACGTAATCACTCGACCTCATCCAGCCATCGCCTTATGAAGACTAGCAGTAATAGCAGTCGAAACACAGCGATCAACAACTCAAAGTGACTTCATCGTGAGACAAATAAATAAGCATTCATCTATCTTACAAACCACGACGAGGAACCACATTTTAAGTAACATTGCTTCTCTTTTCTTTGTACATTGCAAAACAGACCATATTTTTGCTTGAGTCCACCGAATACATTCTGAATGCAGAGATTGAGACTGCGCGCAGGGCAGATAAATAATATATAATTTAGCAATAGCATATGCCAAACCAGTGGATAGACAATACTGTTTTTCGCGCACTCTATTCGGGATGACAGAATTCCTATTCACCTCCCGGAATTTTTCTGCATTTCGCCACAATTCACCTCTAAGTTTGTAAATCATTGTTAAATAATGTTATGAATTTTTTTTTTAATTTCAGCTGCAGCTAGTACTAAAACACCACCAAGCGACGGTGCAAAGTGGATAGTCATTTCCATAGGATTGTTTTTTGGAGTCACCCTGAGCTTTGCCTTCATTGCCTACTCAATAAAACGACAACGGTAATTATTGTAATGTATAATTATTGCTTTACAAAACGAACAAAAGTCAGCCAATGATCTTTAATAAAATACGAAGTTCTGGTAAAAAAAGGCTTAGCTCCTCCCCCATTTCACACCTTTTGGGTATGAAATGCAAATAAAGGCGTCCTTCAAGGTCAAATGAACCAAAAATTTGATTTTTTTTCTTTATCCATTTAAAGCTATTAAACGTTATAGGAAACCATAATAAAGCATACTTACGCAACAATTTGTCTTCCTGAGCCTTTAAGTAAGTCACATAGCTAAAAGTACGAAGGTTACCAAAGACTTCACGAAAACGTTTCTGAAATGGCCGCGCGCTTCAAGTGGTAGGATTGGTAAGGATTATGACGTCACTATTGGCGAGCCAACCGTGTTCCCAGTGTCCTCTCTTCTGGCGAATACTGAGTATTCTAACTTGTGTGTAAGATTTTCACTGTTTTCGTATTGAAAATGGACAATTGTTGCCGCAGTTTATCGCAGAACAAAACACCATAGTTTTCCGCTCAGTCACCGACTTTCAACTTCAATCCTTGACTGTTTTGAGGTGGTCATTAGTGACGTCAGTATTGGTTTCCGACAATTTTCCCGATCGCTCTACGATTATGAAGGCCAAAAAGTTTTATTTTTCATCTTCCAATATCTCTGCGATGCCAAGTCCAATTAGTTTTTAAACTTCAGAATATGTTTATTTGGTTCTCTTTCAACACATTGCACTAATATTGGACTAATATTGAATATGGTTAATATGACCTTTCAGTCACAAAACGTGGTTAACTTGCGTGTCCTTTAAAGATAATTTGCTTCAAAAATCTTATTAAACCAAGATTTTACCTAAGCAAAAAAAGAAATAGAAGTTCATAAAGACTTCTGATATAACTTTCATAAAGTTTTTCCAAATTCTGTTAGCAATGGTCTTAGTAATGACGCATGTTTTTTTTTGTCAGTTGTTAATGCTTCAGTGGTTGATTGACGACTGGAGGTGAGAATGGCCAGGGCAGGCTCCTTTTATATCGGAACTTCGTGTTTAAAGATCGGTCAACGTTCGATAACATCGACTGAAACCAGATTGGACACCTTATTGAGAGTTATATAACGGATTAACTGGTTAGCTTTCAGTTGAGGTTGGGGTCAGCAGTTTATATAGTTAAATTTAGGACCAAGCAACCCGAGAAGCTAGGTACTACAGTGGTAAGGTAGGCTATGTAAGCCTAAGCCTAGCTGAGGTCACAGGTTCAATCCTGAGTGGGGATTTTAGATTTTCTTTTTTACACTTAAAAATTTATTGAAAATAAAATTCTAAGTGTCGGCATTACGTTACGTAAGTCTCAATAAGGTGTCCGACGTCATTCTGGACGGACGGTATGATTCAGACACAACCCGCCAAAATAGTCAAACAATCGCGGAGTATTTTGTCACGTGACACGCGATGAAATGGCGTTTTAGGAAGTTATTTCCAGCGATATGCAGTCGTGCGTGTTTACTGGTAATCTTGATCGGTTGTTCAAACAAAACGAAGACATTCCATCACGTGACATTCTATCACGTTGAACGCGACAAAATCCTCCATGACCGGGTTGTTCAAAGCACAAATAAGCTAACACAGGATTAGCGTCAATTTTGAATCCAGTTAAATAACTAATCAGTAAAAGTTGTTCCAAAGTTGTCTTGCCCTTCAGTTTTGACTTTAACTTTATCTTTAGCTTAAAATTAGCTTTTAAGAACATTTTTTTAAGTAGAGAAATGAATTCCTCGATTATTTTTTAATCCTTGGTTAGCGTTAATCGGCTATTGAACAACCGGGCCCAAGATTTTTTTTATCAGTTGTTGCTACAATAGTGGTTAATGCTACACTAAGTATAAAATTTCACAAGCTGACTCAAACGAGCCTTCGATTACAACATTGTCTGTTTAATTTTGACTAAAATATGTGCAATGTTTTATTTTCTAAGCTCCCGAAGGAATAAACAGACACCACTGGCGAAGAAGTTAGCTGATGTATCACAAGTGAGTATTTATATTACATTGTACATTTTGAATATTAGTTAGGACTGTCTTCCTGGTCCTGTTTTGCTGTTTCAAACCAAGCATTTGTTCATTCGTTAAGGTTTGATTTTGATGGGGTATTTTGTGGTAAAACAAGAACTCTACGAGTAGTGAAACTGGTCTTCAAGGGTCTGGAGTTTCATCTGGTTTACTATCAAAAGTTACTGTCAGCTAGCTAACTAAGATAAGAAATTGAGCCTTGAATGCTATTTTCGGAATAATACAAATGTTGTTAGCGGTAGATGTTATTAGAGTGATTTCCGAAGGTCACGTTGTGTTCTGTTCATTTGTCAAAAGTTGAAGTTTTCCAGCTTATGTCGCTAAAAACTAATTATGGTTGAATTGATATCTTGCTCTAAGTGTTCTATAATATTTCTTGTTTGACAAAGGTACTTTTTGTTTTAATTCGAGGAAGTTTTGAGCCAGAAACATCACAATCCCCATGACGTGAATGTTATCTTAAACAAAACCCCCATTTGTCAGTTGTTCAGGTCACTCGACATTTCTTGTCTATTGAAGTTAAAGTGTATATGACAGTGATTTTTTTATTTGCTTGATCGAATCTACATATGATGTTCTCATAAGAAAATGAAAACAAAAATTCGATATCGATTTTCCTTCTCCGCGTTTTGGCCGTCTAAAAACGTGAAATTTCACTTCCGGTGTGTTACAAAACCGCGCAAGAAGAAAGACTGGAAATAGTCTATCCCGACAATGTAGGATAGGTAGGATAGGATAGGTGTGTGCCGCCAAGGTTCTTAAATCCTGACCCTATTAAGGGTAGAAAATCGAGATTTGATCCCCTTTTTAAGGCCCAGTTTTAACAGACCATATATTTTTCGTTTTGCGCGTTGTGGTGGATACTGCAATTTAGTGACCCTATCTAAGGAATATCTAAGGACCACAATACCAAAAATACCAAAAAGGATACCCTATTTAAGGACTGAGCACCTAAACAACCCTACCCTATCGGGCGGCACATACCTATATAGCGTATATAAGGGAGTACCCCCCCCCCCCCCCCCCCCCCCCCCCCCCGCGGGGAATATGTTCGCAAAAATACTATAAGTTATTGATCAACAGCAGACACGTTCCATTATTTGCCATTACATTTTTTAAAACGCTTGCCGTTCAGTGTGCCGTAAATTACGCCAGATATCTACAATTGCCAAAATATAATTTTATCTGTTCTCTATCTTGAAACCACTTCAAAGAAGAACTACCCAAAATCTCCCCTTTCGATTATAAAACATGTTTCGTGATTCGCTTTAACAAAGTGAAAATTAAAAGACCAAATAAATTTTGTTTTCCTGACTTCTTATGACAAGTGACCGTATCTCTGATTTCCATGACAATAATTATACTATAAATATATGTCTGAACGCTTAAGCACACTTAGCTTTACGTCGACTAACGCTAAGTCTGCTTAACGCGGACTTACTGTCTAGTGTGAATACACCATGCTTATCGACCAAATTTCGCCCTGAAGTTTGGATACCCAATGAATCACTTTTTCGAGTGTTTGATAGAGTTTCTCAAACGAAGGAATTAAGATGGGGTTTGCAAACAAACATCACGCTAATGATTTTCTCAGTTCCATCAAACTTGATGAATTATTAATGATTTCGAGAATTTAGTTTATAGTTTTGCGTGGCACCAATAAAAGGTTTGTTTTGTAACTTCAGATTAATTCCCGGCACCATTATGAGAATGACCGGGATGACAGGCCAAGTTGGTGCGAAGAGTCTTCAAATTACGACGTCATACCAACCACACCCTTGCTGAAGGATGTGGACTGCACTGTTGGAAACTGTCATGTTTCCAAATTACGAGAAAACAATTTATGATTGTAATAGGACTAAGTGGAGTCCAATTCGGTCTGTAATTATACGAGTGATTAACAAAATCGGACAACCGCGTAGCGGGAGTCCGATTTGTTAATCACGAGTATGATTACAGACCGAATTGGACGACACAAAGTCCTTTTTTCAATTAATCATTACCATTACAATTTCCTAGAACAAATTAACATGAAAAGAAATTCAAGAAAATAACTTGGAGAAAGGCTTTTTATCAATCGAAAGCATTAATACACTGATTTCACAATTGAAATATGGTCATGCGATTGGTTTATTTGATTGGCTCACGAAACTGTCCGATTACATTGTCCGATTACAACTTTTCAAGTAAATTAAAGGGTTTATGAACCAATCACGTTTGAGGAAATTGTAATAATTATAAATAGACCTGTTTCTTGTATTGTTATTCACTAACAGAAGGCAATGGTTATGAATCCCAGGAAACGTTTTTTTGTTACTTGATTTTATTATCGTGTGTAACCTTGCATGCCAGTGCAAAAACCACAAAAGATCTTGAATAGACTTGCCACAAGTTGACCTTCGCTTTTTCAGTCGAGTTTTAGTCGATAAATTTGCGCGCGGAATTAAGTTAAGTCGCGAAGGACGACCTTCCAACGAAGAACCTAACTTAGCGACAATGAGTATTGGAAGGGACTTGTGGCAAGTCTATATCTTGAACTGTGTTCTAGCAACCTAAACAGTACAAACGTTTTTAACTATTATTTTTTTTAAACTGGAGCCTGCTGGGAAGGCTACGTTTCTGTTAAGTTATTTAGCAGTACAACAGTGGGTTATCACATTGACATTGTTTTTTAATTCTGACTGGATTTCGAACAATTTTACAAGAAAAGAAAAGGTAAAAATTTTAAAACAAACAAATTTGAAGTTGGTTACAGTTTTAAAGAGAAGATTTCATTCAACATGATAAAAAAACTGGCGCTGCGTGTAGCGGCTTTATGATCTGCCTATTATTCATGCATCCCTGAGTTTGCAATTATCACGTGCAGTGAAATTTAAAAATTTTATTTTAAAAATTCACGGTTTCTGTAAACGGCAGCTTGTGTTTTTTTTAAACTGGCTTGGCAATAAATTTTGATTAAGTTTTACTTATACCTGATCAAAATTGTCGATCTTTTAGCTGTGTTTGCTTGAAATCCTGTTAGAATCCAAAATAATTTTAACGGCTTTTCTTTGATTGACGTCCACTAGAACTCAACTTTACCCGCCTCTTTTGAAGGCGGTGCCAGGTCGCGTGTTATTAGTAACCGCTGTAAATCTTTGACTAATTTTACTATGTGCTCGGACATTGTGACCGTGCACGATGACTTAGCTTACAAATACAATGTTACTATTTTTTATATTGCCCGGTTATGCATTATAAACCCTTTTACACTACTTCGTTTATGCTGGTAGATTGTGTCCAAGATGGCGGATGTCCGACCAATTCTGTAACTTCAATCTTATGAAAAATTCTCCAAGAACATTTGTCTTGGTGAGGTAGAAAAGCTTTTTTCAAGTCCCGCTTTAGCCATAGTATGTAAACTTCAATTGCCGCACGTCTTTTATAACCAGTCATTCGACCATAAACTATGCTTTGATTTAAATTGTTTTTGCTTTTATCGCATTTTTAGTTGTAATTAATTGTGAAATTATAGCCTTAAATTTTATAAGTCGACTTTCAGAGTTGAGTGCGGACATACAGGACGTCGCCCAATTTCTGTTACACTTAAGTTAAAGATACATTTGCAGATAGTTGCAGTAGAACAAAGCTTTTTGAAGTTACAAAAAATATATTTTTACTTTTACGCATGAGTAACTGATGTTTATTTTAGACATGAAATAAGCTTAAGGACACAGTATTTTGTAAGCAACATTTTATATAGAGGGCAAATATAAGGGAATTTCTGTATTGGTATACCTTTGACAGCTTTTTGCTGATATTTTGATATAATATATTGGAAAGTATTCCAGTTTGAATTTAATTTTGTGAAATAGATTCATGAAACATAACGTATTTTGAATTTAAAACGTATTTTCTGATGAGTGTAGATAACTTCAGATTTCTTTTCGTAAAAAGATTCATTGCTTGTAATTTTATTGACCTGTTTCCCTTTAGTGACTTTTGTTAAAATTACTAAAGAGGTGGATTTATGTGGCTTCTGTCTATGTTTCAGATTTATATTGACCAGGGGCCCGTTTCTCGAAAGACCCGGTAACTTATCGGGCCCGAAGCCAAATATTGAAATCAAAATCTAAAGAATAAAACCGCAGGTCCTAGCGAACAAACCAGTCCATTTTGTTTTGCTAACTGATTGTTTTATCGTATTATCTGCAAAACTTTGGAAACCTCAATCTTCAATAAAAATAAAACAGCTTTCCGGGCCCGGTAATTACCGGGTCATTCGAGAAATGCCCCCCAGGCCTCAGTTGTTCAAAAAGGTGGATAGAGCTATCCACCGGATAAATCATTATCCAGTGGATAAGCATTAACAAAATCTATTGTGTTATCCGCTGGATAATGATTTATCCGGTGGATAGCGCTATCCACCTTTTGAACAACCGGGTCCTGATAGATTGAAAAGTATCATGTTATAGGGGGTGTTTACATGACACCGGGGCGACTTTCGCGCCGGGGCGAGTTCACTCCGGTTCCCTCTTATGGCTTTACATTTGTTTACATGACACCACACCACATTGTGGTGTGGTGTCATTTGTGGTGGTATCATGTAAACAAATGTAGAGCCATAAGAGGGAACCGGAGTGAACTCGCCCCGGCGCGAAAGTCGTCCCGGTGTCATGTAAACACCCCCTTATTTTGATGTTATTTTTTATGTTATATTTTGGTGTACTTTTTGTTACATAAAAAGATGTTCATGACAAATACTTTACGTGAATTAAAGGATTGGATTGTTTCCTGTTGTTATACTTCAAAGTTTTTTTTTGCCCGAAAGGCGTCGTATTTTCCCCGCGTAAAAGAATAATAATAATAATATGCATTTGTATAAGAACCAAGATACATATGGATATTTTATGGTTACAAGAGCTGCCATTTGCCATGCATAATCTTCTCGAGTGGCCATTTTGAATCGCGAGAAGGCCATGGGGACGAGGTTGCTGTATGAAATTTAGTGAGTGTTTAATACGCATGCCTATTGAAGCTCGGTATAGGCTCATTCGCTGACCAAACAAAATGAGGGCTCTGGGAACGAGAGTGGCATAGGCTCTTCTTCATAACCCTTAAAAAAAAAATGCACCTTGAAACGATAGCAGATAATACACGCGGTAATACTGCCGAAATCACTGAACTGTTAGCACCCCGGGAAAAAAAAAACGATCGATCGCATTTGAATTTTGGGCGTGATTACGTGACCATTTGGAGCGCCCAGATTGGTCACGTGACATTCTGTTTCTTTTGTTTCTGTTTCTGAACCCAATCCGCTAAAATGTCACGTGACCAATTTGGACGCTCCAAATGGTCACGTGAGCAAGCCCAATCGTTTTTTTACGGGGTGCCAACAGTTTAGTGATTTCGGTAGTAATAGGCTTTTACAGATTGTGCTCGCAGATCGATGAAAGTCGGCTGGTCGGTCAGCTCCCTTAAAGATTTCTAGCGAGCGATACCTTGTGTTGAATAAGGAGCCAGCAGGCCTTGTAATTTTTCAATTGTGTACTGTGCTTACAATTCTAGTGATGAAATAGTACATTCAAGAAAATATTCAAAACACTTGTTTGTCATCATTAAGAAACAAAAAGCACAATCATACTGTTTTCACGTATTTTTTCAAAAATTTTGGTCAAAGCAGCTTAATCTCAAAAAATGAGCATAACGGAGATAAATCCGAGAGAAGCTACAAGGCTGGTTCGGAATTGAGAAATGTCGAAAAATAAAACTACGCATTCCAAAACTACCAGTGAGCGCGCGCAGGAATCACTACGTCACGTCAGGTATACTGGAAACCATAGCAACAAAAATCCAAACAAGAATTTTGCAACTGATCCGAAGCAACAAAGGAAACATTTTCAAGACGGCACTTTAACAATCTTTAATACAAAATCAGGAAACGAACGCGAATTGTCCAGAATCAAAAGTAAACATTTCTTTCATAATTTAAGCGAGGAAAACTCTTCTTAAACAAGGATAAATAACGACTTTTCGTGCGCGCTTTAAAATGGCTGGGAAAGCTTACGCCCCCTGAAAAAAGCTGAGTATTCGTAGCTTTAAATAATAATCTTACCTGCCTTACTGCCGTGTTTCCTGAAGCGGGCAGGAATCCTACCAAAGTTAGGAACAAAATGCTGACGATAAACATGTTTCTATTTTGCCGGTTACAAATGATTTTCTCCTTCCTGAACGTGAAAACGCCACACTAAACTCTTTTCGCGAAGCAGAAGTAAAACCCGACGTCATAAGGGCAATTCGGACGTTTGCTGCACGCGCTCTCATAAAATGGGAAATTATTTCCCATGACGAGTTTTCGGTTTGTTTGTTTGCAATTGTTTTAGGTTTGTGGATGTTGTTCTTTTGGAAACGGCGAACGCGATCTTGCCGTTTGGTGTTTGCTGTGGGGTATGATCTGTAAGATTTGAAGCCGACATTGTCATTTTAAAGACTTGTTCATTCGTTTTATTGTGACAATCTGTCAGTGAAACCATTTTACCATCGCTTCACTTCGTTCTAACTTTTTTACTTTATTTTAGTATAAAATTCACCAGTTATTTCAAATATAACACAAAAAAAAAGCCGGTATTGGGCTTAAAAGTGAGGTTGCATGTCAATTCAGCAGAACGATTCAAAATATCATAGCGATGATTTTTGCATACTGTGCAGCACGCACTTAATAGTAAACGGCAAAAAGTAACACGTGATCATTATTTCACGCCATTTTTCACTTTGCCGCTCCCTCGGTCGTGCTTCTCTCGTTCTGCGTCTATCCCGCGCGCGCGTCTCCCGCGTTTTGCCAAGAGGGACGACAGGGGGCGAGTCAGTTCGTAAACAACGTGGAACTCGCCAAGAAGTATGGAGCAAAGCTGATACTACGTAGAACATTTAACGCGACAACGACAAGATAAAGCCCAAACTGAAAGCCAAAATGCAACCGTGGACCGGCTGTTTCGACCTGGTTGGGTCTCGTCTCGTCAGCACGGTGTAGCAGCAAAAATTAAGATTGCATTTTGGCTTTCAGTTTGGGCTCTATCATGTCATTGTCGCGTTAACTGTTCTATAGTTTGATTGTATCTCTATTTTTGGCTGACTAGATCTGCCACAGATCCTACGTACACCGGCAGCATTTTCGTTCGCGGTCCTTTGCTTCTTATTTATTTCTTATTAAACTCGTCAAGAGACTGATCTCTCTTGCACTCGTTGGACGGCAAATAATATATTAATATGGGTAACCTTTTTCAAACAATTTTTGGACAAGAAAACACTATAAAGACTTTTAAACTTGTGGGGGAAGGGGGGACTTCAATACACCCCTTTCATAATGGCGGCCGATTTATTTATTCTTTTATATGTATGTTAATTAGCCTTTCTGGCCTCGCTGGCGTGTGCGAAATTCAAAAGAATTTAAACTCAAAACCGAGGCCAGTGAGGCTAATTAACATACAAATAAAAGAATAAATAAATCGGCCACCATTATGAAAGTGGTGTATATGAACGGCCGAACGGATACGAACTGAAAAGAAAAGAAAACTCTGCAGGTGTCTGCAGCTTCTTGGTCAGCGAAAGGTCGCCAAGACAACCGATCCAGTTTCTCTCTTCCGTTTTAATGCTGAGTGATTCCCAAGCAGCTTCCGGGTTATGGCGGCGTTTTTGAGATGGTTTCGTCTTGCACTCTTGTTTTCACATTCTCTTATTTCGCTGCTTCAACATGTATCGGGAACGTATGAAGCTTTTCTTTCAGGTAAGGTACATTGCGTCATTTATGAGCTCACAGTGATCGCACAAAATTCTATTCGTTGAGTGAAATTCAAGTCTATAGAAGTTGTTCGGAAGACCGCAAGGATTTCTGAGAATTGACGCGCCCTAACACAACCTAACATTACGAAATGGAAGATCAGTGCCATTTCATTTTACAAGTTAGTTGTTTTTAAGGTTTTCCACTTCTTGTTTGTGTTAACAGGAGTGACTGCTAGAGTCTTGCTAATAAATAATCGGTGCGCTGCGTTACGAAGATGACCGCTGTGAATATTTGTAATTATTAGAGCTGTTATTATTGAGCTTTTTACCGACTGATTCTCCCAGCCTCTGGCACTAGGCCATATGCATTTACTATGTTTTTAATCTGCGTTTTTTCTTGCAAACTTAGTGCAACATCCATACGTGTATGTCGTCACTGGAAAAGAACTATCTTTGTATTGTACATTGAAGACATTGAATGGCTCCTCGCTCTCCACTAGTCGAGTTTCTTGGAAACACGACGGGAGGTGGCTTCACAATCAAACAAAGCGGTCAGCGACAAAGGTGCAGTTGGTTCTCAAAACGTTATACCTCAACAACATGGGCTTTATCAGTGCAGTGTATTCAATCTTTCTGCCCAAAGTCCAAGCGAAGTTATTCCAAAGGATGTAAATGTTACTGTCGTGGTTGGAGGTAATTTACTACATGTAGACATCTCTTGTGTTCCATGCATGACTGTTGTTTTTGCGTGAATGATGGGGTTTTAATTTGAAACACTTTTTAACAAAATAATTTTAACCTGACTTTAGCTGGTGGAGCTATATACACATACCTTTGTACTTTTCTTGGCTTTTATTTACTAATATTAGATATTAGAGACTGAAAACTGGGGGATTGGTCCGAGGGGGAGGGGGGGAGGTACTCTGCAAATTTTTGGGTGGGGGTGTGCCGCTGGGACTCTGAGACCCTTAAGTCCTGTACTAGACCATTTTAGCTGCATTTTGCAACCCTATTCTAGACTAAACAACGAAAAACCCTACCCTATCCTAGACCTATTCCAGACTCGCTATTTTCCAAAAACTCGTTCACTATCACAGTTATTAGTTAACAGGGGTCAGTAAAAATACTGTACTGCCCATTGTACCAATATTGTTAAATGCCATTTACCGGTAAACCTTGTCTAGACTAAATTCTTTATGCAACTGATCAGTTTCGCGGAAAATGATACCCTTTCCTAGACTAAAAATCTCTGATTACCACCGGTACACCCTATCCCAGACTAAACTGCCTTAAAACCATTTTCTTGACAGTGACACATACCTATATAGCTCATATATGGGAGTTCCCCCCCTCCCGGGGGGGGGGGGGGGGGGGGGGGGGATCGGACCCCTTCTCTAGATCCACCACTTATTCCCATGAGGAACATTTTCCATAAAGTTATTGTTATAAAGAAAGAGCATGTTGTACACTCTATGTTCATATTGTTTCTATTGAAATAGAGCTTCTATTTTTCTATATTCAGAGAGTAGTATGATTTCACATAACAAAAAATGTAATGCTAATACTCAAAATGCAAAAAATTAATATGGCTGTCCAACAATTTTTTGTTTGGACAGGTTCTCAAAAAAAGAAAAGCAATTGGATAATGATAAAGATCAGGTCAAAATAAGTCATTGTGTGCATTTTGAAGGCCATATTCTTATTTTAGGAGAAGTTACATGTATAGGCAATCAAATTTTGGGGAAAAACATGAAAGCGAGGCTAGTCAGGATAAAATGTCTTTTCTCACACAATTGCTTAAAATTTTAGTGAGCCATGACTTTGCAACCGTTAAATCAAAACACTCAAACTTTGCAAGATGATACACTTAGCAGCACTTGTTTACGTGATAATTATCATTAATTTCTCTGAAAACTTGGCCAAACAAAAAATTGGTAAAAACAGAAATGTCAAATATCACAAAAATAACACCAAAAAACGAATAACAGTCGTCCGACGTTTCGAGATTACTATCTCTTCATCAGGGACTACAGCAACTAAAAAAATTGCCGGGCAGCCATATTTGCATTCGGTGTACATTGTATGAATGAAATAAATATGATAATGAACCAACTGTCAAATAACCAATCGAAAATTTGATTGCGTGTGACTTTAGTAAATCATGGCCATCATTTATTTATTCATTTATTTGTTCACTATGTTGGCATTTCTTTTTCCCAACTTTATGATGACAAAATGTAATATTGTATGGGGAGCTGTTGGCCACTACTGCAGCACCATTCAGCTTTAAAAGCAGTGTATCTGGCATGGACAAGGAGAGTGAAGAGCAAACTCTGCATCTGACTAGAGCTCTCTTCAGTATGAGGATTTGCAACACATCAACATCTTGCATTTGGTTTCAAATAAACTGGTTTTACAAAACACAACTTAAAGTGCTACTGCGATCAAATTTTTGATTTCCTTTTTTTACATCTTCGTGTACAATTATACTTTCTTACTCGTCTTGCCAAATTTCAATCCATTACGAACATCAGAAGTCATTTTATTTTAACATTTATGTTCGAGAATTTACGGCTGCCATTAATCAACCGTGTTCCATGCTTGGTTGCGAAAGGGATAAAGTGACGTCAAAGGCTCAAACATACCTCACGGGTTGAAATTATAATAACAATAAGTATTGAAAATCACGCGAAAACGCAACAAAAACATTGGACTTGTTCTTCGTGCAATTTTCTATGCTCATTGTTATTATAATTTAAACCCGTGAGGTATGTTTGAGCCTTTGACGTCACTTTATCCTATTCGCAACCAGGCCTTGGAACAAGGTTGATTAATGGCGGCCGTAAATTCTCGGACATAAATGTTTAAATAAAATGACTTCTGATGTTCGTAATGGATTGAAATTTGGCAAGATAAGTAAGAAAGTCTAATTGTACACGAAGATGTAAAAATATGAAAATCAAAAATTTGATCGCAGTAGCACTTTAACATGTCGGATTATTGGTACATGTCAATTTCGGCAATTTGCATTTTCTCGTTAAAATTTGCATCAAATTTTTCATTATGTGAAATCATACTACAGGGCGCGACAAAAGCGCTGTCCGATAGCCCGGGGCTAGTGAAGCGACCCATCGGGCTAGTGCCCGACGGGCAAGCAATTTTTGTTGCCTTTTCTTATCATTAAGTTAAGAATTAAAATAAGAAGTGTGTAATAAACAGTTCTCTAGTGAAAGTGAATGTGAGGAACATTTTAAAAATGTAAGAAAATATCAACGGCGAACAAAAGAAATGGAATTGAATGATGCGTTTTCGTAAATAATATGTACAATAGCGGCCGTAACTGTGTTCTCACTCCTCTGCTTTTAGGTCTTTAAAATTGCTGTTGTTTTCATTGTATTAAGTTCAAAGTAAACCAGTTAGGATCTGTCTTGTCGATTAAGACGTTTTATTTAAACAAGCTGGACAATTTGAACGTTTGCCGACACAGTCGTTGATACTGGATAGATTGTTTTTCCCACGAATGGCAAATATTTTTGCCGTCTGCCATTTGCTATTTCCATGAGAAAGTGAGTAGTTTCATGTTTCTCAAACTCATGAACATGTGAATTAACTTCGATTTTTCTATTGGATTTAATTTACGATTTGAGGAAAAGTAAGGATAATAAACTGCAAACTGCCGTTTGCCGTGTACGCGTAGAACACCGTGCGTAATACTCGCAAGCAAGTCACATAATATAAAATGTGTTATTTTTGTTGTATCAAACTTCCGAAAGGGCTTGCAAGATATTTTATGTCATCCAAAGGCGAAAGACTTCGAATAAGAGTACTAGTTTCATTGATCAATCCATCATAACTTTCATAACCAGCGCAAAAATAAGTTTTTCTCGTAATTTATAATTTATTCCGCAACATTCGCCGTCGGGAACGAACACAGTTGGAGATTTTTTGCCTCTTGGTGTAATATTCATCCCTTGTTTAAATTTGTTTGTTTTTAATAATTAATTTACTTTTGGGCTAGCTCTTCAGAGCTCCGGGCTAGTAAACTAAAGTAGCAGCTTGCCCGAAGGGCAAGCTGATTTTTTCATTTTCATCCCACCCTGATACTAGCTTAATTATTATTTAATGAGTTACATCTTGAATTTTTCTGATGTACATGTACAGCTGTAGGTGGCCTTCCATTACAAACCCAATTTATTTTGAAATGCAAAATTACCTCCAATAATTCTTGGTTTTCACATGAATCATACAAATTCAAATATTTAAAAAATGTACATGTAAAGGCCCACCTTCACCCAAAAGACGTTGCGGTCGTTTGTTTTTGTTTTGAAATGCTCCATTGTCCAACGCGTGATATGATTGGTTGCACGCATTCAATCGTGAATTTCATGTTACACGAAATTCAGCACAGAAAGTGATCACGGCGCACACAGCATTTTGGGTGAAGATGGGCCTTTAAACTATACATCCTACAAAACTATTTCTAGCATGGTACATGTACAGTGTATGTGGATATACCAGTGTTACAATCTTTCACAAAACGTTTCAGGTTTTAACAAATGAAATGACTTTTTTGTCATGCAATTCATCAGGCTATCTCAGATAAGCTGTGAAAATAAACAAAATTAAACCAGTTGAAAGTTATGTTTGCATATTTGTAGACGTTAATAAGCCAATTTAATGGAACTTACAGTGAATCCAATCTTTTGTGATAAAATTTTTGGTGTAAATAAGACTGAATTTTTGCTGCCATGTTGGTGTCCCTATTGAAGTGGGTTTTTTTACCAAAACTGTCTAATGCTCATTCACCTATAACTCATGAACAAAATGCCCTTGTGCTTCAAAATTTGACCCAGATGAGTAGTTTTAAACTCTCTACATTGAGAAGCAAAGTATTAAGTGGACAATCCTTTGTTGATTCTTATTTTCACTAACACCACTGTAAGGTGGACACGTCTGTAAGCTTCAGTAATTGGCTGGTCCTGGCCAAATTTCATTCATTTGTCGGTACCTAAACTCTCCATATTAGGCAGACACCTCTCAGAGCTATATACTTACTAGAGTGAGGAGAGAGTTTAAAGGGGCAGTATCACGAGGTTCCACGAGTGGCACTGTTCACTATTCTTGCACCGGAATTTTGGACATGTATCACTGTTAAAAGTGATTTTTTCTTTCTTCCCGCTATCAAAACGGATTTTTTGATTCAACAAATACCTCCACTTCTCAACGGCCTTTTTGAATTTGCAGAATCAAACTTGAAAACGTTGGCCGAACATTTTCAAGTTTCGACCTCGTGATACTGTCCCTTTAATGCTGTATTCAGAATTTTATACTGTACATGTACATCTTATTGTGAGGTATGTGTACATGTAAGTGCACAATCCTTTGTTGATTGTAATGTTCATTCTTCTTATTCTTTTTACAGATCCGATCAGCAAACCAATATGCATATCAAATCGGCCTTTTCATCCTAAAGTTATGTTGATTTGGAACATCTTACATGTAGATGACTACCCAAGTGTCCCTCAGTTCACCTACAATGTGTTGTACTGTCACGAACCTACGTATCAAAACAAATTTTGTAACATTAATTTCAACGTCTATAGACAGTGTTCTGATTTGTCTGTGAACTCAAGTGCAAGCAATGCAGTACGGCTGAAGTGTAATGTCACATCCCTTTTTATGAGGCTATTTCCAAATCTATATGATGTCTCTGAACAGGTTTCAGGAAGGCCTACCATCTATTTCAGACTGACCTTAGGAAATGTACATATGCAAGGATACAGCCGCGCACAAAAATATTGGCACTTGCAATCCATTTTACACAGGTACATTGTAACTACATACATGTACTGTTAGTAATTAAACATACAGTACATTGCATTAAAATATATATATATATATATTTTTTTTAAATATGCCATCAGGTGTCTGCATAAATTCAATATGTAGAAAATAATACAATTGGCCAAGAATCAGAATGTCTTTCCTCACTCATGTTGGGGAGCGGGTATGGTGGCATGGTGAGGGTGCTTGTCCAGATTTGATACTCACTGTATGCAACTGTTGTATGAGTGGAGGAAGGGGTATTTTTTGTAACTGTGATTGGCCATTTCTGTGGTCTGTGAATCATGATTTACTGAAAAACTGTTTTGTGAATCCTGATTGAGGAATATTCTGCATGAAATGTGACCTGCTAAAATCCTTCACTGTGATTCGTGAATATGTTAATTTTAAAGAAAATAAATCGTGAATTTGTGACTTATTTGGCCTCACCTGATGAAATACATTGTCATGTATGACCATGTATCATTCAAAGATTAAAAAGTCTGTTCGGAAACACATTGATGTCCCCTCTAGGGTCCTCCAGGGAATTTAACGGAAGTGCTGAGACCACCAGCACGGCTGAGGTCAACAAACTGATATTAAAACCTCTCATCAAAATCTACACTGTAAATGCATTCATACTTAACAACTGAAACTAGCTTTTGTGGAATTTTTTGGACCAGTATTTCAGAGAATCATGAAAACGAATTTGTTTTGTTGAGTGTGAAATTCAAAATTAAGTTTTGTGACTTCATGAAAAAATTCCCCCTTGCCTCCCTTCTCCCCTTCCCCCTGTATTTGATATTGCATTCATGCAGGTACATGTAGATCTTATTTATGCTCCTTCCCTTTGATTCGGAATGTAAGGTTCATGGATTCGTCACCTACATTCGTAAGACTGGCAATTGCTACCTTTGTTAATTAATAATAATTAATATTAATTATTGATTTTATTTCATACTTGCTGCTTTGTTTCAATTGCATTAATTACCAGCGAGGTGCACAAGACCTAATAACATACATGTGACCAGTTCAAAGAAGAAGACACTTTCATTAATCTGGGAGGCTCCAAACGATTTGGGATACAGACAAAATTATTTGCATTATTTTCTCTTGATTGCTGAGGATGGAGGCGACAAAAATCAGGTACCAAGATGTTTCAAGGACAAACAGTTGACTTGGGGATAGGGTGAACCAACATTAAATTTCAGCTTATGATGTTAAAGGCAAATGTTCAAGTAATTTAAAGGGCTAACTAAAAAATGCAAACAGTTTTTATTTGCAAAATAATTATTTGTTTTAATGTTTGAGTCTTTGACCCATTTGATCAATGATTTTAGCTTAATAATTAGGTGTACGAAAAGCCTTTAGTTAGTTTATAGAATGTTCAAAGTCTTCCATGTGCTTTATTTAGGGAAAAGTATTAAAAAAGTAATGTACCAGTCAAATTGAACCTTTAACATCCCCCGCCCCTCAAAAAAAAAAAACTGGCTGAAGTGCAAAGGACTACAAAAGCTCTGCACAAACTGTCTGCTGAAGTCATTGTTGTGAGTTACCCAGATAAAAAAAAAGACTTGTTGTATAAAACATCAAAATGGGTTGTGTTGGTGACGTACACTGTAGGCTGGTGACATACTGTAGGCTGGTGACGTACACTGTAGGCTGGTGACATACACTGTAGGTTGGTGACATACACTGTAGGCTGGCAACGTACACTGTTGGCTGGTGACATACACTGTAGGCTGGTGACATACACTGTAGGCTGGTGACGTACACTGTAGGCTGGTGACATACACTGTAATTTAGTTTTATCGACTGAGTCGATAAGGTAAATTGACCACCGTAAAAAGATTCAAATAGCTGACGTTTCGAGCGCTAGCCCTTCGTCGGAGCGAATCAAGGAATTGTGGGTAGTGTGTGGTTTTATATAGTAAGCGGTGGAGCTACGCTATTGGTGGAAATTTGGTGACGTGAAAAACAAATGTAGATTAGTTGAATGAAAAGCGTTCGTTGATTCCGTGGGGTTTGAGAGTGCCGATTTGAAAGATGATTTTTTGTTCTAGGTTTTTACGGCTTTCTGTGTTACCCTGGTGTAGGGAAAGGCCGCAGATTGTCATGTGTTGTTTAGAATGGTTAGTAAGATTAAAATGGCGCGCGACTGGTTTGGATGCGTCTTTGTCATTTTTTTCAACGTCTCGGAGATGTTCACGAAAACGGTCGCCCAGTCTCCTCCCTGTTTCGCCAATGTATATCTTTTTGCAAAAAGTACATGTAATGCAGTAGATAACATTTACGGAGGTGCATGTAAAACGATCAGTGATTTTAATAGATCGTTTGGGTCCTGTTATTTTGTCCGCGTTGTGAATGAAAGGACAAGTGTTACATCGTGTGCGTGTGCATTTGAAAGTTCCCGGTACATCGTCAGATTTCAGTGCGCTCGTAACTAGAAAGTTGCCTATGTTTTTGTCACGTTTGAATGAAATTAGTGGGGGTTGTGAAAAAATTCTGCCAGTTTCGGGGTCGTTTTGGAGTAATTTGAAATTTTTTAAAATGATGCTTTTGACTGTGTTGTTGTGTGGGTGGAAAGTGAGGGTGAATGGAATTCTCTCGTTCTCTTCCTTCTGTGGCGTTTGTAGTGCTGACTGTCTGTCGATCTGTTGTGCACGTTGTTGGCCCGTATTAACAACAGAGTCAGGGTACCCACGTTTCTTGAAAAACTGGCACATTTCTTCTGATTTGTTGGAAAAATCAGAGTCATCACTACATAGACGTCGAAGTCTGAGAAATTGAGAATACGGAATGGCGTTTTTAACGTGCGATGGATGTGAGGATGAATGTAACAGATAACTGTGGGAATCTGTAGGTTTGTAGTGCACACTTGTGGATAAACTGTTACCGTTGATTGAAATATTAATGTCAAGAAAAGCGACTGAGGTTTCGGAAATTTCCCAGGTATATTTTAGAGCTGGATGAAAAGTATTGACAGAAGTTATGAATTGATTAAGTTCCTCTTTACTGGAAGAGGTAGCGCCAATGCAATCATCGATGTAGCGGCCGTAGAGTTCGGGTTTGGTTCCGTGGTACTGATTAAAAAATTTGTCTTCGATGTGGCCTACAAAAAGGTTAGCGTAGCTTGGTCCCATTTTGGTGCCCATGGCGACTCCATTTACTTGTTTGTAGTAGTTTTGGGAAAATGAAAAACAGTTAAGTGTCAAAACTAATTCGGCTAAGCGGAGCAGTGTTTCTGAGCTTGGGTTTTGAATGGAGCGCTGGTCGAAAAAATATTTTAGTGCTTGAAGTCCTTCGTCATTGGGGATGACGGTATATAAAGAGGTAATGTCCATAGTGAAAATTAATTTGTTTTCGCTGGCAAAACTGAAATCCCGGAAAATTTCGAGTGCGTGATTGGTGTCCTTAATGTACGAGGGTAGTGATTTGACAATGGGGGCCATGATTTTGTCTAAATAGCTAGAAATTAGTTCGGTAGGACAGCTACAAGCGGAAACAATGGGTCGGCCCGGATTGTTTGGTTTATGAATTTTAGGTTTGAAATAAACGCGTGAGGTTCTAGGAGTAGTGATGATGAGATTGTTGGCGGTAACTGGTAATTGTTGTTTAGTAATGAGGTCTTGGATAGTTTCTTTGACAATTTTTTGGTTGGTAGAAGTGAGATCTTTATCAACTTTGGCATAGAAAGCGGTGTCAGAAAGTTGCCGAAAAGCCTCTTGTCGGTAAAGGTCGGTCCGCCAAACAACTACCGCCCCGCCTTTGTCGGCCGCTTTGATAACAATGTCGCGTCGTTTGCTAAGACTTTTGAGCGCTGCCCATTCTCCTGTTGAAAGGTTGGAAATTTTGGTGTGGCGGTTAAATTTAAGTTTTTGGACATCGTGACGACATTTTTTGACGAAAAAATCTAGAGAAGAAAACTGGCCCTCTGGGGGAGTCCATTTTGATTTGCGAACGTTGAGTGTTTCAAAAACATCTTTTTCCGAGGTGTTAGAATTGTCTTCTTTGTCGTGGAAAAAAGCTCTTAATTGCACGCGGCGAAGGAATTTTTCAACATCTTGTTTGACTGAAAATTCGTCGGTTTGTTTCGCTATAGGAACAAAGTTTAAACCTTTACTAAGAACAGACCTCTCTGGGTTAGAAAGCGGCAAATTTTCCGGAATGGTAACGACGCCATTGTGACTATCGAATGAATGGTCGCCGGATAATTGAGGACCTATTAACTGTTCAAGTTTTTGGGTCTTGATTTGGTTAAGGCTGTTGAACAGTTTAGCATTGAGTTCTTGAATTTTAGCGCGAATTGATTGTACTAAGACAGCTGGACAAATTTTGGAAAGTTCGGAACGGTATTGGATAATTTCCTTTTCGAGATTGTTACGTTTAAGGCACATAGCTCTGATGGTGATCCTCATAATATTACGCGAGAAAGAATTTTGGGCATGGTGAATTTCGTGGAAATATTGTTGATTGGAATCAGAGAATGTAGAAGCGTGAAAATTTGAACGAAACCCTTTAGGAATGACTTTGGATTGGAGGCAACGGCCGATGAAATTGATGTGACTACAAAACCTAGTTTTGGTAAAGATGTGAGTGGCTAAACGAAAGGCTAAATTAGTGGAAATGGGGGGAAAAGGAATAAGATAACTTACGATTTCCTGGCGTAGCTCCTTGGTGAGTGTCTTGAGGTTAGGCATCGTTGTCTTCGGTTCGTTCGGTGAGAAAGCTGTTGAGTAAGAAATATTGATGTAAAAAGTTAATGGTCGCAGCGAATAAACAACAAATGAATGGGGTTAGTTTCTAGAGAAACTGTGGTGCTGCGTCGGTGTGGTGCGGCCGACAAAGGCGGGGCGGTAGTTGTTTGGCGGACCGACCTTTACCGACAAGAGGCTTTTCGGCAACTTTCTGACACCGCTTTCTATGCCAAAGTTGATAAAGATCTCACTTCTACCAACCAAAAAATTGTCAAAGAAACTATCCAAGACCTCATTACTAAACAACAATTACCAGTTACCGCCAACAATCTCATCATCACTACTCCTAGAACCTCACGCGTTTATTTCAAACCTAAAATTCATAAACCAAACAATCCGGGCCGACCCATTGTTTCCGCTTGTAGCTGTCCTACCGAACTAATTTCTAGCTATTTAGACAAAATCATGGCCCCCATTGTCAAATCACTACCCTCGTACATTAAGGACACCAATCACGCACTCGAAATTTTCCGGGATTTCAGTTTTGCCAGCGAAAACAAATTAATTTTCACTATGGACATTACCTCTTTATATACCGTCATCCCCAATGACGAAGGACTTCAAGCACTAAAATATTTTTTCGACCAGCGCTCCATTCAAAACCCAAGCTCAGAAACACTGCTCCGCTTAGCCGAATTAGTTTTGACACTTAACTGTTTTTCATTTTCCCAAAACTACTACAAACAAGTAAATGGAGTCGCCATGGGCACCAAAATGGGACCAAGCTACGCTAACCTTTTTGTAGGCCACATCGAAGACAAATTTTTTAATCAGTACCACGGAACCAAACCCGAACTCTACGGCCGCTACATCGATGATTGCATTGGCGCTACCTCTTCCAGTAAAGAGGAACTTAATCAATTCATAACTTCTGTCAATACTTTTCATCCAGCTCTAAAATATACCTGGGAAATTTCCGAAACCTCAGTCGCTTTTCTTGACATTAATATTTCAATCAACGGTAACAGTTTTTACAAGTGTGCACTACAAACCTACAGATTCCCACAGTTATCTGTTACATTCATCCTCACATCCATCGCACGTTAAAAACGCCATTCCGTATTCTCAATTTCTCAGACTTCGACGTCTATGTAGTGATGACTCTGACTTTTCCAACAAATCAGAAGAAATGTGCCAGTTTTTCAAGAAACGTGGGTACCCTGACTCTGTTGTTAATACGGGCCAACAACGTGCACAACAGATCGACAGACAGTCAGCACTACAAACGCCACAGAAGGAAGAGAACGAGAGAATTCCATTCACCCTCACTTTCCACCCACACAACAACACAGTCAAAAGCATCATTTTAAAAAATTTCAAATTACTCCAAAACGACCCCGAAACTGGCAGAATTTTTTCACAACCCCCACTAATTTCATTCAAACGTGACAAAAACATAGGCAACTTTCTAGTTACGAGCGCTCTGAAATCTGACGATGTACCGGGAACTTTCAAATGCACACGCACACGATGTAACACTTGTCCTTTCATTCACAACGCGGACAAAATAACAGGACCCAAACGATCTATTAAAATCACTGATCATTTTACATGCACCTCCGTAAATGTTATCTACTGCATTACATGTACTTTTTGCAAAAAGATATACATTGGCGAAACAGGGGGAGGAGACTGGACGACCGTTTTCGTGAACATCTCCGAGACGTTGAAAAAAATGACAAAGACGCATCCAAACCAGTCGCGCGCCATTTTAATCTTACTAACCATTCTAAACAACACATGACAATCTGCGGCGTTTCCCTACACCAGGGTAACACAGAAAGCCGTAAAAACCTAGAACAAAAAATCATCTTTCAAATCGGCACTCTCAAACCCCACGGAATCAACGAACGCTTTTCATTCAACTAATCTACATTTGTTTTTCACGTCACCAAATTTCCACCAATAGCGTAGCTCCACCGCTTACTATATAAAACCACACACTACCCACAATTCCTTGATTCGCTCCGACGAAGGGCTAGCGCTCGAAACGTCAGCTATTTGAATCTTTTTACGGTGGTCAATTTACCTTATCGACTCAGTCGATAAAACTAAATTCTCGTGTTTCATCCCCCCACCGACGCAGCACCACAGTTTCTCTAGAAACTAACCCCATTCATTTGACATACACTGTAGGCTGGTGACATACACTGTAGGTTGGTGACATACACTGTAGGTTGGTGACATACACTGTAGGCTGGTGACATACTGTAGGCTGGTGACGTACACTGTAGGCTGGTGACATACACTGTAGGCTGGTGACATACACTGTAGGCTGGTGACATACACTGTAGGTTGGTGACATACTCTGTAGGCTGGTGACATACTCTGTAGGTTGGTGACATACACTGTAGGCTGGCAACGTACACTGTAGGCTGGTGACATACACTGTAGGCTGGTGACATACACTGTAGGCTGGTGACATACACTGTAGGCTGGTGACGTACACTGTAGGCTGGTGACATACTGTAGGCTGGTGACATACACTGTAGGTTGGTGACATACACTGTAGGCTGGTGACATACTGTAGGCTGGTGACGTACACTGTAGGCTGGTGACATACACTGTAGGTTGGTGACATACACTGTAGGCTGGCAACGTACACTGTTGGCTGGTGACATACACTGTAGGCTGGTGACATACACTGTAGGCTGGTGACATACACTGTAGGCTGGTGACGTACACTGTAGGCTGGTGACGTACACTGTAGGCTGGTGACATACACTGTAGGTTGGTGACATACACTGTAGGTTGGTGACATACACTGTAGGCTGGTGACATACTGTAGGCTGGTGACATACACTGTAGGCTGGTGACATACACTGTAGGCTGGTGACATACACTGTAGGTTGGTGACATACACTGTAGGTTGGTGATGTACACTGTAGGCTGGTGACATACTGTAGGCTGGTGACATACTCTGTAGGTTGGGTTGTACAGTGTACACTGTAGGCTGGGGATGTACAATGAAGGCTGGCGAAATACACTGTAGGCTGGCGGGTACGCTGTAGGCTGGCGACGTACACTGTAGGCTGGCGATGTACACTGTAGGCTGGCGATGTACACTGTAGGGCATGGCGATGCATGTACGACTGTACGTAGGCTGGCAACGTACACTGTAGGCTTATGATGTACACTGTAGGCTGGCAACATACACTGTAGGCTGGTGACGTACACTGTAGGCTGGTGACGTATGCTGTAGGCTAGCGACATACAGTGTAGGCTATGTTGTAGGTTGGTGATGTACACTGGCTGGTGACTTCAGTATAGGCTGGCGACGTGCGCTGTAGGCTGGTGATGTAACCCTGTAAGCTGGTGACATGCAATGTAGGCTGTGTGCATTACATCATTTTTAAAAAGGCACATACATAATGTAAGCACATGAAAGTTGAAAACAAAAATTACTCACAAAACACAAGAAGCAAATCACATCACAAAGGACATCTTTATTGTTGCTATAGCCTGTTCCAGGCGTTCAGATAGTGGGGATAGCGCGAATAGTTGGGGAAGGCGCGAAGAAAAGAGAGCGAAAAAAAAGCGGGGCGTCTCCCCACATTTTTTTCGCTCTCTTTTCTTCGCGCCTTCCCCAACTATTCGCGCTTTTCCCACTATCTGAACGCCTGGAACAGGCTATTGTTGCTACAAAACAATGCTGTAAGTTGCATGGTACTTTTCCCTTCAAATGTTGATCAGGCCTTTTGAAAATCTTTCAGAGGAATTTTACGTTAACCGTGGTCTTGAGGAGTAAGAAGAAGAATTTATTGTCTATATTATTTTTGTCACCAGACCTTTGATACTGTAGGCAGGACGGGCCTTCACAACATAAGCTATGATTTCACCGGTCTTCATCCATATACCATGCACCACATCTATATTGCCTGCTCAATAACACCTAAATATGGAGGCGTCACCCGTGGAGAGTACATTGGACCTTTCTCAGCCAGGACTGTGGAAGAAGGTATGATCGTGGCCTAATTGTTGCTGGATTACAGGGTTTTCTGTGACACTTGCAATTTAGTTCTCTGATGCACATTTTGTCTCACAAAACAATACATAACAGCATTTAACAATTCCTCTGGGATTGGCATATGTTTAACCATAGTTAATTGAGGGACTGGTTATGAAACCTTGCAGACTTAAATGGCGATAACAAAGGAGCTACAATTATTTATGTTGAACCGTACTTGACCATGCACATCTTGTGTTTTTTTTATCACACGCTACGACGCTATTGGTCAGTTACTCGAACAAAAGTTCAACATCTGTTGTGGTGTGCACGGTCAAGGCTCAAAAACGATAACTAAAACATCGAACCAAGACATTTCTCAGGTTTCATAACCATTGCACTTTATTAACAATGGTTTAACATTATGCATTGTAGTTCTACCCACGTACAGTGTAGCATGACAGAAGTAGCATTATCAGAAAGCAGCAAAAGGACCAGATCTCATTGCTTGCTATGCCTGTGTAGTGTACAGAATATAAGTGGCAAATAATCCACAGTAGCTGAACTGCTGTCACATTTGAAACCTTTCACTCCTAAGAGTGCCAAAAATCAAAATGAAAGAAAAATCCCAAATTTCACTTTGTACAATATTGAAAAACAAATGGTACCTTGCAAAAGTACTGCCAAAGGAGCTGTGTCATGAGTTATGTTATGTACTTTGTGTGTGCAAGAAATGCTAAAAGAATACTTAGAGGAATATATCAAGCGAATTTTCAAAGACAGAATAAACAATAATCAGACTTTTAACAACAAAACAACAACAACAAAAGACTTTATTAAATAACAAATATTGATTTAAATAGTACCTACCCACAAATAGTTGAAAAACTAGTCGAGGCGGGTAGGTATAATTAAGTTAGGCTTATTACGAGGGTTCAGATTACAGCAGTTCAGATTACAATAAATAGTAGATTAAAATAATAAATTTAAAAAAAAAACAGTAAAGAAAGTAGAAAGAGATTACACTATACTAGTCGTAGTTACAGACTTTTAGCAAGTTGTCCAAGACACAAGGCGATAACCAATTTTTCAAGTTGCAAGCCATTTCCATCCTGGCCATCTGCAGCCCTGCAATGCATTTATCTTAACTCTTAGACCACTAGTAAAATATTTTTGGGTTTCCACTGAGAAAAATATGTCTTTTGGCCTTTTAATGTAACACTAAAAATGTTCACATAACCCGTCTAAGGGACACTGTCCCGCGGAAAAATAACGAAATTGAGTTCACTTAATTTCCATGTTAGATTGCTTTTCAATTGAGTGTCAAAAGTTATTACACAATTGCTTTGGTTTTGCATTGCCACGCTTTGTGATTGGCTAACAAATCTCGCGCCAGTTTATCAACCAATCAGAAGTAAAACCAAAACCAATCGTGACTTACTCACACGCGTTTTCCCGCGCTTGGCGCCGGCGACATGTATTTGCTTCGAGTTCTGATTGGTTCATTGGATTGTCTGCGAGTTCTATGATTGGTCAGAGTAATTACTTTGGTTTTGGTTTTACGACACTCAATTGAAAACTGCTCTATATCGCCAAATACCACCAATTATAATTCATCACATTGATACACTGCCCAAATATGGTAAAAAAGTTATCGATATACGCTATGTCTACATGACGTATATCCAACGATGGCGGTAAATTTCGCATTTTGACAAGAGAATGCAAAAATGACGGACCGGCCTCGATATTTTTTCTTCAAACTGTGCTTTGTTATCAATGTGTTGAATTATAAAACTATTATAGCGCTCAAGCTTGCGTGATATCGCCTAATTCTTAGCCGACGAGGCTGTAGTGATCACGGCCCTCTTGTGATCACGCGCGCTTTCGCGCTATAATAGTTAAATATACAACTAAATTGGATAAAAAGAAGCTATAGAGCAAAACAGAAGCAGTAGTTTAGAGATAAAGTGCTGGATTACAGGGATAGAAGTGGATTGCAGTTCATCAATTTTGATTTCGCGACTGGCGGTCAAGAAGTCAAACTTTCCATTCTGGTGGAATTTTGAGTTTTATAGTCGTTGTTTTGTCTTTTTAGTTCGTATTTCTTTGCGTTCATCACTTTTGGGTGATTTTTCCTTCCTATTTGAAGATAGTAATGCAAGCTTAAAGCAAGCTCCTTGCCATAATCATGAAAACACGATATTTCAGCCGGGACAGTGTCCCTTTTAAAGGGCTCCTTAGTCTTGCGGCTGTAAATTACACGTAAATTGTTGTTGAAAAGCATCTTCTCCTTACCTTGGTGCCAGAGGCTGTACTGATTGCTATGATGACAAAAAATTCAAAAAATAAATTCATGTATGCGTTCTGTTTGGTCCGTTAAGGTGGATTTCCACTGTCGCGTAAATTTTACGTACGTAATATGCACTTATTGACTGAGTGGGAGCCAAATATTTTCCCGTCCGGCCCGGCCTAACTCAGTCAATATGTATTTTATAATATGACTAGAAAGTACAAGAATAGTCGTGCAGTGCGAGGTCGCTTGAACTCGAGCGGGGCCGGACGGCTTTTTCCGGACCGGCTCACGTCAACCCGTCCGGCCCGCTCACGTCACCTTGCGATTCTATTTTCTGTAGGATTGCGTCAGCGGGGCCGTACGGTAATATTATAAATATAATATTATTATTATAAATAAAAATAAGAGACGATGTATGAACAGCTCGCGTAAACTTTTACGCAAGCTGTTCATACATCGTCTCTTATTATATTTACGCACGTAAAAAATACGCGACAGTGGAAATCCAGCCTAACGGTCAAAACTTGCCGGTTTTTTAAAAAGTCATCTGTAAACTTGTCCAGTAATAATTGATGACTTTTTTGATCCATCCGTAGAACCCAGCGATCACCCCAGAATCTCCGAAAACTTTACTGTCACAGTGGTACACGAAGAATACAGAGATGTGACGTTTATATGGAGGGGTATGTATATATTTGGCTATTGCAGTATTATAGTATTTATTTGCCCAAATCTATTAATTTCGTAAAAATTGCGAAGTTAACAAAGACCCCAAGGTTACATATTATCCTTCTCGCCATTAATTCATTAGCGTTTTTATGCCATTAGGTCAGAAATCAGTCGAATTGGTAATTACATGTATTGTTGCAGACAATCTAATGAACCAATCACAGAGTTCGAGGTAAATACATGCAGCCGGTGCCAAGCGCGGGAAAACGCGCGCGAGTAAGTCACGATTGGCTTTAGTTTTTCTTCTGATTGGTTGATAAACTGGCGCGAGATTTTTTTAGCCAATCACAAAGCGTAGCAATGCAAAACCAAAGCAATTGCGAAATTACTTTCGACTTTCCAATGAAAACCGCCCTTAGTCTGAAGTATCAGTTGTCACCTTACGCTACCCCCCTTGAGCGAAGAGGATCATGGCTGACACTTCAAACTAGAAAACTATAAAATCAATTTGACATCAGGCATTTTTACTTCACAGCTTCCCGATAAAGCGAGCTGGAACGGGATAATCACGCGCTTTGTGCTTCATTACTGGACGGTGAACAGTAGCATGGCAGAAAATGGCGCCAGAGGTGTGGAGGTGTTCAGCAATGCATCCAACACTACAGGCACTGTGACCAATCTACTCCTAAACGAGACCTACGCTGTCACGGTGCAAATGTGTACACGTGTTGGGTGTGGTCCCACAAGTGAAGTAATCTACGTCTGGGCAGAAATGACAGCCAAAGGTTTGTAAAGGCACATTTGCACAAAGGAAAAATTGGGTCGGACCCGTTAAAAGAGCTGTACAGCCCCATGTTTTTTCCATGTACCATGTTTCTATGCGATTGTTCTGGACCCATGTTATTTCGCGTTTGGTGCCAGAGACGTCTCGTTCCCTGGGTTGTTTCTCTATCCTGTTCCAGGGGTGCAGATAGTGGGAGCGACATACTTCGTGCGCCACTTATCCGTCGCTCCCCACTATCTGAACGCCTGGAACAGGCTCTTCTTTGTCAAAAGCGAAAAGGTACGGAAAAAGAGACACTGGAAACGAGAATGCCGGCTTATCCAGCCTCCCGGGAAAGGGGTGGGGAGGGGAGCGGGAGGAGTGGATGAGGGGTGGACATGGGTACTCCCGTCAATTTAGGATAGGTGTGTGCCGCGAAGGCTCTTAAACCCTGATCTATTGAAGGGTATAGGTAAAAAACAGGCCTTATGCATGATAACGTCACCAGCTCAAAATTCACTACCATGCCTCGTTTGTACGAAATTCTTTGCAAAAGGCCTTTGACAAGTTCGCGGTAGTTTTGAGTGGGTATTCTTTACAACTTTGCTCCTTTGAGAAAACATTGATGAGATTGTCACAGGTTTACACCTCGAAAGCGAGGCTTGGGGGTGAAATTCGCTAGTCTGACGTAAACACGCATAAGAAACGATAACTCAGAAGTATGTGAACAAGTGGTTTATTTTTGTTTTCTGTACACGGAACGTTTAGCATCAGGCATAGAATACTAGACTGAGCCAAGTTTTATTGATACGTCACCATAAGTGAACCATATCTTTTTAGATGGGTGTTTAGGTACTGTAATTTAGCTACTACAATTTAAAGGAACCCCAACCAAGGATCACAATACCAAAAAGGATACCCTCCAGGCTTTTAGCCAGAAATTGAATAGTGGGCGCCCTGAAGATATTTCCCATCATAACTTTTTAAAGGAGAAGGTGCAATATTCGTGAATTTTTTCACAAAGTGGGCGTCCACAGGACGCAGGCCTAAACACCCAGCTGGCTAAAAGCTTGATACCCTCTCCCGCGGCACATACCTATTTAGCTTAACCGCGGTCAAACGAGAGAAATTTGCAAAAGTTAAGCAAAGTACTTAAAAGATAAGGTTGTCATTTTCACTGTTTAAAGTTTAATATATTGCCAATACACTGTCGATTTACCAAACTTTTTGAAAGTTTGCTAAAAAAGTTCAAGCGTTTAAAATCTCTTAACTGCAGATTTGTCGGCGCCATTTGCCAACATAATTTTGATCAGGCGCAAAGAGTTTTGGTCAGTTTTCAAAGGAAAAAGCTCATCATTTTGAGAAAAATTAAAAGATGGTAACGTCAACTATTTTTTTTAATACATTTGTACATCTTTGCCCATATTTTCATTTAATTGCGTTCGACGACAGGAGAACGCTTTCTAATCTCGTCGGTTGTCGGTCTGGGCGCAGTGGATTGTGGGAGGAATTGGGCTGGATGCTATGCGATTTCAGGGTTTGGACGCCATCTTGGACTGGCTGGCTGGCTGGCTGGCTGGCTGGCTGGCTGGCTGGCTGGCACAGATGGCCTCGATCTCATGTGATAATTTTTCTCGGCCGCCGGGAACTGGTATTTACAAGTGCAGTGAAATTACTTAAGACGACACTTGAGACCATGTTTTTCTGTTTTTGTTCGTGCCGTCCTTCGTGCTTTCTTTTGCCTTTGCTGTTTTTCGCAGTTTTTTTCAAGTAAGAATGATTTCAAAGTCCCTAAATCCTTAGTCACAATGTTCACCGATCCCGAAAACGCGTTCACTCTAGTTATACACATGGCCTATAAAGTGACCTTATCTTAAATTTGCATATTAAAAAGCCTTACGGAATCTGATATACTTAATTTCCTACTTGTCAAACGAAATCACTTGATAAGATCATTGAATGAAAATATTGAAATGAACCGATTTCCGACAAACATCAATACTTCTCTTTCAGCTGTTGTAACAAACATGTCGAACGCACTCTTTTAATCTGTGATTACTTCTAGTCTTAAATAAAATCCCACTAAATACAACGAAAAACGCCTCGGAGGTTTGACCGCGCTGGACAGCTCCATAAGCTTCAATTTGATATAGGGTTTTAGGTATCTGCAATGTAATCCCGACGCGCAATTAGAGTACCGAAGTGTGACGTCACACTTGCGAAATTATGGGATTTGATTAGATATTCGGAAAGGGCATGACGAAAAATGCCCGCTTGCCAAAAATCAGCATCTTATTGCAATTTGGGGGTGAGATATTGGCACCGTTATGCTCTGATGACTCCATACAAACCTTTCTAATTTTTGCCTTGGTTCATTACGTAATGAACCAAGGCAAAAATTAGAAAGGTTTGTATGGAGTCATCAGAGCATAACGGTGCTAATATCTCACCCCCAAATTGCAATAAGATGCTGATTTTTGGCAAGCGGGCATTTTTCGTCATGCCCTTTCCGAATATCTAATCAAATCCCATAATTTCACAAATTTAGTTTTTGTGACGTCATCACTTCGGTACTCTATAGCCTTCAACCTCGGGAAACGAATTCCCACACGGACTCAGTGACCCCCTTCGTATACGTTAGTCCTAAAAATGTAAGTGGCCACCCCTTATTTTTAAGACTAACGTACATGAAGGGGGTCACTGAGTCCGTGACGTCAAAGACTCAAACATACCTCACGGGTTGAAATTATAATAACAATAAGCATAGCAAATTGCACGAAGAACAAGTCCAAAGTTTTTGTTGCTTTTCGCGTGATTTTCAATACCTATTGTTATTATAATTTCAACCCGTGAGGTATGTTTGAGTCTTTGACGTCACTTTCTCCCATTCGCAACCAAACCTTGGAACAAGGTTGATTAATGGCGGCCGTAAATTCTCGGAAATAAATGTTAAAATAAAATAACTTCTGATGTTCGTAATGAATTGAAATTTGGCAAGATGAGTAAGAAAGTCTAATTGTACACAAAAATGTAAAAAAATGAAAATCAAAAATTTGATCACAGTGGCACTTTAAACATGATGAAATGTCTTCGTTTCGTTTGAACAACCAGGAGCTTCTACGCTCGCCCCACCGTTTTGAAACCGAAGAAGGCCCGAGAAGGGACAAGGTTGCTACAGCCTTTCGCCAAGCGCCTTGGGACATGTAATATGTGCGCTATATAAGTCTATTTCTTTTTTCAACAGAAGACACCCTTTCTTGGGCGATGTCGCAGCTCTTAGAAGGTCTCACACCATTGGCTTACTACCCTTACAGATAACAATAGGACAAACAACACAACAATGGACCCTAACCCTAAAAACAATAGCAGCTGTGTTTTACAAGGCCAATGAAAATAGAGGCTTCTAAGAGCTGCGATCCTACCGCCTTTCTTGCATGATTTTATTAACATGTTTATTGTTTCTCTTCATACTCGCAGCTCGTAGAATTCAAAAGCCTCCGAAGGAGGGAGGAGTGGATTCCCGTCTTATCATTGGAGTTATTTCGGGTCTTGCACTCCTTTTTATAGTTGCTTCAATTATGATCTACCTTTGGGTAAACAAATTGAGGTAAGTTAATAGTTACTACAACATGGAGGGAGGGGAGGGTGGGGAGTTAGACGCAACGGGTGGTGGTTCGGTGGAGCAAAACGCCGAGGAGAGGGTCGGGTCGGTGAACATTGAGCCCGAGATATGTAACGGTCACCTGCCTTACTCGTGGGTACGGCGTTGGAGGGAGGAGAGGGGAGGGGAGGGTGGGGAGTTGGTTGCAGCAGGTTGGGGTCGGTGAAGCAAAACGTCTACGTCTAAAATCTGTAGGGGGTCTGGGCAGATAGTGGAGGGGACTGGGGAGGGTCCGAACATTTGGTATTCACGAGTTGTCTCATAGAAGCCTTTGATGTCAGTTTACTCTCGCTGTGCTTTCTCTACCCAGGCTTTTGTCTGTTGGCAGTGACGGATCTTCGGAAGGGGCTCCCCCGTAACATTTTCACTCCCCCTCCCTTTTTTCAGTTATCCCCTCCCCCCGAATCCGCCACTGTTTTGTGCATTAAAAGTTGCTCATATTTAAAAATGTTTGGTGTGTAGCCAGGCATGTTAAAAATAAAAAGATATTAAAAAGTTGACACTGGCTAAAAATGTTGTTTTTGGACGTTTCGGCAACTACTGTTGCCTTCTTCAGCAAGGGATAAAAATGCAAATGTCTAACGGCGTCCTGATGGTATAAGATACATGCAAATATTAAATCGCACCTCGAAAGAATATTTTGAGGTGAAACAAAAGTCTCTAGAGCATTCTTAATTATTTCTACAAATTCTTAATGTTATTATAAACATTTGGAAGCGCTATGTGTTCGTTTATAGTGTTCGTGTTACGCACGGAATGCCAAGCTTCAAGAATTAGTCTTTGTCGCCATGCCGATGATCTGTCAACAATTTTGACACTCGTCAAATCTATTTGGTGGCTGTGGAGCATGTGGTGTTTGGCCAACAAAGAGTTTTTATCCAATGTTGCTATAGCCTTTGCGTGCTCTTTCACGTGTGACCAACGTAGCATGGTTATCCTGCCCTACGCCAAAGGATTCTCCGAGAGAATCGCAAGAGTTCTTCGAAGCTTCAACATCAAAGTCGCTCATAAGCCTATTCGGACAATCTCAAACATACTTAAAAAGCCAAAAGACAAGATCGACAAAGAGGCCACCAGAGGAATCGTGTATAAGATCAAATGTAAAGATTGTGATTGTGTTTACATTGGTCAGACATCGCGCGCGCTAAAATCACGCGTGAAAGAGCACGCAAAGGCTATAGCAACATTGGATAAAAACTCTTTGTTGGCCAAACACCACATGCTCCACAGCCACCAAATAGATTTGACGAGTGTCGAAATTGTTGACAGATCATCGGCATGGCGACAAAGACTAATTCTTGAAGCTTGGCATTCCGTGCGTAACACGAACACTATAAACGAACACATAGCGCTTCCAAATGTTTATAATAACATTAAGAATTTGTAGAAATAATTAAGAATGCTCTAGAGACTTTTGTTTCACCTCAAAATATTCTTTCGAGGTGCGATTTAATATTTGCATGTATCTTATACCATCAGGACGCCGTTAGACATTTGCATTTTTATCCCTTGCTGAAGAAGGCAACAGTAGTTGCCGAAACGTCCAAAAACAACATTTTTAGCCAGTGTCAACTTTTTAATATCTTTTTATTTTTGCTCATATTTAATTTATTTCTTCTTTGAGCAGAAAACACAGATCACTTGTTAAAAAGAAGCCACTGTCAGAAGTCGTTGGAGACCTAGCTGTAAGTATTAAGACTAACTGTTCCATTTTTGTTCTTGCTTAACAATTTCCAGCGATCATTTTTTGTTTATTACAGGCTAGGGGTTATTGGAGACAAGTACCGCTCTGGCTAATTGCTTGTTCAGTTGGAGCTGATCGAGTTGGTATTTCAGCCATGAATCAAACATTTAACCGAACCCGCTCCAAACAGTACAGAACGTAAGGGAAAACTATAGCCTGTGGTTATTGCAGCAACATGTCATTGACGTGGTTGCCCGCTTGGCTAGGCTTTGTTAACTCCTGCCAAGACAAGAAGACTACCCTGGGTGCCAAAGGCTTTTTTTGCTCCCACCTGTCTTAAATTACACGCGTCTTATGTTTCTCACATTTTCGCCGCGAGAAGAAAGCGTGTAGCGAGAGAACTTCAGTTATTCTGGTACACATGTTCACCGATAAATATACACAGCTATGGGTTTATCATTATTTTTTTACCATCTACTAAGTATCATTTGTATTTTCCTTGCATCATTCGCGAACTTGTTGGTGATCTGATGAAGCGATCTGGATCGGTTGCGAAGGTTTACCACTTGTTTCAATAATCATTTTCATTTTTTTGTTTTTCAACGCAGCCTAATTTGTACCACAGTCCAGACGAGCCCTCAAAGATCGAGGACAGCGGCGTTTATGATGAAACATTCGCGCCTTTGCTCAGTGGCAAAACTGATTGTGTGCAGATAAGAGGTTCACAGACTGATCTCCCAACACAGAGAACATCAGATCACGATTCGGCTGATGATAAAGACTCTGGATCCACTGAAGTCTGATTCTGAAGTTATCCAGTGGTAGGGGCACGGCTGTTTTTAAGGAAAGTCCAGAGTCCTTTAGACGTATTCGTGTAGTGGCCAGTATTTTGTCTCGGATGCGGTTTCCTGACTTTTAAAGTCCTGCTAACATTACCCGCCAAGTGCCACAACTTTCTCTTCCATATTGTGTTATGAGGGGGCACCTGCATAATGTTGTTGTTACTAGCTGGCTGTGATAGCCAGACTCCACAATTGTGTCTTGTTTATGTAGAAGTAGATACAACGTTGGACCTTCCTACGGGAAAGATGCAAGCAAATGAGCCTGTTCACAAAGAAAAATATCATTTGGTACTTAATTGCCACCAGATGCCACAATTTTTCTTGCTTCATGTCTTGATTTTCTTCGCGGTAAAACGAAGTGGATACTAAGGCTTCGTTTACACTGGTCCGGACAAATTTTTGCACGGACAAAAACTTGCACGGTTCCACCTTGCGTTTACACGGGACCGGCGGAACTGGACGAACTTTTGAACGGCTAAGTGTGCAAGTTCCGTGTAAACACCACTGCAATCTGTAACAGAATTTGCACGGATCCATGTAAACACGTGGTCTAGGAACAAAATTCGTCCGTGCAAAATTTTGTCCGGACCCGTGTAAACGAGGCCTAAATTGGACTCTCCTTTGGGAGAGATTTAATTCAAATTGTATAAATTAATGTAACTTAATGTTAAATTTTAGCTTATCGTTAACATTGTCCCTGAAAAGGCTCTTTGGGTTCTCCAGGGAGTAGTCAATAAGTGATTTTATTTATGAAAAGATTTTCAGGGAAGGAATTGTTGAATATTTCTTGTTTAACTATTTTAGGGTGGATTTTTTTTTACAGGATACGCGTGCTGCTGTCGCACTTGTCCGCTGAAATTTTTTACTCTTTTTAAGTTTAAAAAGAATAGGAGAATCTTTGCTGACGTCATTGTTTACATTTTGCTTCATTAGCATACGAATCTGCATAGAGAAGGTATTGTACTAAATACGAATTGACTTCAAAAGTTGAAAGAGCTTGTTAAACTTAATAATCTATGCAACTTTCAGCTTTTTTCATGCAATATTTAAGGAAATATCTGCTATCAAAAACTGCAAAATTGTTGGGTGGCAAAAGCGCTCGTGGGCCATACATTCTTTGTAAAATTTTGAGTTTTAAATACAGCATTGCATGAAGTGTATCTAGTTTTTCGGGCTCAAATTTTCAGAGAAGGCTAATTGTGCTATGCCCTTTCAATATTCAGAGTTGATTTTTTTGTAGGTAGGTTAGAAAACGAGGCGCATAATGCTAATGAGGCAAAAATGGTAAACAAAGATTCCCCTGTAAAAAGTTCACACGGGCAAATGCGACAGCTATACGCGTATGCTGAAAATATTAAAATCCACTAAGCGATCATTCTTATCCTTAGTTTGTTTTAGTATTTTTTTAACATAAATAATAGTCAATGTAGGACCGACAGAAAATTAATAAAAGTTTTTTTAATATTTGTATTTTCCCGGATCATTCTCATAGATTGTTTTATTTTAATATATATATTTTTAATATAAACAATAGTTCATGTAGGACAGAAAATTAATATAAACTCCCATGCAATGTAGTTCTTTACCGAGTCTGTCGATTAAATCATATGCTGTGACCATTCAAATGAAACCTTTTTGGCAGTACTTTTGCATGGTATCATTTGTTTTTCAATATTTTGCAACATGAATTTTGGGATGTTTCCGTTTAAAAATCAAAGAACAACACTAGATAACTGAAACAGTGAAAAAAAAGTACGAATGTCGCAAAAAGAAATCTTTCGGCAAGGTCAAGTGAATAAGTTTGAGGGTGTTTAAACTGGCATTATTGTTGAAACGGCCGGTCAATTCTAGCATTGGAGACTATCGCTTTGTGATTTTCATTTAACCCACTTTACCGAAGTGAAAACAGCGCCTCTTGCAAATTATTCATAACACTTTATGGAACGCTGAGAATCAAGATCAAATTTTAGAAACGTGATCGTGGAATTTTAATCTCGAGAATCGTTCATGCGTGTTTTTTCCGTGAAAATTTTCACCACCGCTGTACAGTTTTGCGCATAATAAAGGAAGTCAATATACCGGTAAAATTGATCGAAAGTGTACATGCATGAGTTTCGTCGGTTGTAATAAAGCAGGAATATGATAACCCACTTTACCGAAGTGAAAACAGCGTCTCTTGTAAATTATTCATAACACTTTAAGGAAGGCTGAGAATCAAGACCAAATTTTTGAAACGTGGAATGTTAATCTCGAGAATCGGTCATGCGTGTTTTTCCATGAAAATTTTTACCACTGCTGTATGCGCATATTTCTAAAATATTTACAGATTAAAATTTACACTAACATTAAAATTCCTTCGTAATAATAATAATAATAATGTAGATTTAAATTTTATAAGACAGCCGTTACATAAATAGCAAGAGTTACAGCCAATGTCATTTAATGAGCCGAAGTTTTATGGCTAAGTGGTGGTGGACGTAATTCATTAGCATAAATTATAAAGTTTGAGGCATCACACTAAATTATTAAAAAATAACAGTTCTAAATAAAATAACCGATGGGACTTTTTAAATTGATTTTCCATAAAGTTGTAACATTAACAAAATAAAAACGTTGGCGATGGGTTAAAAATAACAAAGTTTAAGTTTCCATTTCCTGTATAAAAGGAATTTCCCAACGATATCGTTTGTTCTTTGTGCCAATCTTTCCCGTTGCAAGGTGGCTCACAATACACTATTATTTTAATCGGGACTTCTTAAAACAATAACAAAACTTCAAAAGAAGTGAAAATTTTAATTAAAACAAGGAGTGGCAACTCCGTATTAACTGAAATGAAGGACTTTACAAAGCTTACACTCGGTGTGAATTCGAAATAAAACCATGAGAATAGATTTTATTGAGAACGTTTATGTTTGCCAAGTAAATATTCGGCTAAAATTCGCCCGTTTATGTTTGGATATGCAAATGAGGAAAAATATAATGAAACTCATCTGGCACTCAGTAGAACACGTGTCTTTTATGTTTATTGTATCAAACGCTGTTCTCGATGTGTTTTATACTTTTAAAATGATTTCGTTTTGTTTTTAACAATTTTGCGACGACTCCCCAGAGTTTCCATGGAAAATTACGAGTGATGCGACCGAGCGAAAGTCTGGGGAAAAATCCCGCCATGTTTACAGTGAAAAGAAACGGGGATGTCAAATTTACGAAGTTGCAGCGTATGGATCGATGCGAGAAAGCGAAGATGACTTTGATCGTGATGTTTTTGTCTTTATTTAGTTTTTCGTTGGTGTATCATGCCGTGGCACAGAATAACCTATCAGGTAAGTGCTGTTGCAATTGACACCCCACATTTTCCTCGAAAGTGGCGATGAGCGAAAATTCATTTTAGTTTTTACACCTGTAGTGCCATGTTATTATTTGATGTTGTTGAGATATTTTCGTTCATAAATTGATCAAAAGAGGGAACGATTCAACAATCAAAACAGACAGTACTGATATATAGTAGATTATTTTTGCAATGGTTTTTATCTTGTCACTATTTATAATCTTTCAGCTTTGCTATTAAAGGGTTGCTTTGCTTCGCAGAATTCAATTTAATTTCGCACGCGTGACGAACAAATGCAAATTCGACCTCAGCCTTAATCCATGAAATTTTCCCAAAGTAAATTGGTTCCGTTGTCGGAGACTTCCTGGGGATTTTTTAAGCCATCAAATCGATCGGCCTGTCAGGCCCTGTTTTAGATGCCAGTAATTTACATTTAGAAGCCACATTTATTTGAATACAATTTTGCGGTGAAAATAGCTGACAAAGGTAACATTTTATCGTGCGTCCGGTCGCCGATTTTCACTTGGAGAAGTGCGTGCACGCGACAATAGATTTCAGTTATCGAGAGATAAAGATAGAGCAACAATATGGACAGTGTGGTGTACATTATTTGTGTGATGGAACAAACGAGTGTATATTTTATGTTTCGAATAAACTTTGCGGGCACGCGCGGGCTGCGGTGACCAGCGGGTTGTATCGTGGCTCACTTTAAAATGGCGGGAGGGACGGCGGAAGGGAGATGCGAAGGAAACCAAATGTTTCGTTCACCCAGAAACGCAAAGAGATCTTTTTGAGGTAAAAAGGGATAACGTTTTTGAGTTATTGCTTTCCCCAGTTTATGGCTAGACTACAGAATCAGGGCCACTTCAAGTTTAACCAGCTATGAAATCGTTTATTTGTTTCAGCCACGTGTAAACCGAAACGAACGAGCATTTGGATCTCGACTCAAAATTAAACGCACATAGGCATGCATATAGCATTTATTTCTCGTTATTTATATCCACTGCCGAGTCAAACGAGTCTTTTAATTTGCTTGCTTGTCATAATATTATAAAACTTAAGCTTAATATAAAAACTAATTAATTATTCGGTCTTAAACAAAGCTAAAATCAAGCTTAATTTTTATAAACTTAAGGAGTCTTGTAAGGGTTTCTTGCTTTCAGTAGTGTGTTTAAATGATGAAATGTTTAAAAATGATGCAACCAATGACATGGCAACTTTTGGATATCTATATGATGCTATTAACAGGCAATACTTTGAGGGTGCTTATGACATCATAGCCATTGCCATGGCAACAGTACAGCTCTCTGAAAAGAGCCTCTAAACCTCAGTTTTCGCTAATTATCCTTTACACTAATCTGGTGACCGAATTAGTTTGTTTCTCAATTTGGAAAGCACCTCTAATTTTCTTTTCTTTTTGGTGCTATGACAAAAATCTGTCTAGTGGAAATCAAGTTATTTCCAAAAAGGTTATAATGTCACATAAGAAAAAATTCCGCAAGATAATTTTTTCTCAAACTCTTGTTTAAGATCAGAATACTGAATACTGCTTGCATACAGAAAATCAAGATAGGTCACAGAACAAACTTACAAGATAAAGAGGAATATTTTTTTGCACAATTTATTTCCAGTTCATACGATTTTACGCAGTATTTTCATTTCTGGTGAGCTGCATGTGCTACTTTTTGATAGGAAACTCAACTGATGTGTGTGTCAATGCATGATGAGTGCACGCTGTGCACGCAGCTGAAAACCCTTTCTATCCTCCTAAAGTCTTAAGCTATAAACTTTATAGTTAGCAAGCTTGCAACTTTTTTAAGTATATCGGTATTAACCCATTGACACCTGAACCGCCCGTAACCGCCCGTACAAGACTCCACTGCTTTAAAAAATTGTAACTTTCTCAATCGTGCGAACATTGCCTTAACTAGCAGTTGTGAGCTTGACTAGAAAGTCTTTCAAATTGAGATACCCAATAAACACAAAAAGTCAGCGATTTTTGCAGAATATCAGCGTTTGAATTTGGACAATAACAAAAATTACCGTTTTTAACGTCATAGAAAAACAACAAAAATCACGTTTTTGCCTTTAGTTTTTTTTATTCAAATCATCATGGCAAACCCAAAAGTCAACATTTACAGCAAAATTCAGTCCTAGTCCTAGCTTAGCAGTGAATTTTTTTGCTCTTATTCATTGCTCGGGCCTAGCTACAGCTTCTTATACTAGTGCATACTCACCTTGCCTCGATTTTCAACATCACCACCGCACTGCATGCTGGGAAATAAACAGATTTTTCGACAGCGTCCATTCCGTCCTCCACAATTTTCATATATATACTAAGTCCACAGCCACTCTGACCCACTGCCGAAATTTCGCGCTTGTTGTGTTCTCCTGTGGTCGCAACTTCCAAAATATGCCGCGGTAGGTCGAGAAATTCATCCAGAGTCGAGTCCCAAAGCCACTTCATTTTTCCAGTTCAACGAGCATCGAGCCAAATACGTAAACGAAGTACAACACCTAACTCGCTTCATTGAGAAGTGGACTCTGAACTACCTCCAAGCTTAATGATGCTCATCAGGCAGCTACTAAAGATGAAAAATGGCTGTGAACTTACCAAAAATCGTAGATAATTCATATTGGACCCTTTATTGCAAATCAACCAAGCAAAATGAGATCGTCACAATGACGTTTCCAGTAAACTCGAGCCTTCAGTGTTTGAGAACAGCAGCACTTTCAATGGTAACTCCAAATATGAAGTCACGAAATCCTATGGGGCGTGTGTATGCAGAAAATCACTCAAAAACGTAAAAATCCTCAGGTGTCAATGGGTTAAAGTGCCCCTGTGATCAAATTTTTGATTTTAATTTTTTTACATTTTCGTGTACTATTTGACTTTCTTACTCATTTTGCCAAATTTCAATCCATTACGAACATCAGAAGTCATTTTATTTTAACATTTATTTCCGAGAATTTACGGCCGCCATTAATCAATCTTGTTCCAAGGCTTGGTTGCGAATGGGAGAAAGTGACGTCAAAGACTCAAACATACCTCACGGGTTGAAATTATAATAACAATAAGCATAGCAAATTGCACGAAGAACAAGTCCAAAGTTTTTGTTGCTTTTCGCGTTAATTTCTATACCTATTGTTATTATAATTTCAACCCGTGAGGTATGTTTGAGTCTTTGACGTCACTTTCTCCCATTCGCAACCAAGCCTTGGAACAATTTTGATTAATGGCAGCGTAAATTCTCGGAAATAAATGTTAAAATAAAATGACTTCTGATGTTTGTAATGAATTGAAGTTTGGCAAGATGAGTAAGGAAGTCTAATTGTACACAAAAATGTAAAAAAATGAAAATCAAAAATTTGATCACAGGGGCACTTTAATATTGGTAATCAGATAAGTGAAAGGGTAATTTTTAAATGACATATACACATTTTTAGAGAACAAGCAAGTGCGATATAAATGAATTTTCAAATGTCATGAGAATGCAACAGCCTAGTGCAACACCCTGTAAAATATATTGAAACAACTCGACATGGACTTTGACAGGTTCTAAAGGTGCTCTCAGGGAGCTTTTTAACGACTTTGGAAAATAATACAAGAAAGGCAGCCTTCCTCCTTGTATGATCAGTATTTTAAATTTCAATTCATGGAAGATAACACACTGTGCACAGAGAGGGTGAGTGAATTACCACAATGAACAAGTAAAATATTTATTGAGGTGAAAACAACTTTATTTAATTTTGTTTTAAGTGCCTATAACCCTTAAATACATATTTTCAGAATCAACTCTACGCTCATTGAATAGTTAAATGGTGAAATATTTCTTGTTTTGAACATCGCGTTATTGAGTTATAGAGATTTTAATTTCAAAATGCTAATTAGATTATGTCAACCCGGGACTTTGCCATTATTTCTACGCCAATTTACAATGCGCAGTTTACAGCTTGAGGATAATTAATTTAATAAAATACTAAAAATAAAATGTGAATAGTCAATTGATTCGTAAAAAGTATTACTTGGAGGTGAAAACAAGTGGTTGTATAATAAATGATTCCCGGGTTGACGTTATCTAAATAATTAGCATTTTGTAAATTCAGATCTCTTATAACTATTAATAACGCGACGTTTAAAACAAGAAATATTTCACCATCTAACCATTTAACCATTCAATGTGCATAGAGTTGATTCTGAAAATATGTATTTAAGGTTTATAGGCACTTTAACTATTATGTCACAATTACACTAGTTACACAGTTTTTAGGGATATTTTGCTGAAATTATTGAAATTAGGTTGTACAAACTTTTCCAAACATGTTCCGAAATTTTGTGAATATATTAGGGGTATAGAATGGTCTATCGGAAATGATGCGTCTCTGAAAATATACACCGAGTCTCGAATTCTCGGCATTTGAAATTGGAGTCTCGGAATCTCGGGCTCGCTATAATTTTTAAAGTCTCGAATTCTCGAATTACGATAATTTGGATCTCTGAGTCTTGTAAATTTTTCTCGTAAATCTCAGCTTCCTTTGGAGATTTCAGTCGCGTTTTAAGCTGTTTTTAATAGTACTATTGGCCCGACATTTTCTAGCAATTGGAGTCTCGGGCTCGGATTTTTTAGAGGTAAAGTCTCGGTCTCGAATTTTTAAACAAGGGTCTCGCAAAGTCTCGAATTTACCATTCTATACCCCTTATATTGCTCGAGATTTCCAAGGATTAACCCATTGACACCTGAGAATTTTTACGTTTTTGAGCGATTTCCTGCATTCACACGCCCCATAGGATTTCGTGACTCCGTATTTAAAGTTACCATTGAAAGTGCTGCTGTTCTAAAACACTGAAGGCTCGAGTTTCTAGTCAATGCTCACAACAGTTAGTTAAGGCAATGTTCGCACGATTGAGAAAGTTGCAATTTTTAAAGCAGTGGAGTCTCGTACGGGCGGTTTCGGGTGGTTCAGGTGTCAATCAGTTAAAAATCGTACAATTTCTGAGAAAGATCCAAAGATGTTTCAATAATATTTCAATGCTATAGCAACATAAAGGTAGCTCATTTAAAGTGCCACTGCGATCAAATTTTGGATTTTCATTATTTTTTACATCTTTGTGTACTTTCTTGCACGTCTTGCCAAATTTCAATCCATTACGAACATCAGAAGTCATTTTATTTTAACATTTACAGGGGTTTCAATAAGTTTTTAAGCAGATGGCCAAAACTGCAAAGTAGGCGGCTAATGGAAGTCCAATTTTTACTATAATGTTATTAATTTCGGAGAAAGTAGGCGGCAAATTTAGGTGAATTTGCTTAACATAGACGGCGAATTTCGCTGGTTGCCGGCTCTTATAGAAATCTCTGATTTATGTCGGAGAATTTATGGCCGCCATTAAAAAACCTTGTTCCAAGGCTTGGTTGCGAATGGTATAAATTGACGTCAAAGGCTCAAACATACCTCACGGGTTGAAATTATAATAACAATAAGTATTGAAAATCACACAAAAAGCAACAAAAACATTGGACCTGTTCTATGCAATTTTCTATGGTGATTGTTATTATAATTTCAACCCGTGAGGTATGTTTGAGCCTTTGACGTCACTTTATCCCATTCGCAATTAACCAAGCCTTGGAACAAGGTTGATTAATGGTGGCCGTAAATTCTCGGATATAATTGTGAAAATAAAATGACTTCTGATGTTCATAATGGATTGAAATTTGGCAAGATGAGTAAGAAAGTCTAATTGTACATGAAGATGCAAAAAATGAAAATACAAAATGTGATCGCAGTGGCACTTCAAGCAAGGGTCAAGTGCTGTCTTATATAAAGGCATTTTGCTGTAAATGTTCTTTTTGTTGTGCAGTATTTTTAACTCAGTCATTAATTCGGCCAATACAGTTGCAGTTGAGTTTTTTATGAACAGTCATTGCTTAAATTATTTTATTTTATAAATGCGATCTAGTCGGGTTCGAAGAACGCAATCCTAATTTCGTGTTGGTTGTCCTGTGGTTTACATGCAGTAAAATTTGAGATTTTTTGGTAGATGGTCTTCCAAATGGCCGCCCCTATTGGTTTTTTTCAGGAGCTCATTTCTGCCGGAAATTTCTTCGAACACGTCTCCATAATCTGTGATTACTGCTAGTTTAATTATATAGCTTGGATGTTAGTGAAAGGCAATGCAATTGTTATGTAGTTAATTTGATTCATTTTTTGTCTTTTTTGTTGTTGTTTTATTTTGTTATCTTTTTATTATAAATTTTTGTTCTTTTTTGGTCCATTAGTTTGATTCTGTCAGATGACTCATAAGCCCAAAATACAGATGGTTTGACATCAAGAAGAAATTTGTTCCAACATGCATTGCTGCTTAGTACATTTTTTTATAATAATATTATTCAATCAACAGTACTGAATTTTCTTTGCAGATGTCATTAAAGTGATTGATATGAAATGCAGATGTGGAGCAGTTGGATTCAAGACCGTGAATATTATATGGCGTCCTCTCCCTCAAGATCAAGACTCTAGCTACAGAGTGTATTTTTCAACTGATAGTTTAATTACTGATCAGCATTATCAATTCGGTTGTACTGTAAATACCACACACCCGTCATTGTACCAAAATGAATTACAATGTAGCATAACAAGTCAGTCTCTTTTTCCTTTTTCTTTTTACTTCAAAATGGAGATGACAAATTCATCTGGAGTTTACGTTTCTGAGAGAAAAAGCTGTCGTCTCGCAAGTTGTGGTAAGTTGTTGCTTAGAAATCGTAGTTTATGTCCCAGCCATCTTGGAACGTGCTTAAAGCAGCAAGTCATATTGTTGACAAGCAAGTTAAATATATAGCCAAGTTAATACCACACTCTGGTTGCCTGGGACCTGGCCCTCAACTCACTGCCTACTAAAATGCCACCTCATTTCTACTGAATTTGGACTCATTAAATCATGCTCTTTTTCAAAGAAAAAACTGCAAGACACTTTTCATTAATTTTATCTATGCACCCAGCAAAGTTAGCTAGTGCCCAGTCTTTCCATATCATTCTTGGGTGGAAAATTACAGTATTCCTCGACTAATACTACATAAATTATTACTACTGCTACATGTAGCTGTCACTTTTCAGTCAGTCAAGAGGGCAAGCGAGACTGATGGGAGCAAACTCTGAGTTGATCCCAATTACTAGCATGATGCTCACCTGCTCAACTATACCAGTGAGGGACTGCCAGCAGTCTATATAATTATATTTAATAAAAAATTGATCTTGAACAGTAAATATTAACATGTTTCAACAGGCAATTGTCATCATCAGTTACAGTGGATTTGAAATTCTTGAATTTATAACAACTTGAGCTACAATACATAACTAATTAGGAATAATTTAAAGTACTGTGGTGATTTAAATGAATTGATGTAAAATGATGTATTCCACTCATGAACTATTAATTTAAAACAAGAATGTCAAATCCACTGTAACCAGCGATTAGTTTTGTCCATTGAAACAAGTCTTGTAAAATTTAAAATTTCATTCTCTTTATATGACCATACAATAATTGGATCCTGATTTACTTACCTCTTCATTTCACTGTTAGTAATAACATTTTAATTATAAATGTTTTAACATTTTTTGCAGTTCGCTGTACAAAGCCACGACATTTTGAAGTTGTAGGAAGTGGGAGGAGAAATCTAACAGTATCTTGGGAACCTGCGCCTTACATGGGGGGTCAAACCCCTCTGCTGTGTTACAGGATCTTGTATGCCTCAGCACAAGGAAAAGCAAATGAGGTTAATTTGTCTTCTAGTTATTGAAGGCAATCAGTCAGCGATAAGTAATAGTAATTGATTGAAATGGGTGGAGTACAATTCAGGGAGTAATCGGGCAAGTAATTTCAAATCTGCCGAGTGCGTAGCACTAGGACGATTTGAAATCATGAGCATGATTTGTACGATACAAAGTTCAATTACCAATTAATTGCATCAATAATAAAATTCAAGATTAAAAAGTCTACAAGACTTTTTTGTACTCAAAATGTCATGGATTTTTTCTATCAAATGTTTTGAAAGCAGAAGGCAAACAGCAAATAAAGAACCCATTTAAGTGCACCTGATTGATGTGCACTTAATGTAGGTCTCCATTACAGCTGTCCAATTACAAAAATGTAATTGGATACCCACATGACTGCGCACCAATTAAATAAGAATAGGTGTGTGGATGACCCATCACAATCAATAATTTTGTTATTGATACAATAATTATTAGTTATGGTAATATTCAGTTCCAGTAAGTATTAGGGATTAGGTGAATGGTTATTAGAGACTTTCATTTAGACTTGCATTTGTTCTGCAAACCCAAGACTGTTTTCCCTTAGTTTTTAAAATGCAAGACCAAGACTGAAGACTTTGAAACACCGTATGAAAGAAATTGAGGCACTGACTGTCTGAGACTTGGAGAACTGCTAAAAAAAAATAAGACTGTAAGTCAGACCTGTGAAATTTATTAACTTAAATTTTGTGAGACCCACTTTTTTTAAAGACTAATCACCCACCCCTAATATCCATACCCAGTCCTCCGAGGGGGGGGGGGGGGGGGGGTCAAAAGCCAATGTTTTGGAAAGTATGAAGCTAAATTGGAGTTTCATTTGGGGGGGGGGGGGGGGGGGGGGGGGGTGATCTCAAAGCAAAAACCTTCTTGTTGCTGGCATTTAGGAAAGAGAGAAGAAAGTTTATTTTCCCTTGATTTTACTGAATTTTTTTTCTCTTAATTGCAGTCTGTAAAGTTAAATGGTGAGGGTGAATCGACACTTGTACACACATTTTATGACCTTAATCCATACACAGAGTACAGATTCTACATCCAGTGCAGTTTCTCAGACTGTTTGAATGGCTGGGGAGCACTTAGTGGTCCTGTTACAGGAATGACTAAGGAACAAGGTCAGTGATCCAACAATTCACAAGATTCTTATTTACATTTTATTAGAGGTATTAAAAATCACATGATTCTTACAATAGTTGGCAAGGATAGCCAAGCAATCCAAACTTATGTTTGTATATATTTTTGCTTTTCTGAGCTGCTGTTTTCTGGTCGTCACATACAGATGTAGCAAGCTGACTCTTCCTGTTTGTGTTATAGGTGAAGTTCAATCTCTCTACAATAACCCCGTTATCTCAAATCCTGCCTATCTTAAATCCTATCGGACTTAAACCTGTAACTTGCCTTGGTTTATTTACTATTTTCACTTATTCAAATATAAAACATGAAGTTCGCCATCTGTTATTACTTTACATATTTATTCTAAATAGAATTAAGCGGGGATCTAATACAGGGCACAAAATTGCGCCTATTATACAGTCGCCAATGCGCCTAAGTTTTCCGTGCTGGCAACCAAGATTTGAAAGTTAGTCACCACATTGGCGACCAGAACCCTTTGCTTCATCCGGTAAGATTTCCGTACAACCCCATACATTAATTATACATGTATGCGCTATTGTTTTTCTTCAGGCATTTTATTGTTTTGGCTTTTGTTTTAGTTTTGAGAAAAGTATGCATAACTAATGTATGGGGTTATACGGAAATCTTTCCCTTCATCCTACCTTTATGTATTGTGCAATTAAATAAAGCTTGAAGGTGGGTAAATCGGTGCAAATGACGAGGTTTGTCGTAAAACCGTCACGAACTCTACGAAGTGAAACGTCAACATCCGCCATCTTGGATATTTCAGTTTTTATGATAATCTGAGTGTGAAATATCTCATAATCCAAAGAGTGGTGATATGCTGACCGTTGACAATGTTGCCATTTTGCCTTTGTAGTAGGTGTTTTTAATAAGTTAAAAACGCATATGACAATAAAAACACAAACCAAAAGCAGAGATTTAAAACTCTAGTGCTGTTCTCGATAAAAAACTAAAAATGAAGTAAAAGTGTCAAAACGAGAATTTTTGAAACTGATAGAAAAATACTTTCTACTAATTTGTTGACCACAGTTTTCTTACCGAGACATAAGTAATTGAAAAGCTATTATCTCGCCAAAAATAACAAAGATCCCTTGTAAATCCTTAAAGTTATAGCGTAGTTAAAAAAAAATGTAAAAAAGTCCAAAAATGGTGCATTGCTGACATTTTCATCGTTTAGGGTCTGGTAACGAGAATGAAATAGAAAGTTAAGGGAAAAAAACTATACCAGCCTAGTACTGTGCAACAAGGAAACTTTCTAGGAAATCAATTTTGGTTGGTCAATAGTCAGTTTCATACAATAACCCCACCAAAAACGAAAATGGTCTGCTTACCGTCCAAAAAACGCTAACGTAGACACTCTTTTTAAGCTGGCAAGCCTCGGTTTCAAGTAAAAAATCTGAAATTTGGCTGAAGTATAGTCCTATGTGTATGCTAACTGCATGAATTTTTTCAGCTCTTAACTCTTCAATAAAACAGCGTTATAAGGGTTTGAATACATAGAACTAAGAAAAAGTGGGTAGGTCGCAAATGTGAGCTCAATAGATATGAGCTCAATAGATATGACTCAGACTCGATTTTTTTCGACCTTCAAGAAACCCGGTTTTTTTCCTTCAGGGGTGAAGAAGGGATCATTGGTGTATGGTTTCAGGTAGAAATGTAACAGCCAACGCCAAATTATGGGTCCGAAAAGCATTGTTTATCCCCGATTGTCCCATTTACGTGACTGTGTTTTCCTGACATTTCGATTTGCGTAAGTCCATATCTTTTTCCAGATTTACTCAAATCCAACCAAATTTGCACACAAGACGTATTTCATGTCAATGAAGTGACCTACCAAATTTCATTGAATTTCATTGAAACCTTTTTTTAATGAATTTTTGAATTTTTGAAAGGTTAAGTGTCAGCAAAAATGGTGCTCAGGCAGCTAATTAGGCCTACGTCGTTGCTGGCGAGCCTTAGCGAGGCAGCAGCCTATTCTTTACATTTAGCGAAAAAAATCAGAATTTGTGGGATTAAGATCGGACGCATGCGCAGTCGATTGTGGTTTTATCATCCGGGGTATTGACACCCGTGACGACGTCACGTTGCACGTGGAGAGGAATCTTACATGTACATGTACTCTGTGTTACAACGGCGAAACTGGACGTAGGCTCGGCAAAAGATTCTGCGAGCATCTCAGATCGGTAAGAAAGAAAGCAGACCTGCCCGTCGCTAAACACTTCTCCTCTCCCGGACACACAACAGATGACATGGTGTCCGTGGTTAGAACAGGTTTCAAAAGTACGACGGAGAGTCTGACGCAGCGCGGAGGGTCGACTAATTTTCAAATGCCAAACCCTTCAACCACGCGGCATGAACATTGACTTTAGTTTTATTTAGACTTCATCCGCGCGCACTACAATGTTGCGACAAATTGGCAAGATTTGGAACAGTAATTAACGGGACCCCCTTTGATACCAATGTTTTTACACTGACGGAGTTATCCTGTCTAAATATTATGTTATTATTATTATTATTTAAATAGCTGACACGCGTTTTCAGTTAAAACAAACGTGGCGCCTATTCAGCGATCATTTTCTTTTGCTCAGCGTGGATCGCGAAAGTGTTGTTTTTCGTCATAAAATGAAACAATTTGTTGTTTGTAAAAATGTTTATTGAATCAATAGATAATATATAGAACCATGGAAGAAATACACTACCTTTTTGGTCGTTTTTGTCTTTGGATCGAGAACCCAGTCAAATGCAACGCAGACATTTCTGATGTTCTTGTATTAAGATAATTAAAGATTGTTACAGTTTACTGTACTTGTATAAAAAAAAATGCAAAATGTCGGAGCCCCTTTGTCTTAAACATTTTTCCTTTTCCCTTGAGAGTTCGAGATAAAGGTGTCCACTGTATTCTTTGTAAACGGCAAATAGACAAGCTGACGTTTGCCAATTGCCATAAATGTTGCTAAAAATTATCTATTTAGTAATGTAATCTTTAGAGAGTAAAGTCCCAGGCCAAACCACAGGCTTGCCATCCTCTGTTTGTGTGGTTTGCTGTGCAGTGAAATAATGCTTTGTCTTGCTCGATTAAAAAAGTAGAGCGAATCGGACCATTATTTCAAAATACGAATTTCACGAGCCTCGAATGGCTAAAATAAACACAGAAAAACAAAGCTAAACAACATGGCAGTGACTTTGGGAATTTTTATTTCATTTTCATCAGTTTTAACTCTTTAACTCCCAAGAGTACCAAATATCAAAATTCAAGAAAAATCCCAAATTTCATTTTGTAAAATATTGAAAAACAAATGGTACCATGCAAACATACTACCACAGAGGTATCATTTGAATGGTCACACCATGTGATTTCGTCAATAGACTCAAAAGTTATCTAAACTACACATGTCTCCATAATTGACTCTGGGAGTGAAGGGTTAAGGGAAAATAATGGTCAAACTATTGTACTCGGACAGGACCCACCATTTTACAAAAAGACTGGTCGTCTCTTTATGTACCTCCCCTTCCCCACCTAAAAAGATGGTGTCTTGTTGGTATAGTCCTCATTCTATCAGGAGTAGAAACTGAGAAAAAGAGTCAAACCTACCTGTGCCATTCTGCTACCAATGCAAGCTTCATGCCCACGGAATATCTCAAGTTTCATCTCAAATATTTAAGCTGCTAAATTGTGTCTGTTATGCTCATCAGATACGTGTTATCTTGCATAGCCCCCCTACTCCTACACAAGGTGGGACTCCTCTTTGAGTATACTTCTGTTGCTTTTTATGATCACTTCCATTAGATCACTGCTAAATTTTGCCTTTACTATGGCTCCTTTGATAAACCAATATGTCCATTACAGATGTACAGCATTCCACACAAACAGAAGATGGTACAGCCTACTGTCAAACAGATGCACATTTTAATGCAGCATCATGCAACAGGTTTTTTTTTTGTTTACACTCTTTCCTCCAGCACCAGCAAAAGCTCCAGAATTTGAGAACTGGTCTGTTTCTAATATCGAAGATGGCAAACGCGATGTGACAGTTATGTGGAAGGTATTGCATTTTTTTTTGCTATATTACACTTACAAGTTTTAATTATTTTATTGAAATTAAAATAGTTTTTAAGCTTGTCCCGCCATGGTACACTGTTGAACCTCATACCAACACCTCTCTAGTACAGTTCACTTGGTCCCGAAGATACCAAAATCCATACATTCCCTACCTCTATGATACGAACACTTCTTTAAAGTGCCCCTGTGATCAAATTTTTGATTTTGATTTTTTTACATTTTCGTGTACAATTAGACTTTCTTACTCATCTTGCCAAAATTCAATTCATTACGAACATCAGAAGTCGTTTCATTTTAACATTTATTTTTGAGAATTTACGGCCGCCATTACTCTACCTTGTTCCATAGGCTTGGTTGCGAATGGGAGAAAGTGACGTCAAAGGCTCAAACATACCTCACGGGTTGAAATTATAATAACAATAAGTATTGAAAATCACGCGAAAAGCAACAAAAACTTTGGACTAATTCTTCGTGCAAATTTCTAACAACATCACAAAGTCAATAAATAAATCTTTTATCTTGGTGGTTCTGAAGCTGCCTGGAAAAATTAACTACAACATCTACAACCTGAGACTATAATGTAAATGCCCTACGATAAGGTGGCTCCCTAGAATTTTAACTAAAGCACCTACACAAACTATCATGAGTTACAAAATTAAGCCTTATTTTCTTGTGTTGCAATTTTGGGTCATGAGATTTAACAATAAGGATGCCAACATATTTATGCTTAATTATCAGTTGTCACTTTTTTAATAGAGGCCGTTCCTATGGCAACAGAGCATGGCAATAACATGTATTGTGCAACATTTTTTATTTTTATTTAATTTTTCGAGTTTCCTTCAGTGAATGTTTTTTAAACTTTGCTATCTTGTGGAAAGGGTTAAGGCCAACTTTTTGAAAGGAAAAAACGTAGGGTCGTTCAGCAATTTTGTATATTTAACAATTTAACTAAATTGCTCTGACAGATTTCCCTGAAGAAAACACAAGAAAATCTGTGGTTAATTGCGCTAATTTTTGCTTTGCCGACGTCATCAATTTTCGGAACAATCTTCATTTTCATGCGAGCCCGCGTCATCAGCGCGAGTGCAGCTATAAAACTATAGGGAGCCAACTTAAAGGGATACTTTCCCGCCAAAATACAACCTTCCCCTTACCTTATTTTCATGTTATTTCACTGAATGCCACCAAATATACAACTTAATTAAACAAAAAGATTTTATAGAACAAAACATAAGCAATAGTTTGGAGATTAAGTGCAGGATTACCAGGATGGAAGTGGATTAACGTTCATCAAAATTTATTTGATTTCTTGACCACCTGTCAAGAAATCAAATTGTCATTCTTGTTGAATTTGGACCTTTTCAGCTGTTATTTTGTTTTTTTGGTTAACATTTCTTTGCTTTCAGCACTTTTAGCGATTCTTTCTTCGTATTTAAAGATAATAAAGCAAGCTTCTGGACAGTGTCCCTTTAGACCCTAATATCAAAATTTAAATTCTCATTTCTAGTTCTATACATTTCCTATAGAAGTAGTTGGGAGAAATTGTTTGGATATTAAGAGAACTCATCTTGTGTGATCATGTCCTTAATTCTCATGACCTTTTTGATTGATAAGGCATTAATATTACAAGGAGAAATTTGATGCTGATCACTCTTAGGGCTTAAAGGGTTAACATTGAGCAGAATTGAAATTTCTCAATTCTAGTTCTATTATAAAGTGGCTATAGTCCAGTTTTGTTGAAAATTACACTACAAGTGGACTGAAACTATAAATAATTATGATTAAAAATGGACAAGTAACCAGGATTCAATGCAATACTTTTATTTTACTCATTATTTTTTACAACTACATTATAAAAAATTAATACCCATACGCATTAATTATTTTTATTAACTAAATACTGATAATCTCAATAGTTAATATAATTTTGAGCCTGGGAGCTAAATTAATGCGTGAGTTTTCTAGTTAGCCCCCAGCTATAGTATGTAAAACATTTACATCAGGTGAAAGAATTAGAACAGGTAAAAATATTTACTAATCTAAAAACGTTCTCTGGTTTTAAATTTGAAAAAGAAAAAACTGTGAGCTTTTAGCTTCCAGTCTGAAACAAAAGCTTCAGATATTGAAATTTGGTCACAGATGGCCAGGATGGAAATGAAAATGCTCAAAACTGATAACAGCGACTGTAGGCCTTTATCACCCCCCCCCCCCCCCCCCCCAATTTTGTTAAAAACAAAAGATTTACGCCGTCCAGCCTCACAGTGAAAAAGTTGTAAACGAGGTTGGGCGGGCAAAAACAAAGCATTTTATTCTCCGGGGAGTCTACATGGCTGCCACGTGATAAAGGCCTATTCTTTGTTGAAGAATTGACTTGATATCTTCATTTTGGTGTTCTTAGCACCCTTTTGACCCACAAGCTTTAAATCCCCGTGAGAGAAGGAGCTATGTCATGGTGATTTTGATGTTTGTGGGTCAATATATTACCCCAAATTAAACCTTTGTCATACACAAAATACTTATTAACACCAAGAGGAAGATATCAAGTGAATTTTTGAAGAGAGAATTAACCATAATTTACACAAGGCAATAGACTTTAAAAAAGTAGCCTCATTTTTTCAAGTTGCAATCCATTTCCATCCTGGCCATCTGCAGCCCAAGACACTCATTTTCACTCTTAGAGCCCTAGTAGAGTAATTTTAACAAAACTGGAAAATTATTTTGGGTTATCTGGTGATATAAATATGTAACATTAAAATGGTGAATAAAAACTTACCGGCTTTTTTCACAGTTGCCACCTCCAAATACGTGGAATGGTGTCCCCAAGAAGTTCGCAATCAATTTCTGGCAGGTTGTGTCGAGAGAAAATCACTCATTGACTCCAATTCCAAACTCTTCAAGGAGTCTGCAAACCAAGAATGGATCGGTAAACAAAGCCACCTTGCCTGGGTTAAACCGCTTTGCTGACTACCAAAGTCAAATCAGCATGTGTAACACAGACGGGTGTGGTCCTAGAAGCAAGCCTTGGCTCTTTAAAGGTTTGCGGTCATTTTTAGTGACTAATACTAGTAGTAATCATAGATTATAGTGCGTCTCCTTATCCCGTGGCACCTCGTCTTGACCTAGTACCTTAGTTTCATGAATTAATTCAGCCACTGTTTAAAAGGGATTTGTCGCGAGATAAACGTCAGGCCGACATCAAACAAATTCACGATATCGCCGTGGGATCGGGCAAAATCCTGCCGTGCTGTGTATTCCGAAAGGTCTCAGATTTTTACGACATATAAATCGTATATTTGTCTTGATTTCATTTCGGTTATTTCTCCGATTCTGAAATCATACTCTTCAGTACATGTACTAATACCGGAACCGGAAATGAGAAATTTCTGAGAAAAGCCTGAAAAAGTGCTCCCGTGATAAACTTCTAGGACACCGACGATTAAGTCACACAACATTCAACGTGAATTTTGCAGGATTTTTCGGATAAAATAACAACTACCAGTTGCAAGTAAGACACAAGACTGTTGAATATAATTCCTTTATTAGCTAGACAAATTTTAGTCACAAAATTGTGAAATCTTTAGTCGCAAATACGCCCGATACAGGCGCAATTTCGAGCACTGTAAAGTTAATCTGCGTTCGCCTGGCGCGGCCAGTCAGTGAATTATTGCTACAAGACATAAGCGAATTGCACCGTACCGTAGAACATCGCGAAGAACGACGTCGGTATTTAGGTGAAAGCTTCCAAAATCAGGCAGAGAACCACAGCAAAATCAAGATAGAACATTCAAAACATACCAGAACGGTAGCGAGGAAAATCTGTAACTTCTTGCTTGATTCCTAAGAGACCCAACAACTTACTTGGTCCGGAGAAGAACCTTCGTCCAATTTTTCCACTGCGTACTTTTACCAGGCATTGAAATGTTGTGCCGTACGATTCCAAAATCGGGAAAATATCCGAAACTTAATCAAGACAAATAGATTATTTACATGTGACATTTCGGAACCCCAGCTCCCCAGGATGATGCCTGATTTCCACGCGCTGGGAATGCTTGATACTATTGTGACGTTTCAAGATGGCGCAGATTTGGTACCGACACTTTTCTCGATTCGTAAATCAAGACAAATAGATTATTCACACGTGACATTTCGGAACCCCAGCTCCCCAGGATGATGCCTGATTTCCACGCGCTGGGAATGCTGGATACTATTGTGACGTTTCAAGATGGCGCAGATTTGGTACCGACACTTTTCTCGATTCGTTCCGCTTAGCCTAGACGACGCGCTAAGAATGCTGGATACTATTGTGACGTTTCAAGATGGCACAGATTTGGTACCGACACTTTTCTCGATTCGTTCCGCCTAGCCGACAAGATTAGGAAGCGTCTCCTTCGTCGACGCAATAAAGAAGCGATCTTTTTAAATGTTAGCTCTTAATCCATTATGAATCCGTTTTAGGTGTCGTTTCAGCCATGGTGTCAGGTATTTGAGAAAATCAGAGAAATATATTTATTTATATTTTGTTTCATTCTGTTTTAGATGCCTGATAAAGTTAAGTCCTGTGCTTATAAGGGTTTTTTGGCTGTCAAGCAAAAATTATTGTGATAAATAAACGTTATTTTAGTTAATTTAGTGCAAATTTTTGTAAAGATTTGCCGTTAAGAAACTGTGGTGTGCTTATATATCGGAGGAGGTTCGACCGGAATAATGCTTTGCTACCAAACTGATGGGCCTATAACCGGGGAGGGGGTGGGCTTATAATCGGGGTGGCGTATAACCGGAATTTTGCGGTATGTTTTTATTACAGGCGATATTGAACAGGGCAACAAGCTGGGTAAAGCACAGAGTGAAAGTGGCAATGCCAGTTTTCCTTGGATTATCGTTGGACCAACGATTGGTTTACTTTTGGTATTTATTACAATTGTCGTTGCTGTATGCCTATGGAAGAACACAAAAGAAAGGCATGTTTAGTTCTTTGTCCGTTTTTGTTCTTGGTTTACCTTGTATTTATTTTGTTGTTGGTGTATTTTGTTTTGGTTTGCTTAAAGCTGAATTACAGCCCGTACTGCGCTATCTCGGAATTTGTTGATATGTTACACTTCGGTAAGAGCATACATGGAGTAAATGGAAGTAAACCGTCAGTCCGCCATTACGGCCGTTGTGTTTACGAATGCTTGATGACTGAGCTGAAACGTCGATTTGGGAAAACTTTGGGGTTCTTTTACTTGTTATTATTGTTTGGCAAGGACATCTGACGTTCATAATGAAGGAAAAGGTAAGTTTGTCCCGTGATTTTCATTTTCGCTAGTAAAAGTTCTTTGTTTGTGAGTCTGACAAACATTGCCGAGCTGAAATTGCGCAGTACGGACTGTAATTCATCTTTAACGTTTTGTCAGGCATATTTTGTTTTCGTCTTACTTTCTTCAGTTCCTTACTTGAATCTCATTCTGTTGCTATATTCCTTTTCTGGAGAGGGAGGGGGAAGACGTATGTGACCTGAAATTTTTGACCGACAACAAGGATTAAGCAAAAACAACTTTGATGTCACGGTTGGCAAACGGAAGCCGATTGTTTTTCTTTTTGCGTCTTCAATTCTGATTTCATCACGTCATGTCATTATCAGAATTAAACGTTGAAAGATGAGTTTTTCTATTAGTTGTGAGAAGCAGAAGCGTTGTACTACAAGCATATTTTTTAAAATAATTTTCACATTAATATTCCCACAAACAATATACTTCACTCAGAACAAATAGTTGTATGTTTTCCTTCAAGCTGGCCACCTGCGCCAAAGAATTCTTGAAGTTTTTTTGCCGACTTTTACGCGAATACGAACGAGCTGAGTCAAGGTCTTTTAGTAGAATCTTTGTTTGTTTTCTTGCCTGCCTGCCTGCCTTCTTGTTTGTTTGTTTGTTTATTTGTATTTTGTTATTTCTTTAGGAAACGCAGAAAAAATCGCAAACCACTGGGTGAGAGGTTAGACGTGGTAAGGAATACATTTAACTTATGTTCGTAATACAGAAGCATCATTTCACAAACCACAGCGCATGCAAACATGAAGCAAGTTTTGGTCTTTATGTTTTCCAATTTTGGGGCCAAAATCGTCACTTGCGCTCCACAAGCCCATCAGTAGTTTGCGGGCAAGAACTGGCTTAACGGGGGAAATTTAGCAAAACAACTGTTTTCCCATATTACTTCACAACTTTTTAAGGAGGCTTGCAACAGTTCTTTTTGCCGTGCAGTGTATGTTTTGAAACCAAAATTTCGCAGAGAAGTCATGCTTAGACTGTTTCATACTTCACCAAGTTTATAAAATATGATCAAAGTTTTATGTTTCAACAGTTTCCAAGCGAGGGCGGTTACCATAGCAACACCAGCGTATTGCCCTTTGTTCTAAACAATGTTGTTTTTCTGAAAACCTACTTAGACACTTTGTAGTGCTCACGTATCACTAGCTTTAGTCGAAATTTCCAGGAAATTACAAGACGGTTTTCGAGTAAATGAAAACACATTTTTAGACTATGGTACGCAAAACAGTAATAAAGCAAATAATTTGCATAAAGCAAAATATTTCCAAAATGCCCTTACATATTATTTTATAACAGCCAGCCGTTAAAATAATGATTGTCCTTTGCTTTACAATAAATTTGATGTCTCAAAAACATTTGTGGTGGTAAAGAAGAAGGCTGAATCATGGTAAGATTTCAGTGGTTAAATAATCAAATTATTCAGCTAGTGATAAGTGAGTACTACAAAATTTGAAAGTTTTGTTATGAGGTGTCTGACTCAAAGCAAAAAATACTAACAGCCGCCGCTTGGAAACCAGTGAAACAAAACTTTGATCACATTTCATACACTTGGTGAAGTATGAAAGCAGTCGAACCATGTCTTCCCTGCAAAATTTTGATTTCAAAACATATACCCCACGGCAAAAAAAAACTGTTAATAGCCACCTTAAAGGGACGTTGTGTAAACTAACACAACTAATTATTTTTAAAAGCATCCGAACATTTACTGAGGGTTTCACATAACTTTTGACGGCAGGGTTGCGAAGCTCGCCGGGAAATTCGGAACTTCGTCACGAATTTCACAATTCATTTTAAGTAATGATCCGCAAAAGAAGGAAAGTGCTGAACGGCAATGCACGATGGAATGTCAACTTTTTTCATTGTTACAACTAGTGATCTCATTGGCCTAGACTCAAAAACTACTAAAAAGTTAAGGTTCAAGGTGCATTTTGTCTAATTTTTTAAGGTTTCAAGTAATTTGAGACCCAATCGCACAACATGCAATTTTTAAAAGATATTGTATTTGGGGAACTTCACCAATTAAGCAAAATTATTAGCTATTGTCTTCTGTTATTCTGATTGGTTAAGCACGATCATTTCCGAAAATTTATTTGACGCAAATTGATTTTCTTTATTTTTATACCGAAATATAATTATGAACCATCAGCCCCTTCTCTATTCTTGAAATCAAAGATATTCTATGTGGGAAAGAGCCAATGCCGCAGAACAATGAAGTTTACGGTAGTTCTTATGTGGAGAATCAAATCAAACGTAGTTCGCAATTTCGGCGCGAACTATATTGGGCTAACTTTAAAGTTGACATACAGATGGATACGGGACGGATTTTTTGCTCTCTTGAATCTCCAAGTCAATGTTTTAGTTCAAGAATATTTGTTGAGTAGTATTTCTGTAGTCGTTCACCCAACAAATTCAAGATATAAGAAATTTTTAATTTTCCTTGAAAGTCCATATTCATCATTTATACTCTTTTCTGTTCAGAAATATTTTAGTTACCTTTTCGCTTCATTCGGGAGACGACCAATTTGATCGATGTCGCAAACCTTATAAAACTAAAAAAACTTACTAAGATGATAAACAGACGTTATGTAATTCAAAACGTCACATCGCACATGTTTTGCGCCCATAAATTAAAGGCATTAATTTTTCCATATACCGGAGAGAATGAGGCAGACATTTTACTACAAAAACTATTGTTTTTCGTTACAGTTTCCGAACAAATATTCCACTGTAACGATTTGTAATATAATTTAAAACTATCCTAACTCACCAGGGAACACCAGCTGACTACAACGAACTTGTTGAATCAACTCCAAGTACACCCAATTACTCTGAAATACAACACGAAGGCCACGCGGACGTTCTCATTCAAAGTGATATGCAGACAAACCACGACAATGGTGATTTAGATAATTTATAACATTTTGCTGATAGGTGTTCTTGACGTTTTGTATATAATTTTTATTATCATATATATAAATATTGTAAAGATTCATTTCTAGGGGATCAAAATGTCTTTCATTCTTATTATTTATATACAACCTCATAAATTCAGAATGTGAATGTTGTCGATGCTTTATTTTGTCATTGTTTGATGAAGATATTTAACAATGCTCCTGAGTCAAGCCAGCAAAAGGCATTCATTTAGTCATAGATGCTTCGATTAACCCTTTCACTCCCAGAGTCAATTATGGAGACATGTAGTTCTAAATTTTGAGTCTGTCAACAAAATCCTTTGGTGTGAACATTCAAATGAAACCTCTTTGGCAATACTTTTGCATGATATCATTTGTTTTCAACAAATTAAACATGACATTCGGGATTTTCCATAAATTTTGAGTTTGGAACTCTTGGGAGTGAAAGGGTTATGAAGTTGTATGTTTAAAGCATCGTTGGATTTGTACAATAACCACAGAACACATTCTTGATGGGAAGGACACCATTGCATTTTGAAGTTACCAATCACCACTATGTAAGGTGTAGATGTAATTTAGATTAAAATCCGGCGAGAATGTACTTTGTATGTCTAATTTTCATATATTTTAATATTTCATAGTTGTAATGTCTGTTTGTTCTTAGTTTTATCTCATTTAGTTATGTTGTGGAGTACCTGCAAACTAGCATTACAGCTAAGTGTACCTTCCACGTCAAATAAAGTATATAAAGTATATAAAGTATATATTAATACATATATTGAACACATAATTTGCAAGACTTGTTACATTGTTTTGAAATTGTACGTTAGATGAGATGCTTCAGGTAGTATGGTACCCCCTATTTAAGAAAAACGTCAGAATTTCTGAGCAGTAATTGGTTGTTTAAATACTAGTGATACCTTTTAATTAAATAATTGTTGCGTTCGCGCAATCCTAATCTTGTGTCGGATGTCCTATGTAGTAGCCGGATTGAATTCAGCTTCCCTCTGTTTCTCTGTTTCGACACCACTTTAGCTCCCCGAAGGTTCTTTTGTTCTTTTCAGGGGCAAACCGGGCGGGAACTGGTATCTACTTTGGCTGTAAAGTAACAGTAAAGTGGCACCCTCGTAAAATAAAGTTATTTATTTATTTATTTGGCATCTCCCCAAACGATTTCACATACCATCTTTTACAAGTGCGAACGCATTTTCCTAATAGTTGATTACTATTAGTAATATTTAATTAAATTAACGTTTCCTTGTTCTTCTTTCCATTATTTTTTGCCTTTTATATTATCATAGATAGTTTGATAGAACGTATCTTACATGCTGTTCACATAATAAAGTGCATTTCTACACAAAAAAAAAAAACTGGCATGTTTTGTGACTCCTTAACGGCATAACATTCTTCTTAAATTGCCCCTGGGTCTCCGAGGATGGTACTCTAAAGCTCGGTGGTTCGAGCCTGGTCTCTGCTGTCGTGTTTTTTCTTTAGACAAGAAACTTTTTCCCGCATTGCCTCTCTCCACCCAGGTGTATAAATGGGTACCGGCGACATAATGCTGGGGGTAACCCTGCAATGCACTAGCATCCCATCCAGGGGGGTGGGGGAGTAGTAATGTAGCGGTTAGAAAATAGACAAAAACATGTCACCACTTTGCGAATACAACAACAACATGAACTCTACTTTATTCTCCGAAAACACGTGACGTTAGCCTTTTCCATAAATGGTCGTATGACGTAATCGCGTCAAGAAAAACGGTTACATTCCTTCCCTTCTAACAGGAGCAAAACTTAACGTGACAAAATGAACTCAGTACCCTAGACCCTAAAACTAGATCATACCAAATGCGAGATTTAATACTGCGACAGTTCGAGGGTAGATTAGTCACAAAATGAACTATAAGCTAACACTAACAAATAACTTTGTCACTGCTATGTCCATGTCTCTGACAGACAACAATTTCTCTAGAGAGTCTTGCACCGTAACAATTTGCTTGAACTCGACACGATCAAAGTCCGGGTTATAGTCCATTAAACGCTTGCTCTTGTCCATAGGTACGGATTTCTTTGACAAATCATGGTTGTACACAGGTTTCCAGACGCGGGATTTTGCAAGTCTCGTGCGACGTCCTGTAGGAGCATAAGCGTGAACTACAACGGAGTCTTGGGCTTCATCGGCTTCTACTATCTTACCAACCTGGATCCCTTGATCAGAGTGAGACCGTTTATAGGCGGCTTTGTCTAGAACTAGATTATATGCTCCTCCAGACGGATCTCCTTCAAGAGATAGGTATGGACAATGTGCTGTAAGACCACGCATCTTTCCGAGTTTGACAAGAATTTGTCTTGCTGCTGGGTAAACAGAGTACAGATGCTTGCAAGCTTCACTTACTGGAGCTTTGCCGAGAGGTTCAAGATACTGAGCCAATTTGAGCGAGATTCCTTCATCTGCTTGATTGTTGCTCTTAGGAAGGTACATGACGAAGCGACCAGGTTTATATTGTTTTTTACTGCTTCTTGTTTGAACTAAAGGAGACGCTCTCTGTGCGCAGGACTCTCCCAGGTCGTCAGCTTCGGCTTCAGGAACTAGTATCAGTTTCTCAACGTTAGTAGGAGGTAATTCTTCGTTGGTAATGCTGTGCTTTAGGCGATACAGATCACTATTCTTCAGGCGTTCAATGACAGTATAAAGTCCAGCATATCTGCGAATAAGTTTAGTTGCTGATCCTTTTTCACGTTTGAAGGAGGAGGTTTCCTGACTAGGACCCGCTGTCCAACAGCAAATTCTCTAACGTTAGCAGACAAGTCGTAATAACCTCTTTGTCTTCTCTTTAGGTCCTTCTTGATGCTAGAGAATAGTTTGTGCGCTTCCGAAATTCTTTGAACTAAATGTTTTGCATAATCGTTCCTGCTGATTGGCTCGCAAGGGAGCTGAAGACCAACTGTCTCGGGTGAAGTTGCATTACGGCCAAACATGAGGAAGAATGGGGTGATATCATCGGTGCCATCAATTGCTGAGGTGTTGTGTGAGTAAACTGCTGGTTGCAGGTAGTCTTCCCATTGTTTTTGCCATTTAGATGCAAAAATAGCAAGAGCTGAGTTCATAAAGCGGTGAACGCGCTCAGTTGCTCCATTAGCTCGAGGGCGATAACTGGACGTAAACACCTGTTTAATGGACAAAAGTCTGGAGACTTCACGTAGTACAGCATTTAAGAACTCTCCACCTCGGTCACTGAGAAGGGTGGATGGAAAATCTAGCTTAAGAAATACATTGTCAAACAGTGCTCTTGCTACAGTGGTAGCACTTCGATCTGCCGTTGGTATTGCTACTAGGAAGTGAGAAAATGGACAAACTGCGGTGAGTATGTAGCGGTTCCCATTGGCAGATTTCGGGAACGGTCCAACAAAGTCAATTCCAAGTACATTCATTGGTTTGTCATAAAACCGTGGGTGCATAAGACCGTGTTGTTGGTCGACAGATTTGTGCATGAGGCATTCTAAACATCTTACAACCCAGCGCTTCGTTGCCTTTCCCATCCCTCTCCAATAGAAATCTCTAGCGAGGGCATGGTAGGTTGTATCTCGTCCTCTATGCATTCCGAGTGGTGAGTCGTGGTATGCACATAGTAGTCTAGACTTCAAGTCTTTGTTGTCAGGGACGAAAATACGAAAGTGACCAGGGTCATCAAGGAATTCGTCTGAATACATAATAAGTCCTTCTAAAATAATACGTCGTCGTGCCAGGTTTTGAATGCGGATTTGTTCACGGGAAGACAGATCGCGAAGTGCAGACTTCTTACTTCCGGCTGACAGGTACTGATGGATGAGCTTTAACGTGGTGTCTTGAAGTTGAAAAGTGATAAACTCTTGTCTGCTGGATCCCAAATGAGTAAGGGGTTCTTCTGTCTGACTGGTTGTTGAGGGATGCGTTACTGTGGTAGGGGAAGAGTTGCTTGGATCCACTGTTGTTAGGGTGAGGGCCACCTTGAAAGAAGCTGAGATGGTCGGTGTACAAGGGATTAAGTGGTATGGGGTTAGTCCCAGTGCAGTGACCAAGTAAGCTGAGACGTATGTGGGTGGCAATATGTCAACACAAACAGCAGATGAAGCATTGCTCTCTGGCTGGATAAGTCGAGGTACTGGGTAACGCGACAGGGTATCAGGAACTATGTTACTACGACCAGGGCGGTGACGCAGTTCAAAGTCATACTCAGAGAGTAAGGATGCCCAGCGTTCTAGCTTGGCTTTGTGTGGAGCAATAGAACACAACCATTTCAAATTGGCATGGTCGGTTTCTACGATGAACTTCCGACCCAAAAGATATGGACGCCACTGTTCAACTGCCCATTTGACGGCATAAAGCTCTTGTTCGCGTGAGTCCCATCTTCACTGGGTGGGTGAAAATGCCTGGCTTGCATACTGAAGGGGACGCAAACGATGATGGTCATCTTCTTGCATAAGTACAGCGCCAACACCTAGCTGGCTTGCGTCTGTGTGTACTTGAAATGGCTTGGACCAATCTGGATATCGTAACATAACGTCAGGGCTAGTGAGGACTGCGATAAGATCGTTAAATTCTGCTTCAACCTGAGCAGTTAGCTGGAACTTTTTGTCCTTTTGGAGAAGTTCACGTAGGTGGTAAGTTCTTTGTGCAAAGCGTGGGATATGGTGTCTGTAAAAGCCAATCATTCCTAGGAACTTCTGAACAGCAGTCTGGGAATTAACCATAGGGAAATCAGTGATAGCTTGGACCTTCTTGGGGTCAGGAATGCGACCGTCGAGAGTTACGATGTGGCCGAGTACTTCAAGGTGTGTTGAGAAAAAGGTACATTTGGAGGATTTAAACTGCATTCCGACTTGAATAGCACGTTCAAATATCTGTTCATAATGTTCCAAAGCGCCATAGTCTGACATACTTCGCACAATCAGATCATCAACGTAAGGCATACAGAACCCAGCTTGGTTGTCACTGCTGCCTGTTACGTTTCCCATGAGGAAGTCAGAAAATGTGGCCTGCATGAGCCTTTGGAAAGTTGCTCCAGCTGTCTTAAGACCAAAAGGCATGGAAATAAACTCAAATAATCCGCAGTGGGTGACTACAGCTGTTTTTTCTCGGTCTTCTTCTCGAACGGGGACTTGCCAATAGCCATTGGCGAGGTCTAGTTTGGCAAATGATTTGCCACCACCAAGCCAGTCAAGAACGTCGATCACTTGAGGAAGTGGGAATCCATCACTCTTGGTGACTGAATTAAGTGCACGATAATCAACCACGAATCTGGGAGGTTGGGGTTTGCCGTGTAAGTCCTTACGGCGTACAAGAATTGCCAGAGCACCCCAAGGAGACTTGGAGGGTCGAATAATGTCCTGTTTTAGCATGTCATTAATTTGATTACGCACGGCTTGTAGTTCTGAAGGCGACATCCTGTATGGTTGCTTGTAGCAAGGTGATGCGTCACCATGTTGATGTGGTGCTCAGTTCCATGGATGCGCCTAAGCGGTGCACCAGGTAAAAGAAATGCATGTGGGTACCTCCGAAGTAAAGTGTCAAATTGATCGAGGACTGCAGGGTTCACATGTCTGTATTCATTAGTATCTAGGCGCAGTTCTTTCCGCAATTGCTGATGATATTCGTCTGAAAATGGATCGAGTTCAACTACAGACTGGGGAGGTAGGTCTCGATCATCCAAGTCATCAGGCTGATTGAAGGGGTGAAGTAAACGAGAGCTTTGAACAAGACCGGCTTTAACCATTTCTCGATTGGCTTGCTTGGGGCAGTGTGGTTGTGCTGGGGCTCTCTGGCTGAAACTGTTTGGTGACGGGGTCTTCGGGAGGGGAGTTGCATCGACAGGAGACTGACAGAAGAGTCATAGGCGTCGAGTGACGAAGAAAGGATGTCAGCTGTGTGGTGCAGCGCGTCGTTGAAATCAGCTTTACTTTGAGCGGTACATGGTGTCAGGTAACCGAAGGTGGAATTAGCAATACAAGCGCTCTTTTTCGTACACTGCACGAGAACATTCATGTCCCTCAGTTGCTGAAAGTCCGGAAGATCGCCATCTGAGGTGCCTGCGTCAGAAGGGAAATCCATAACATGACGTATTTCGGATGCACTGAAGACACCATCGAGAACTCTTACACCTGGTTCGAGTTCGTGACCAGTAAGCCACAAGTCGTTTCCTAGCAACCCAATGGATGTCGCACTTAAGGTAAGATAAACTGTAAGTAAGTTCAGGCCGCGATGGACTGTGGTCTTGGTGGGTGCAAGTTGGCCATTTGGTTTTCCGGTAAGAAGGCAGGTGACTGCAGCATGGGGGTCCTGTGAAGCTGGTGCTTTATTACATGAAATGGTGAAGTTCATAGCAGGATGACGGAATGTAACAGTTTTTTCTCTGTGATCGGACAAGGCGTGAGTGTCTGCTAAGTGATTTTCACCAAACAAAAGTGGCCAAGACATGTTGGGTACCACAAGAGCGACATGAATGGTTTCCTTGTTTGGAAGCCAGGTGATTGGGACCTCTTGGACAGCGATGGCATTCAGAGAGGCACTGGTGTCAGCCATTTGTACTGGAACGGGCTTCTCAAGTTTCTTGTACTTCAACTCAGGTCTTGAGAAGTGTATGTGCTGTGCATGGTCCAGGCTACACAGTGTGACAGAACAACAGGAATCAAGTGGAAGCTGAAGAACTTTACCGGCTGAGGTGACTTGACAAGACAAAATAGTGCGATTCAGGTTTACAGACAATTCATTTGAAGAGTGTGGTAAAGTCGGCATCAAAAACAGGGGAGGTGTGGAAGCCTGTGACTGAACACCAGAAGACGGTGGTGGAGCCGATGGGCTTGGTCCCGGTTGGGTTGCCTGTGGGGGTTGAACTTCGCAGGAATTTGCGACGGGTGGACGGATGTTTCTATGAGTAATCTCCTTGCAACCCGGCTTGGAACAAGTGTTGCACTTGTGCAGTCTACCATATTTGCATGACTGGTCCGGTAAGACACACGCAGATCGTTGGTGTTTGTTCCATAGACGACACACTTCGTTACTTCGTTGAGGATTGGTAGAGGTGTTGTTTTTCTGCATTTTTTCAGGGCAATTACTTTTAGTGTGGCCATAAGAATTGCAGTCGTAGCAACGGGGTCCTCTGCCACGGCCACGAGGTAAACCAGGAGTTGGAGTAGTGGTGAGAGCGTTTGTTGGATACAGCGGTTGTTTGTTGGGTGGACTGTGCGTAGGGCTGAACGAACGCTCGATTCGTTTTGCAGCTTCGATGATTTCCGAAAGATCTTTGTATTCTTCTGCTTTAAGCACCAAATGCTTTTGAATTTCAGGTTTCGTTTTGGAAATAAACTGCGACATAATGAACTGAGGCGAGTTTCTGTCCACGGGTTCTCCCAATTTGGCGAGGCGGTGAAGGTTGTTTTTAAAGCGAAAGGCGAAGCGATCGATCGATTCTGTAAATTGCTGCTTGATCGTTGAGAATTCAGACGCCAGCCGACGGCGTTGTACTTCTGGCGGTTCGGCGAAGGATGATTTCAAAGCGTGTTTAAAACTTTCCAGCTTCTGCTGAGTTGTTGTCTCATCTGTAAATTTCGTCTTTTCCATTGACAACACGGAATTTGGCCATTCGCCAATGCATGCTTGTTGTAGCAAGGTTAGCTTAGTTGCGGCTTGCAGATGGGCAGTTTGGACGTCGAAGGATTCGAGGAATTCGTTAATGTCATCGTGGATGTTCTGGTTGTAACGAAATTGCGGGAGTTGAAGGGCAGGCATTCGTAATGACGTGGAATTCGCTTGAGTTGTAGCCGGAGCTGCGGGGGTTCCGCCATGTGCAAGCAAAGCTGCGGTTAAGTTGGCGATTTGAACGTTCGTTGCCTTCTGTGCGTCCGCCTGCTGTTTGACAATTGCCGTGAGGCCTGCAACGATACCTTGTAATTCTTCTACAGTTGTCATTCCGGGGTTTTAGGTTCTCCACCAGATTTGTAGCGGTTAGAAAATAGACAAAAACATGTCACCATTTTGCGAATACAACAACAACATGAACTCTACTTTATTCTCCGAAAACACGTGACGTTAGCCTTTTCCATAAATGGTCGTATGACGTAATCGCGTCAAGAAAAACGGCTACAGTAATACTCTCAGTCGCTTCATGCTACGGAAACCGGGTTAAGTTCCAGCAGTTGTGAGCCACTGGGCTCGTCAAGATTTTACCTTACTGCAGCAACTATAGATATCAGTTAATATACATACGTAAAGCATTTGTCAGTTCTAAATGGCTTGTAAATGAAAAAGTGATCGAATGTAAAAATAACAAGAGGCTACCAGTAGCCTATACTCATGCGCTTGCATAAGAAAGTTTTATGGGTTATTTTTTTAACGGGTCACGCACCCCTCCTCCCTCAACGAATTTTGCGTGACACACATTGCACCACCACTCAAGACATTTTGATTGAAGCTACCAATTTTTCTGCACTCGCTTTGACCATTTCGAAGTCTTAAAAGGCGTGTTTACATTTTGGTGATGGAAAATGAACGTCTGAAAAATTGAAGTGTGGAGTACAGAAGCGGTCATATTTGTTTGAAATCTGATGATAGTCTTTTAAAATCCAGACATGTGCTCAGTAGACAGATTCTGATTGGTTTAACCTTCCTGAAGCCTTTAATAACAATAGGGGACAAAAATAACTTTCTAGGGGAGGCAGGGGCGAGTTCGCGTACACTAAAATATGCGTGCATAAATTTGCATGCAAAATCGTGACAAAAACATAAGAAAAACGAAGCCCGTTTTATAACTTGCGCTTTGCGCACGAGTAATTACTCAACATCTTATCACAGAATATCATGGTGAGTTGACCCCTTATTCTAATGTTATAGTATTGTACAGACAACCTGGGATTAAATTATAAACACCTCTAATTTAAGACAATGTTAATTCCCCCCTGTCATTTGTACAGGACTTGTGCAAAGGTGTCGTACGTCTTTTCTAAGCTCTCTCTTTAGGTAAAGCGGACATTTTTAAAGTTATAATTAATAATACAAACTATTAATATTTATTTGTCAGGGGGAGAATAGCCGAGGGTGGGAACCATGCGCTAATTTAGGACACCTAATTTAAATACAAAATAAGGTATTACCCATTTACAATATATAATAACGCCTAACTACAATAAAATCAAACTAAAAAAAATGTACTAGTCTAAAAGGTACAAGTCAAATTATTTATTAATTAAACGAGACAGTATACGGGGACAAATATGCAAATTTTCGCTCGTTCCATCATTAACTGTTTTAATTCCCCAGTGTAATTACGTCATCCAGTTGTTGGACAGTCTCGTTTCACACAATGCATATTTATGTCAAGCTGAGATGTTTCGGTCGTTTTAAATCTGTTATTATACTATTCAATTCTTTGACTTCAAACTCGGAATGAAAATTAAAACCGATCTGTGGACTTAACCTTACGTTGTTTCGTATTCACGAGATGGCTTTTTGAGCCCTTTGATTACACTTCAGGATACGAGTAGTACTGTAGCTCTTCCAGACCTTTAATTTTTTTGGCCCCGTAGTACTGTAGCTTCTATTGTGTTTAGGTCTAGGGCTATTGTTTCTGTTGTTTAACCTATTGTTTCGTTAACCAATCACTGAGCTTGTTTGGAAAGGTACAGCCTCTCCCCAGGATACATGTGTCTTTTGTTTTTAAATGTGTTTGTTTCCACCCAATCACAATTAAAAAAAGTTTAAAAAGTTTAAAAAGGGAAAATTGGCAAGTGCTATTTCTGTGGCACCGAAAGAGAATCATTGCATATTTAATGTGACTGTTTCCAAACTGGCTGCTGTCACAGACAACATGATCCTTCGTTTCTTAGAATTCTCGTTTTTGTAGGTACATAATTCTTATTTCATTGATGAGGTTTGCAAACGAAACGTGACAAAATCGAACATATAGATTACTTCATGGGCAGTGCGGACGTACGGTATTTACGCACGAGTTGGTTCGCACCAGAACAAACCAACGTTCAATACCGTACGCCCGCAAGAAAATACTGAGATTTGCAATTGGACGAAACGTGTGATTCACGTGTGAGAAAGTCGTTTCGCCATTCTGATGAACCCCAAACGGGGTTTTCACGCGCCAAATTTCAATAGAAAATCTCAATAAGTATGAAAGTACTTTTAGAAGCTTTACAGAAAATTCAATGTTTGTTTGCACTGCAGCTTGTTTGGTACATGGGAGATACTTGATCAACTTCACGTTTATTGAAGGGACAGACAGTGTCCCGGCGGAAATATCGTGTTTTCATGATTATAGCCAGGAGCTTGCATTAAGCTTGCCTTTTTTATTTTAAAATAGGAACAAAAAGTTGCCAAAAGCAGGCCATAAGTGATGAACGCAAAGAAATATGAACTAAAAAGACAAAATAACTAAAAAACTGAAAATTCCACCAGAACCGCCTGTCACGAAATCAAAACTGATGAACTGTAATCCACTTCCATCCTTGTAATATATCCTGCGCTTTTTCTCCAAATTACTACTGCTTCTGTTTTGCTGTATAGAATATTTTTAACCAATTTAGTTGTATATTTGGTGGCATTTGGCGATATAACATGAAAATGAAGTGAACACAATTTCGTTATTTTGGCGGGACGGTGTCCCTGTTATTACTCATGCGCGAAGCGACATGAGATAAGGTTCCGGCTCCGGTTTTCTTGTTTTATTTATGTTCACTGCGTACGATTTACGACTGAACTCCAACGCTTTTAGTACAATGGAAAGTTGGAAATTCGAAAATTAAATTAAGGTTTAACGCACAAGTTACTTTTTTCAGTGACAAAATCATCAGTTCTTTTTTGCTTTTAATTATTGTCCCACTTCCAGGGGCGGATCCAAGGGAGGGGAATGCAATTTTTTTTTAATTTGTTTAACCCTTTCATATCTCTCCCAAGGTTGTGGTTCACAAAAATAATAGAATAAAATATTTTCTTGACTTCACTAACGCTTTTCGAGTCTCAGGAATGCTGGAAATGGCGTTTTAGAGGGTAAAATCGGACCTCCATAATTGTAACTGTAACGCTGTGTTGATCAATAAAGTATTTATAAAAATAGAATTAAAAATGAAACAACTGAACCCCGTTCACCGCAAAATTGTAAAATCTGAGCATTATTTCACGATATTGATGCGGAAAATTTTACTTAATTTTGTCTTGTTTACGTTTAGTACTTGTTATTAACAAAAACGTACTTCATAGTATTTTTCTTATATATCTAGGTTTTAACAAAGAATATAACCGTAGTCGATCTAAAAAAGCAAATTTTTGACAATTTTATTCCTTCGCATATATTTTGATATGTAGAGAAACTCGATCTCTTGTGTTTACATGGTGCAGATAAAATTTTAGTAATAGTTTCTGTTAAATATGTCAAATGTCATTTGCTAGCAATCTTTTTTTATGAACTCAATCTTCCGCTCTAATAAAACCTCATGTTATTTCTTCCCCTCTCTTTTTTTTCTTTTGGTTGGGTGACGCGGGATAGAGTATGAAACGTTTTGTTAAAAATTAAAATTGATCCAATAGGCAAATCATAGTACCATAGATAGAAAAAGCATATCAAGTTAAGATTACACGTATCGACTAAGTTCGAAAGGAAAATGATAGTCTCTCGGCCAAAAAATAGTGCATTTAATAGTTACGATATTTCAAGACATTTGTGTATATATTACTATTTCTGCCACGCAGCAAAACAAATATCTCTTAACTTTCATAGATAGAAAGAGCATATCAAGTTTACATCGTTTAGCGACTAAGTTCGAAATGAAAATGATAGTCTCTGCCAAAAAAAAGTACATTTAAAAGTTAGGATATTTAAAGACATTTGTGTCTGTATGACTACTGCCATTCAGCAAAACAAACATCTGTCAAGTTGAAGATTTTTTCAAAAGGAAATATCTCGTTCGATATCCACCCGTTTTCCTTTACCTGCCAAGATGATGAATATATGCCACAGCTACTGTCATGTGTTTGTTGTTTCACAGCAAAAGTGTATTTTCTACTAATAGGGACATTGTTGGTAATCAAATATCAACGCTCAGCTTATCTCCTTTCTCGAAAATACTGGAAAATACTGCAACATGTCCCATTTGTCTGAGCAACGTGATGTGATTCCAAAAGACCTCGGTGTTCTATAAAAAATATATATATTCGGGTTAAGATAGAAAAGCACTAGATCATCTGCGTAGAGCTAACTTCAGAATCATTTAAATCCTGAGTTCCTGCTTACATAGATGAGAAAACAGATCAGTAAACATGTTAGTTTTGAACATCATCATTTGATTTCAAAAGACCCTCTCGGAGAACCAGGTTTTAAAATTTGATATTACATGAAAAATAAAATACTAAGTCTCTGCATGAATCCGATTTCAAAATCAGTAAAACCCCAACCGTCTTCCATCTTTCATTAACATAGCCCAGTTAGTGGTATTTTTACAAACGTTTTGGTATTAAGTTAGATAAGTCATTTTTTAACATCCGATTTGATAAATGTAGAGATGTATTTGTACATTTTTACGTACGTTACGTTTTTTGTTTCTCCATGTTCGGAGATACTGACATTTTATATGCTACTCTAAAATCCGAATGGAAGTAAAGTTTATGTATGTATACATGTATGTGAGTTAATGACATGATATCTGCGTATTGCAGGATATGCAGAAAAACGAAGTACCGCCACTCGAACAATTGTGTAAAATTTTCGAATTTTACTGAGATGCATTGTAATTCCTTCAACTCTATAGAAATTTCGTACGACGCACAACTGAAAACCGCTGTATAATCCCTTATATAATCTTTTTTTTAGGATCTGACTAGTTTTTAGGTGATGTATGATAAATATGTCCAATCTTTCGGAATATCAAATTTGGAATTCTTTGTAGCACTGTTTTGTTATTTCAAGACATTTTATCCATTTGATTTCGTTTGCTATAGCCGGACACCGCGGCTAACGTACATCCTTTGCAAGTCCATTACAATGTGATTCCACAACTTGATAAATGTTAATAAATGAATGACCCACTAACTGCAATCATGGAAATTGAAAGAAAAACACTGAGCTCCAGAAAACGTTTACTGTAAAAATTATCAGAAACTAAAGACCCCTATGGATAGGATCTACTTCAGCGCATTCGATGTTGTGGATTCAGAATAAAGGTTTGCATGGTAACTGAATTAAAAAAGAATGTATTAAGTTGGACTAAATTCAACCAGGCTGACAACCTTCCGGACTATTAATTAAATCCCGCTTTTAAGATCAGCATTTTGGCGTCCTTTGCTCTTTCTGATGGACTCTCCAAAATTCTTGAATGATTTTGCGTACGCTGTTAAATTTTCCTGTTTGCAATTGTAAACTAAAAGGAACTGTTTTCGAAGTGATATAAAATTAAATTGTGTTAGAAGTTTTCTCATATATGAGTTATGAAATTTGTGGTCCATGAAAAGTGACTGACAGACGGATATCATACAAAAAGATGTCTCCGCTTCTTAATATCGTTTTTCTATTTAACATCACCAGATGAGCATTTCACGGACATAAGGTTATCTGAGTGTTCAACACAGTGGAAACACCCCTTTTCCCGTAAGTTTTCCTTGGTATAAATTTAAAACCATTTTACTAGCATAGTGTTTTGATTCAGTAATTAATATTTTATATGTGATCATGACCACTGAAATCAAAGGTGTAGAACAGTAGTTTTATGCGGTACTGTCTGTTCACGTTTTTCAGTATATTAAGAAGTGAAATTTATATATATTATATATATTATGGAACAATAAGTATTCTTGGAACAGAAAGGGCGTAAAACGGATTGATTAAAAATCTTGGAACATTTAATAAATGTCACAGACCACGTCTCGGCAGTGCAATTTTCCCATTGTGGTAATAACACAACTGATGTCTTGCCGATGTCTGTAGGATTGCAAATAAAACAAACAGCAGAAAGTTCGCAATAAAACTCACCGCAACAAGCATATTATTTTGAGGTTAGCAAGATGGTTTCTGTGAAAATTTCAATTGACCTGTATACTACTTTCACTAATGTATAATTTGACTTTCGCAATAAAACTCACCGCAGCACTAAGCTTGTTATTTTGTGGTTAGCAAGATGGTACCTGCGAACATTTCAGTCGGCCTGTATGTAAACTATTTTCACCAAGGTATAATTTGATCTGATAATGACTTTACATTTTCATTTTATGTTTTTTTTTTCTATTTTGCATTATGTGCTTAAACCTCAAAACTCGAAACGAACAAGACTGATGCCTTTGACCTGCAGATGATAATTAACGACTTTTTCATTTTTTCCTCGTTTCTCTCCTAGTCTCCTTTTTTGTTCTATATGTATTTCAAACTCTGGATTTATGCGAAGTTCTTCAAGCTTTTTTCTTATCAGATTTGCTATAAAAGACTGATTTGCAGTAATGTAGCTCTTACATTTAGTGGAAAACAGATAATTAATATTTTTGTGTTTGGTGTGACCATCTTGGCGACAACGCGGTGAACACTGTAGTTAAGCGTACTTCACTCTCTCAATGTTAGCTAATCCGCACTTTAAAGGTAAATCTGAAGTGAAGAGGCTAGATTTAGGCTAAAACTGTGAGAAGAAGAAAATTATGTAAATTACATACGATTATTACAAGACACATCAGAAGATATGACGATTTTAAAAAATCTAGTCACCTATAATGGTCTCATAAAATTTGTGAAATTTTCAAATCCGCAAATTCGTGCGAAGTATTAACTACTTTTGCCCCTTTTTCTTCTCGTCAAGACGAAACCTGATTAGAAGCCGTATACAGATACAAACTAGAGAATCGGCTATTTGAAACAGCACTTTGTGCGTTCTTTACACTGGAGGATAACATATTTTTTTCATATGAAGAAACAGTAGTTACAATTTAAAGTGAGTGAATATTCAGTGAGGGAATATTTAATTATGTTTTTAACCTGTAATCTGAGACTTTTTCTCCATAAACCATTAATAAATGAATGGCAAATGTGAAATATCTTATTCTATATTTTAGCGATAAGCGCGGTATTTTTATCTGTCAGCACACGACATTGCGAAACAGATATAATTTGTCAAATGTTATCTCCTTTTGCAAATTATTTTAGGTCCGTAAGATAATATGTTTATCGATTACTTGAAACTTCTGACAGCTTTAGAATCTATTTCAACAATAGGTTAAATCAAAATTAATTTTTAAATCTGTTCCTTCAGTGCAAATTACAAATTTTAACCATATATGAGACAGAATGGTATCTGCATGATAAAAACCCTTCCCATCTAAAAATGATTACTGGGTGTTCCCGCTGGCATGGGGATTTGGTAGTGAAGCCGTGAATAGCAAATATATTTTTCTTAATTTTTTTTAACTCATTCTTATTAACATTCTATTTCAAATTCACTTCAATACAAAACATTCTACCGTCAAGCTGCGCCAAACTGCAAATTATGAAAAAAAAAAACACTTTGAGCTCTTTCCTGAGTTAGGAACATTACTGTAAAACACCACTTAATTATCGCTCAATAGCTTTCTGTTAATGATGTGACTCTTAATCTACTCATTCAAAGGTTACAACCACAGGTTTAATAAAACTTATACGACAAGGGGAGTCATCGTTAATGGCATTTCTCTGTGTCGTTTGCAGCTTTTAAATTAAATGTCGAGTTGCAAATGTCTCTTTTTTTCTCTTTTCAAGGCAATATCCGTTTTCTTTTTTTAAAATTATGTGCGCAACTGCTTTTTTTTTTTACAATTGTTATTCCTTTTAACAATATGAAATACATAAATCGAAATAAAGCAAAATGTAGCGAGCATATTGTAGTTTAAACTCTTGTCGAGCATGCCAATCACAGACATACATCTCTTGCAAGTTTCGCAAGTCGCTTCACAAAGAATGCCCATAACAATTTGGTTCATGTGAGATAAAACAAAGGCGGTTAATAGTTATAAATTTTTAATAGTTATAACTTGTTATACATTATTGATTGCCGTAAATTTAAGCTCAATGAAGCATTTTCAACTGGTATGGTATCCTTGAACCCTGAAGGCTGTCGCGTCATAATTTCCCCAATGGCAAAGTCATGAAATATACCAAACGCATGACTGAAACAATGTCTCGGCTAAAGACACAATACGGATCGCACCATTACGTGCTAGAAGCAAACTTAAAATTAACAATTGTTCTAAAATTCGACGTAGAAGAAATTGTTAGCAAAGCACCGCAGAAGAGTACTGCTCTTAAGGTTTTATTTCAATGGTCACACATAAACTGAACTACAATGCGTGACTTAAGATTTGACTCCAGCAGAAAAGGGTTTTTTCTTCACGGTTGGAAATTAAAACAACTTAAAGATAAATAATTTACGAAGACATTTCACAGTTTTTAATAACCGTGGGAAAATGAAAGCGCGAATGGACCAGTTTCTTTTCATTTATTTATCAAAATCAAAGAATATGGATTTGGACTATTTTTGAACTGGGAATGAGATTCGTCTTAAGATACGCTTCTATCGCGTTGCCGTTTACCGTTTCTTCTGTTCTCCGTAGTCTGCCATAAAATATATATCACCCAGCGGGGTGAGATGATGTTCGACTGGCACTTCCCAGTTCGGTAGACATCGCACACAGCACCGACTGTTGCTAATTGGGATTTGTGCTTTGATTTGTCTGGGATCAATTTTTAGCGAGAAATTGAATGCAGCAAGGCGCGCAATGTTGTCACCTGTTGTGGAAAATGATCGCAAGTAGGAGGATTCAGGCTGTTAAGTGTTGTCGGCTTCGTGCTATATTCACCATAGTGCTTTCATTTTCAACTTGATTCGTTTCTTAATTTCCTTTGCATTGTTTTGTTTTTATTATTTTTTGCGTTGCAGGATGCAGGTGAAATAATCAAAAAAAAAAAAAAAAAAAAAAAAAAATCACTTTACATCTGAATTTGCCAATGTGTGGACTGGCATCTTGAGGTCACGTCAGAAGAAGAGCAAACTTTCTGCGTTATCCGATGAGTAGTCCTTTATAATTATTCAACGCTGTTATCTCCACTCCGCGGTTAAGCAATGAAAGATCGCCGATAAAGTTATGTGATTTTGCATATGTCTAAAAGAAGAGCGATACGCAGATTTTTTTATCGCTCCAGGGTGCAAAAAGATTGATTAGTTTTGAAACATATTACTCCCATTTGAGAGAACTGAAAACCTCTGGGTATCTCATTACGTGCAAACGGATATAAATATTTTTATTTTGAAACAAAGACAATGTAACTGAGTCAATCTGTCGACTTGCCGGCAGTCGTCTTTTGGCGTCTCTCTGAACACTGAGGAGGCTTGAAATCTGCATTGCTGTCTAAAACCGCCGTTGATGTCATTGCGTATCTATACTTCACCAGCCAGTTCAACCGTCTTCAATCTCCAACAGCCTTGAAGCCAGCAAGCAAGAATGAACAACATAACCGCCAACAGCTCTAGCTTCCCTTGCGGAGAAATGAGTTGCTTTTTTACGAATGAAGAACGGGACCTCATCGTTGTTTCGCTGTTTTCTATTGCAGTAATCTCTTTAACAGGAAACATTCCCATTGTGATTGCTTTTCTCTTCTCATCAAAACGGAGGAATTCCTCGAATCTGTCGACTCTTAATCTGGCCGTATCAGATGTGCTTATAACGGTGTTTTGCATACCATTCGTTACGCTAAATCTGTACGTTTTTGACGGTTGGGTGTTCGGATCTGCCATGTGCCATCTTGTTACATTTGTGCAAAATACTGCGATCAATGCGTCACTAATGAACCTTTTGACCATAACGTGCGAAAAGTTTCTCGCTGTTCAGTTTCCTTTTCATCTCCGTCTCAGGAAAAAGCTGGTTTACCGCTTTATGCCTATCACATGGATCATAGCCATTGCTCATTCGATTTTCTATGTCTATTTCAGGAAATTGAAACAATATGGCGATAACACGTTTAAATGCATTGATGACTGGCCAGACAAGGTGACGTATAAAAATGCACAGATATTCAAGGCAACGTTTTTCTTCATTCCCCTCTTGTTGATTATAGTACTTCACTCGATCACAATGTACACGCTCTACAAAGGTAAAAATGCCTTCCATCTTCAGCAGCATAGAGGAGAGAGGAACTCGTGTCGAGATGCCTTTAGAAAGAAAAGGCGACAAAGAAAAGCTGTCAAGATTATCCTTGTAACGTTAATCTCCATAATTACCTGTTGGGGGCCTTTTCATATTTTAGCTGCATATGTCGCGTTTGGAGCAGTTACCACATGGCAGCCTGTCCAGATTGGTTACGCCGTTTGTGTCTGGCTGCTGTTTTTCCACTGTTCTGTTTTTCCTTTTGTTTATTTCTTTTTTACACAGAAAGGGAAGGAGACTATCACAGTTCTCTCAATTTGTGTTCGCACGTGTAGGATGCCAGGCGGCTCCAACACAACATCTCTGTTGCTTGACAATTCCAACAATCACGGAAGTAGCTTTAAAGGTACTGGGCGATATTCAAGCTGGCGAAGAGGTTCCACAGCCTTGAATGAAAGTCGTTTATAATAATGCCTACAAACTACTGTCAAAGTTTAACCTGTTGTCACAATTGTTTTTTGTACACCAGATCAGATTCATTATCGACAGTTTTTAAAATTGCGAAACGACCTACCGCTGATCACCTTCGGAGAGATTGTTAATATGCCCGGAGGTCACGGCTAAAAAGCAATCCACGGAAATCCTTCAATAGGCAACCTAAAGCGCGATGCTGTGCTTTACTGCGCCTTTCAATAACATGCGGAATTTGAAATTCAAATCTCCACCAACGGTTGCGTTATTCCCTGCCGTCAATCATAATTAATACGAAAGCCAACAGACCATGTAAAAAAGAAACAAACAAAATGGATCGAAATCTACCAATCATAATGCACGGACGTGACCTTTTGAACTCATTGAAGTGAAGATCTGTTTCCTGAGAGGTAAGCTAAGATGATTGACGGCAGTGTAAAACGCAATCGTTGGTGGAAATTTGAATTTCAAATTCCGCATGTTTTTGAAAGGCGCAGAAAAGGACAATGTCCCGGCTGACATATCGTGTTTTCGTGATTATGGTCAGGAGCGTAGCTCGAGCTTGCTTTATTGTCTTGAAATAGGAAGAAAAAAATCTCAAAAAGCGATGAAAGCAAAGAAATATGAACTAAAGAGAGGAAATAACGGCTAAAAATATTTCACCAGAATTTCAATTTTGATATCTCATATTTCTGGTCCGCCTGTTTATCCCCAAAATAGTTTTTCTGTTTTGCTCTGTAAAAACAATTCAGTTGTATAGAGCAGTTTTCAATTGAGTGTCGTAAAACCAAAACCAAAGTAATTACTCTGACCAATCACAGCAGTCGTAAACAATCCAATGAACCAATCAGAGCTCGAAGCAATTACGTGTCGCAGGCGCCAAGCGCGGGAAAACGCGTGCGAGCAAGTCACGATTGGTTTTGGTTTTACTTCTGATTGGTCGAGAAAGTGGCGCGAGATTTTTTAGCCAATCACAAGGCGTAGCAATGCAAAACCAAAGCAATTGTGTAATTACTTTCGACAGTCAATTGAAAACTGCTCTATTTGGTAGTATTTGATAATATAACATGAGTATTAGTTGAGCGAAATTTCGATATTTCAGCTAGACACTATTCCCTTAGTAATAACGTTTTCTTAACGAATTAAAGTTTTGACGGGACACGTTAAAGGAGGATATTACCATCTTCTCGGCATGCACTGCAAGCAAACTATATCATCAAACGGCGGCGACCCGCAAGCAGCTCATTTTAAACAGACGCCGTTGAGGTCGGAGGTCAGTTGGTCGTAGCGGAAACCTTTCAAAAGAAATCTACGTTAACCTATTTATTCTATTCACCTTTGCAGAATATTTTCCATTTCGGGTTATGTATTCTGTTTGCTTTAAGGCCGCTTAACTTCCCAGACGGACCGAAACCCGCGATAAGCGTCGCGTGGTAGACGCTTGAAATCTCTTCACAGATTCATGGAATCAATAAACCGTCTCGCCATTTCAAAACAATGCCGGCTTATATTAGAAGAAATACCCGTATATTTGCTTGCTTTGACTTATTGAACCTAACACTGGTCAGAGCCGCTGAAATAATTCCCGCCAACTGAAAATATAAAACAACAGCTACTCATCTCAACCACTCAGCACGCGACCGTCCTGCTGTGTTTGTTTACGGTTATGTTATTTTTAGTTCAAAATCGATCTTCGCTTTTCTCGCTATTTTCTGACTTTTTTATGGTACAAGCACTAATCATTCAGCTTCATTTCATTTTATATTTTGCTGTGACCAAAATAAAACTCGAATTGGTCCACAAATGCAATAAGATCTTCTAAAAAAAAAACGCGCCACTTGGAGCTTGCCGGATGCAGTCACTTTCATATTCAACGCCGTTAAAAACAAAACAACCGCCGAAATAGATCACTTTCAACTTCAAAATTTATGATGAAATCGTGGATTCAATTAGGTTTTCGAGAAAGTTTATACCTTAAATGACTGGAATTGGGTATTATTTTCAACGGGTCCACTCCACTATAAGAAAATCACTTCCTGGCACGTTATTAATAGAGGAATAAGGTACGTATTGTTTTATTTCCATGCCTTCACATTAAAGCGAGGAAATCCATGTACAACTTTGACTAAAATACGTGCGTTCTTCGGTTCCACCGGAAGTCATTCATCCGAATTTTACCCAAAGCACGCTGGAAAGACGGTAATATCCTCCTTTGGACACGCTGATGTTGTTGAAATAGTAGTAATTGTAAGATTATTTTCACGAACCTGTGACATCGAGTATCATATCCATTTGTATAAAGAAACTACAGAGCTGTGTCGGTGACGAGTTGAACACAAAAAGTTGGTATGAACTGACATGTAGTCTAGAAAAAGGTGACCCAATAGGCCAATAGTCCTGCAAATATTAGCATTTTATTAAGTATTTTTAGCAGATAAGCTTTTATTCGGCTTTAATTAGCCCACTAAGTTAGTTCGTGCGTTTTTAATTTTCCGTTCTCTGATCTATTAGACTTAAGATTTTCTAGATTGTCCGTCGATTCGCTCTGACGAAGGGCTAACGCTTGAAAAGCCAGCTTTTAAAGGCCTTTAGCCTGGATTTTTTTAGTTCGTGAGTCTGGGAGGTGGTGGGGACGTAACTCTAAGAGTATAAAAGCTATGACAACAGAAGCTTAGCTTAAACTTGAAGGGTATATAGTACGTCCAAAACCATTTCTTTCGAGCTCCGCAAAATGAGACGATGACGTCAAATGACGCGGGCAGCCGCCATATTGGATTCGTCATCTTAGATTTCTCGATTTCTCCACAACCTCAGAAAGCCGCCCAAATTGACTAAAAAATAATCAAAACTAATAAAGAAACTGACGAAAAAATGGTATGAAAATGTAAAAGCTATGATGATAAAATTATAATTTTTCATTAAAAGGTAAGAATTACTAATTTTGAAAACATGGCTGTTACCATGATAAAAACATCAAGTCACGTGAACAATGAAATATCGTACCAAATTGTTGCCAGATATATATTTTTAAAGAAGGCAACTAAGTTTAGCAGTGTTTGCTGTACCATTAAAACTGAATATCCAAAGTGACGCATCAATATAGTTAATTCAGTTGATAACTCAGTTTTGTATGCATTGAATTGGAGGGCTCTTCGAATTTAGGTCAAAGTGTCAAAGTCAATCCCTATGCCAGAATAAAACTAATTTGGAACCATCTGTATTTTAAAGAAAAAACATCACTTACTCTCCATTTCAGTGCACAGAGCCCCTCAATTCCCAATAAAAGATATTTCATGTATGTGTATTGATGAAAGCTGCCACAACTGGTACTAAATTTAAATTCACAAAACCGTGAAGGGACAATTCAAGTGACAAATTAGTTCGAGGAAGCCTCATAAACATTACTTATGTTTTCAGTTTGGGTGTTTTGTAGGATAACGTAAGGCAGGAGCACATTATCCTGCATATAACTTACTACAATGGCATTTATGAGCACGATCATGTAAATGCAGTCGAACCTCTTTGTGCGACCACCTCTCCCAAGCGAACGCGAACACTTTAACCCATGTGGGTTTACTAGTCCTCTTTTCATAGTATTTCACCTCTGGTAACCGACCATTTGCCCATATTTTGTTGTCACTGCTACAAACACAGATGCAGTACAACTCCATTAGAACGAAAATGTTGTCCCTTGCAACAAACCTTCTAAAACATGCGATATTTTGCACCTGAGGATGTTTTGTACTTTGAAATGACTACAGATCATGATATGATTTGAGACCTCCACTCCAGTGTGGTTTGACTTCGTATATGACCACCACTGCTTCGCACTTCAGGTGGTTGCTTACGGGACGTGCGACTGTATGGAGTGTTTTCACTTACGTCATATCAAAATTCAGAAGTATTAAACAACAGTTTTCGATTCCAAAATGTTTATAGAATTGTATAGAGTTTAAAACTATACATCTGGGCAAAACTTTAAACTGAGCGCTAGAACATTTCGTTCACGAGTTAGCGAATGAGTATTAGACATTTTAGTAAGAAATGTATGGAACGGCCATCTCGGTGTTCCACTTAGGGACACCAACATGGCGGCCAAAAATTCAAAGTCTAATAACACCAAAAATCTCACCACAAAATATTGTATTCATTATATGTGCCATTAAATCGACTTATAATCATCTATAATTCAAAAATAACTTTCAACTGGTTCAATTTTGTTTATTTTCACGGCCTATCTGAAATAGCGTGACGAATTGCGTGACACATTTCAAACCTTTATAAATCAAAAACGAAACATCAATAAAGCCTGCAACTTTTTGTGAAAAATTATAACACTGGTATCCACCTACCATGTTAGAAAAAGCTTTGTAGGATGTATACTTTAGATTTTTGAATTTTTATGACGTCATGTGCAAACACTCATTAATAAATAATTAATAATAATGTGTAATATAATTTTTTTGCTATTTTTCTCATTTTCCAGCTTGTTAATTCTACAGTAACTGCAATTCACCCTTAGGTACTAGAGTATTTTAATGTATAAATGCATTGACAGATTCGACAGAAAATCTGGCCAACTCACTTAAAACAAAAGCAAAAGAGACAACTTGAGTGAAAACTTAGTAGAATAAGACAAAAATACTTCAGTCTTTTAAATTATGGTCTAACTGTAATTAATAACTGGTCCCCTACATCTATGATCCTGTAAATATTTACACCAAGGTATAATTTGATCTTTTCCATTTTCCTTTTTTTTTTAACTTGTTAATATTGCCTTTATAAACCTACAGGTAGTAGTAGAGTTGTTTTTCTCAGCCCAGTCACTCGCAAACCTTAGTGCGTTTAAACATTAAAAAGTAAACACGTAAAAACCGTAGTGTGGACGTTATATTGTTCCCACTTTTCAATCTCTTTGCCTATTGTTTAGCTTATTTATTTCTAAGGCCCAAAACAAAGAAATATATACCCATTGAATGTCCTGCTGGTTTGCGGAGAGTATGTGATAAAAATAAAGAAATAATATGGCCATTGACTGCCCTTGTGATGAGTTAGCGGAGAGTATGAACCAATAACAAAGAAATATAAGGCTATTGAATGCCCTGGTTGTCCGCAGCGGGGCATTGCCACCCCCATTCTCGTCCTCAGAAATGCTTGGCCCTCTTAATCGTCGCAGTCTGAGCGCAAGGACCAAGTAGCCACTTGGTGGCCACACTCGTGCTTCGATGGTTAAGAGGGCCAAGCGGCTCTAGGAACGAGAATGTGCCACCCCCTCAAGACCCACCGCATTCTCGTCCCAAGAGCCTTCGTTACCCAATTAAGAAAACTGGGGAGCTCAGGGAAAGAGAATGGACCCACCACGAAGTTTATTTGCCTAGGGGTTTGGGTCTGGGGATTCAAAATCGACATCAACCTCTGAACTATCGTTCAAATTTATAAAATAAAGATAGAAACTAATAGCAGTGTACGTGCAGATGGTTAAAGTAGAAAGACGAACTCTGAAATGTCTTGGGATAATTAATTTTCTACAATACTTTCCAAAGTACCGTATGAGCCGTTTTTGGTCAAAACTGTGCTAAAATTATTGGAAGGTACCTTTACTCACGCTAAAATTGTTTTTCAACAAGAGGACGAGATGAAATGAATTAACCACAGCCATCTCATAGACACGTTGTTACAATCCATTTTTTATCCTCACCATCCACAACTAAACGGTTGTTTATAGTTTCAGTGCATTTATATCTAGGCATTCTTAACAAAACTGGATCATTACTCATACGCAATGAGTTAAAAAATGCCCTTCGTTTTTTATTTTTTTCATTTTTTTCATTTTTTGTGTCACGATTTTGCATGCAAATTTATGCACGCATATTTTAAATTGTGCACTTCCGGTTCATCGCTTTGCCATTTACACCTGTTTAGTGACTTTCGGCTACTCTCACTTCCGGTAAAACAGCGTTACTGAAGTGTCACGACAGCGTCTCCTACAACCCTACTTACATTACTAATGTTCACGTTAGGTATATATAAGACTTAGACGAATCACTGGCTTCATTGTGGTACAGTCTTCATTTACAAAACATTCAATAGTAAACAACGTGGTTTGCAGGAACGATGACTGAATGAAAGGAGTAACTCTTCTCCATATCGGACATCTTATCATGTTTAAAATATATCGTAAAACTTTCTTACGCATGCGCATGAGTATAGGCTGCTTGGAGCCTCTTGTTATTCATGATTTCCTTTTATACAAATTGTAAGTTGCATCTGTGTTGTTTTTGAAGGAATTAATATTAAAAAAGCTTCTCTTTAATTTTGAAAGGGAAAGTGTACCGGCTAATAAATCGTGTTTTCTTGATTATGGCCAGGAGCTTGCTTATCTTAAAATGGGAAGAAAAACTCTAAAAGTGATAGAAGCAAAGAAATATTAACCCAAAATACAAAATCACGACCAAAAAAGCCAAAATTCCATATGAATGCCAATTTTGATTTCTTGACCGCCTGTCGCGAAATCAAATAGGCCATTTCCGAGTTACGTTATGCCTCGTCAAAGCGAGGCTAGGTGCACAACCTTTCATATGAAGATGAGTTTTATTTGCATTTGAATAAAAAACATTTTCATATGAAAGGTTGTGCACCTAGCCTCGCTTTGACAACGAGGCATAACGTAACTCGGAAATGGCCTATTTGATAAACTGTAATCCACTTCCATCCTCGTGATCCTGCACTTTATCTCTAAACTACTGCTTAATTTTTGCTCTATAGAATCTTTTTATCCAACGTTGTATATTTGGTAGCATTTGGTGATATAACATAGAAACAAGGTTGGCGAGATTTTGTTATTTCGGCGGGACAGTGTCAATTTAACCTAGGTCTGTTACAGTTTCGGGAGGGTTTTGTTTCCAGGCGTAGTATACCAGAATATTACCGGAAATAATGCACTAATTTATAAATGACAATTTATAATGGTTATTGAACTGAGTGGAGTGTAATTTGGTCTGAAATCATACGTGTGATTTCAAAATCGAACGAGCGCGCAGAGTTTTTAGAATGAATATACCCCCTCAAATTATCTAGGCCTAACAAGAAGAGCATCTGATAGGAGGGTATTAACTAAATTACGTATAAGTAATCATAAACTTATGATCGAACTGGGCAGATGCAACAAAATTCCCAGAGACAAAAGGCTTTGCCCAGTTTGTGGTTCAAATCAAATCGAAGACGAAATCCATTTTCTTTTCTATTGTTCAAGATACGCAACAATAAGAGATAATTTTTACAATAAAATACAGACTTTTATACCAAATATTAGCCATTTACCTGTAATTGAATTGATCATAGAATTAATGAATTCTTCCATTTACTTTGTAAACATGCAATTAATTAAATTTATTTCATCTTGTTTTGATTCTCGAGATAAAATTGTTACCGATGTAATTTAATTATTCCAACGTGAATATCATTATCATTTTTGTTTTCTTACCTTTTGTTAGTTAGTTGTAAGCTTTTGCAATATTGAAAAATTATTTTTTACCTAAAAAAGTACGTAAAAGGTATCGTTAGTATCTCAGAAATTGCGCAGAAAAGGAGGAAACGAGAGGAAAAATTAAATTAACGCGTGAACACATAACGGTCACCACACTGATGAAGCTTGGCTAGGCCCGAAACGTTTGTGATGCCACGCTTTTTACAATTTTTTTTGTTTATTAATTATTTTTTTTCCAAGTTTTAAGGCCGGCACACACTAGGGGACATGTTGCGGGGACATGAAGCGGGACATGTTGCAGCGACAGTTTTGCTCGTGTGACATCCCCGTTTTTGCGAAAAAGTTCTATTGCTTGGACACAATTTTGTCCCCGCAACAAGTTGCATGAAATTAAGCTGGTTTCAATTCGTGCGTCATGAAGCGGGAGACAAAATGACCCCCATTTCGATGTCGCATCGTGTGCACTGCTCTTGCAAACTGTTCCCGCTACAAAATAGAAATGAACCAATAAAAACGCGCCATTGATTATCCCATGAGCCTTCAGTAGTAGGCGCCCTCAGTGATTTTTGTGATTTTTATACCTCAATCCGCATTGTGTGCACCAGTTTGTTTACTGTCTCTGTAACATGCGCCTATGCTGTGCACACGAAGGGGCTTTTCCCCGCTTTATGTTCCCGCAACATGTCCCCTAGTGTGTGCCGGCCTTTAAACTAAGATTTATGCGATTCCAAGGCCGCTAGGCTCTGTCATTTGAAAGATATAAAATATAGTTTTACGCGCGCCACCGCGCGCGCTCAGTTTGAGCAAGTGAATTTTTTTATATTTCAGACCGCTCTAAGCTTTCAAATATAACTTATCAGTTTGATGCGAAGATTTTAATCATAATAATTAAATTGTATTTTTTGGAGATTTAACTAACGGAGTTTATGTAGGCTTATAAAAGAATTACTCAGAAACAGTATAAAATTGTAGTAATTCTATTGTCAACATTCGGTAAAATGTGTAAATGAAGGCATAATTGTATTTAACCGGTCACCACTCGTCAAACGCCCTTTTTAAAATAAAACGACCTTCATTTGAAAGCCTCCTGCTGGCTCTGGAGTTAAATATTGAAAGCAAAACACCATTTGTCTAGAAAGAAAAAATAGCCTCCATTTTTGTAACTATTGATTTATTATCATTAACTTCTCTTTTATGTTACGGGGTTTTTCCCAATCGCTTATTTGAAAAACTGGCAGCAAGATATAATTGATTTCATTATGTTTGGTCAATACTAAAACTATACAAAGCAATTCTATGTTATGAAAAACTCCCCAGAGCGAATAAACCTCCCGGACAGGCCTCCGCCTTCTCCTTCTCCACACAGATAGCGATAATAACTAGTGTAAGAGGCTTCAACAACAGATATTAAAGTGAGACTTTAAGCTTGATTAGCTAAATGCTGCCATTTCGTGAACATACAACATTTAGCGGATGGTAGCTACAGGGAACAAGCAACTCCTGTAGTAACGGGTAATGACACTGCGGCCATAACAACTGTTAACAACAGCGGTTTTTAAAGGCGTAAATGGATCCGTATTATTTATCAACAAAAGCCGGTAACTACCGGCGTTAAATATTTGTGCGCATTTAAATCGACACATCAAGATGTAAAATATTTTCATCTGTTGTGGGAATAATGCTTGACTGCTGGTGTTTTATGGGATAAAGGCTCATAGTTCACAAGTTGGATGAATCATCCGGCTGCAAGCTCCACCAGCCTTGAAAATAGCCAGCAAGAATGAACAATACAACTGCCAACAGCTCTGAAAGTGATCCCAACGTTTGCAGATCTATAACTTGTTTTTTCGCGAGAGGAGAACGCGACTTTATCATAGTTTCACTGTTTTCCGTTGCAGTAATCTCTTTGGCAGGAAACGTTCCCATTTTGATTTTTATTCTCTTTTCATCGAAAAGGAGGAATTCTACCAATCTGTCGACTGTTAATTTAGTCGTATCAAATATTCTTATGACAGTTTTCTGCATACCATTTGTTACGCTAAATCTATACGTTTATGATGCTTGGCTGTTCGGATCCATCATGTGCCGTCTGGTTACATTCGTGCAGAATACTGCGATCAATGCGTCATTGATGAACCTTTTGATCATGACATCCGAGAAGTTTCTCGCTGTTCGTTTCCCGTATGAACACCGTCTTAGGAGAAAGGTGGTTTGCTACTTCATACCTGTCACGTGGATCATAGCCATTGCGCACTCAATTTTTTACGTCCACTTCAAGAAATTAAAACGATATGGCGAGGATACATTTTATTGCATCGAGGATTGGCCAGACGAGGAAACATTGAAAAATGCGCTGATTGTCAAGTCAACAATATTTTTCTTTCTCCTTGTTTTAATTACTATACTACACTTTATCACAATATACACTCTTTACAAAGTTAGAAACACCTTGCAGTTTCAACCGCATGGGAGCAAGAGATACTCGCTCGCAAAAGCCGTTAGAAAACAAAGACGACAGAGAAGAGCTGTCAAGATTATTCTCGTGACGCTAGTCTCCATAATTATTTGTTGGGTGCCTTTTCATATTTTATCTTTGATTGTTATGTTTGGTGCAGTTACCACATGGCAGACTATCCACATTGGTTACGCCGTTTGTGTATGGCTACTGTTTTTCCACTGTTCTGTTTTTCCTTTTATTTATTTATTTTTGACGCAGAAAGGAAAAGAGACTATCGAAGTTTGCTCACTTTGCCTAAGAACGTGCAGGGTGTCAGGAGGCGACTTTAACACGGGATCTCTTTCACTTTATACTTTCTACAATCATGAAAATAGGTTTAGAGTGTATGAGAGGTATGCAAACTGGCGAAGACGTTCCACAGCCTTTACCGAAACTAGTTTATAATCATTGTATATTGCCTACATTCCACTGATAAACTTCAACCTGTTGCCATAGTGATTTTGTCTCTTGGAGCCCGCAGCGTATTATTTATTTATTTACCGCATAGGTCTGTCACTCAATGTTGAGCATTTTAGACCGCTCTAAAAGAAAAAGAATATTAATATAATGGTAGCAAAGTGAAAAATTCAAGCTAGAAATGGCGCTTATAAGCGAAAGGAATAAATGTTAATAAATTTAATGTTTGAAATTGCGTTTTTAAATACAGCCAGTGAGGCAGACAATGCTGTCTCTTTTGGAGTTGATTCCATTGTGCAATTGTCCTTGGATAAAAGGAATACTTATAAAAGTCCCTTGTGGCTAGGGGTTGAGTGTAGGCGTACTCTTTAGAACGAGTTGAGTACGAATGACCAACTGGCTGTAGTTTGGTGACCTCGTGAGAGACTAGCCCGTTTCGCATTTTTGCGTTCGAAGAACGCAATCCTAATTTCGTGTTGGTTGTCCTGTGGTTTATGCGCAGTAAAATTTGAGATTTTTTGGCAGACGGTCTTCCAAATGGCCGCCCCTATTGTTTTTTTTTTTCAGGGGCTCATTTCCGCCGGAAATTCCTTCGAACGCGTCTCCATAATCTGTGATTACTGCTAGTATATAGCATAGATAGACGTGCTATAGTTCGCCTACTTTCTGGTGTCTTCCATTTTAGGACTAAAAGCATTTGGGTTACACTATCTTTGCGGTTGAATCAATTTACGACCAAGCGTGCAGCTCTCCTTTAAACCATCTCAATCGTGTTAATGTTTTTTGCTGTATATGGGTCCCAAGCAGATGAACAATATTCCAGAGTTGGGCGTACTAAGGCCTTGTTTGCCGCTTCCTTGGTCCTAGGTGGACAATGTATTAAATTCCGTTTTAGAAAGCCAAGGCTGAGTTTTATTGGCTTTATTCGTAAAACGGTTCATGGTGGCAAATCTGGCCCGGGCACAGTAGTAACATCTAGTTATTTTTACTCATTTCGCTAGCTTGCATAAATCCTCAGAATTTCCGATACTCTCAGATTACAGATGTATTTACAGACTGGCCATCTGCAAGCAAGACACTTATTGCGTTCGTCTGCGAACGCGATCCTAATTTCGTGTTGAATGTCCTGTATCATGTGTTGGGTGTCCTGTGCAATTTCCTAGCGGAAAAAATCGAGATTTTTTCTCATGCTTGGACATCCGATTAGCCCCCCCGAAGATTCTTTTGTGTTTTTCAGGGGCAAATTCACGGGCGGGAACTGGTATCTACTTTGGCTTGCTGCCGATCTCGCTTCGCTTATTAATCTGCGGCGCATAAAAGCAACTTTACGCTTTTCAACGGTCGGAAAAAAGTTGAGAATTGACCGATTTTTATCAAATAGCAAGTGAAATGAAGCCTGGCAGAGGTTTGACGGCAAAACCAACCACGGACATTTCAGGGTCTGTTTACGAACGCTGTCGATCCGCGTCGATCTCTACACAATTCATCGGTCTCTGTTATACGGCAAGTGAAATAATGGTTGGCTGCGATTTTTTTTCTGTTTGGATCCAACAATTCTTCCCCGTAACTTATGCCCGCATGTTTTTGCTCGCTGTTGTTGCTGTTTTCAGGTATTAAAAATATAGACGGCTGCATCACGGTGTTCCTTTGTTTGCTTATCCTATCATTGCTATTTTACTAAATAACATTCGATTTCTTTATGATTTTGTTTAGTTTCATTGTAGATCGTGTAAGCTTATGTTTGAATGACATCATCCTAATTACATCTGTGCTGCTGTTTGTCAAATATTCAATGTTATTCGCTTGATATATTTGCATGTATGTAAATGTGAACAAAAAGTAACGTAAATGTCACGCTGTTTCTTCCTTGAAGACTGTGACTGAGAGATGGACCTCTGTAGACGTCAAATTTTACAATAACTGCTTTTGGCAAATCAGGTTATTTGTTTTTTTAAATAATTTTTTTCAAAAGAAGATTTTGTTGTCCATTTGTATGTGTTTGTTCATTAATTTCATAGGTTGAAAAGCGATTTGATGTAAACAAAACATGGCTTGGATTGTATAGTTCTAAACTGAAAATATCCCGAGAATATGACGATATAATAACTGCCACTCCTTGACTCACCCACCCCCCCCCCCCACCTCACCCACCCCCCACCCCCCCCCACCCCACCACCACCACCACCGCCGACTACTGGCCCTCACCACTTCCCACCTCCTCACTCCCTGTACCATCACTCCACCCTGTCGAACGCACTCCCCTAATTTCCAATTACTACTAGTTTTTAGGCTTAGAGCACTAGTACAAATTTTATAAAAAAAAACTGGATTCTTTTTTTTTTGGATTTTTACTAATAAGGAATGCATTTTGGCTTTTTACAGTAACACTAAAAATGGTGACATAGCCCCTTTAAACACGCCACATTTTAGTAAACAGAGCCCATTGTCCGCCGGTTTTTGGAGAAGACAATGGTGCAAAACGTACAACAGTTGTGTGTTATCCCATCTTCTAAAGATGGAGGTTAAAATGTTATTTTCAATATTGACTTATTAAGGTCCATAGAAGATTGGTGAATCATGCCACGATCTGCTCAGCGTTGGCTCATTGTTTGGCCAGTAATAAAAGAAGTAACGCGATAAGGTTATTCACGATGTCATTATGCATGCATTGCTATAACTGGAATTTTTTAAAAATTTCAAAACAGTTCAATGTTCTAATAAGCAGTTTCTTTGAAAAGCTTTTTAAGATAAAAACTAATGATAAAAAACGAGGTTTCGACCTCTCTGCTCAAGGTCATTTTCAAGTTTAAAATGAAAGCGATTGAAATTAGTATATATAAGTAAGACTTAACCCTATTCGGCCTGGGGGGGGGGGGGGGGGGGGTGCCCGTGCTAACTTTCAACATTCATAACTTCTTTAATATGTATTCAAACGCCATCAAACTTTGTGACTTTTCCTAAAATTTATCTGGCAACAATTTCTTGTGACAATTTTTTGATCACGTGACCTGATGTTTCTATGGCAACAATATTTTGACAGCCATGTTTCTTGAAATTTCCATATTTATACCTTTGAATGAAGTAAAACAATGTTTATTGGTATAACTTTTGTATTTTTACGTCATTTAGCGTTTATTTATTGGTTTTGATTAATTTTGCGTCGATTTGGACGGTTTTTAAGAGGTTTTAAAAACTTTCAGAAATCCAAGATGGCGGATTCAAGATGGCGGCCGTATAACTAATTACCTAATAACTACGTCATATAACGTCATCGTTCCATTGTGTGGACCGCAAAGGAGACAGTTTTGGACGTACTATGTACCCTCTTGGTTTCATTGTCATAGCCTTAATGTTCTTGAAGTTACGAAGGGGGGGCACAATGTGCCAGGCTCAGGAACTCAAAAAAGGCCCAGGTTGAATAGGGTTAAGACACGAGAATGTTGAACGAGATAAAATAAGTAAGCACTGTGCTACGTTACAAAATACAAGTGAAAAAAACTACAAAGGACTTAATTAAGACAATCTGAATATGTTAAATAATGATCCGCATAAGAAGGATAGTGCTGAACGGCAATGCACGATGAAATGTCAACTTTTTTCATTGTTACAACTAGTGATCTCATTGGCCTAGACTCAAAAACTGCTAAAAAGTTAAGGTTTAAGGCTAAACGCTGAACGTCTGTCTGGTTTTTAGCCGTTACAGTAAAATCGCTCAGATTTCTACTTCATTTGCAAAGAAAGACAAAAGGTAAACTAGCAATAAAAAAACTACAGCGAGGCGGCGACGATTCTTTTGCAAGGAAACAGAGAAGCGTGGTTTCGTGACTAACCGTTTGTTTGGGTTTCTTGCGGTTTTGAGTCGCTTCTGATTGGTTGCTGCGCAATGGGAAATGTCAAAATCAAATCAAAGTGTTCACGGTTTTTGGATTCGCACAGTAAAACTTTAGACCCTCGGACTTGCGTACATCGTAATTTTCAAAAGTTTTTTTCTTGACTCCAAAATTAAGGTAAAAATTGTGGATTCCAAATAATTTCTTTCTGGCGGTTTAATAAAACTTATCTATATCTAGCTGGAATTTTTTAAACCATGTCGCTCAGTGTAAGCGTCTGGGAGTGTGTTACTCCACGGTTTTTTTTTTTTTGAAAAACTATGTCTAAAGTCCACAATTTAGTGTCGCTTTGAAACCCAAAAATCATATCTGTATCAATGCAACCTAAAAATAATGGTCCAGTTTTGTTAACAATTAGTCTTCGAGTGTACATATACATCTTATTGACCAAGCGTGAGGGCCGTACTGGGAGAATATCGGCCCGACGTCTTGACGGTATATACGGCCGGACCGAGCACAGCGAGGTCCGTACAAAAATGACCGAGGAATGATATCCGCCCAGTGCGGTCCCGAGCAAGCTTGGTTAATCGCGCGGGATCATTCGGAACAATGCCCGGTATAAAACTTAGAGAATATTAGACCAGCAATACAGCATTCTGATTTGCTCATTTTAGTGGTTTGCCCTCAGACTTTCTTACTCGTGACGGTCATGTAATCAGTGTAATAAAAAGTAGTATTGGTTGTGTTTGGCTGCGAATGACCAGGATGGAAATGGCTTCCAAGTTGAAAAACTGATTAGCTTTAAAAAATCTGCTAAAATCTGCTGTTTGTACATCCGTCCGGGTGATTAATCATTTCATATTTTCGTCTCCATGTTCTAAGATCAATTTCATGTATAAGCATAGGTACTTAGTGTAGTTACAGGGGCACTGTCCCACCAAAAGAAAACACTTTCGCTAACCTTATTGGTCCTTATCTCCATATTTTTCGCTAAACGCCACCAAATATACAACTTAATTGGATAAAAAGATTCTATAGAGCAAAACAGAAGCAGTAGTTTGGAGATAAAGTGCAGGATTACAAGGATGGAAGTGGATTGCAGTTCATCAAGTTTGATTTCGTGACAGGCGGTCAAGAAATCAAAATCATGCCATTCGTGTAGCCGTTATTCTGTTTCCATACACATGCCGTGGGAGGACGGCCGTGCTGTCCCCAGCCAACAGCTACCACATGTGTCGTGTGGAGCTGATCCTTAAAAGGATGCTTGCATCCACCTTGGCAGTAAAGTGGCGGGGTCGATGATCTTATGTAAGACCCTGCCTGGCTATGCCGTGCTGATGAGTCCTAACTAGGACGAAACAGCTGTCCATGGCTACCACTGCTCGGGTGATATGGCTGTGCTCATGCGTAAGGTACTGGCCAGGCCGTGGGGTAGGTGTTCGAGTGTGTCACTTGCTTTTTTCGTATTTTCCTTAATTAATGATTACCGGTATCTCTTTGCTTTCGTCACTTTTGGCCATTTTTTTTCTTCTTATTTCAAGACAATAAAGCAGTTTTCAATTGAGTGTCGTAAAACCAAAACCGAAGTAATTACTCTGAGCAATATAATCACAGCAGTCGTAAACAATCCAATGAACCAATCAGAGCTCGAAGCAATTACATGTCGGCGGCGCCAAGCGCGGGAAAATGCGTGAGAGCAAGTTACGATTGGTTTTGGTTTTACTTCTGATTACTTCTGAAAAAGTGGTGCGAGATTTTTTAGCCAATCACAAAGCGTAGCAATGCAAAACCAAAGCAATTGTGTAATTACTTTCGATACTCAATTGAAAACTGCTCTAAAGCAAGTTGGCCATAAAAAATGTGAAAACTGAAATACTGAACTACAAAAAAGTTAACGCCAATGCAAGAAGCTAATTTAACTCCACTTTAGGAGTTATTGCAACTTTCGGAAAAACATCGTGTTGCCTTACTTATGAGTGGAAACACGGGGAACAAAGAAATCGCTTAAATCGCATTGAATCAGGAAAATAACCACACACGAAGAACCAACACACCATAAAAATAAGGTAAGGATTTTTTATTGAGAAATTTTGCGAATAGTTATCTTCTTGAATCTATTACCGGTATTCCCATACAAATCCTTTCATCTGCAGCAATGTTGATAAGCACGCGAGAATTTACGGCCGCCATTTCAACTTTAGTTCCAAGGCTTGGTTGCGAATGGGAGAAAGTGACGTCAAAGACTCAAACATTATAATTGAAATTATAATAACAATAAGTATTGAAAATCACGCAAAAAGCAACAAAAACTTCGGACTTGTCCTTCGTGCAATTTTCTATGCTGATTGTTATTATAATTTCAACCCATTCGCAACCAAGCCTTGGAACAAGGTTGATTAATGGCGGCCGTAAATTCTCGGAAATAAATGTTAAAAATGAAATTATAATAACAATAAGTATTGAAAATCACGCAAAAAGCAACAAAAACTTTGAACTTGTCCTTCGTGCAATTTTCTATGCTGATTGTTATTATAATTTCAACCCATTCGCAACCAAGCCTTGGAACAAGGTTGATTTAATAATGGCGGCCGTAAATTCTCGGAAATAAATGTTAAAATAAAATGACTTCTGATGTTCGTAATGGATTGAAATTTGGCAAGATGAGTAAGAAAGTCTAATAGTACACGAAAATGTAAAAAATGAAAATCAAAAATTTGATCATAGGGGCACTTTAATGGTTATCCTGATTATTTAAGTTATCTCGGTAACGCATCAAATTAAAATGATGTCAAAGAAGAGAAGAATCTTAAGAGATTAATCCGGTATTTTGTGATTTTGCCGAAAATTCCAAATTATATCTTAACAGGGGATCATAACAAAAGAATATAAGGGAAGTATTTGATAATTTGGAAAGAATGCCTTGGAACGCGATATGGACAAAATAGTCTGGCGGTAAAACTCTAAGATGTTCAGCATTAAGTTCTCGTTGAAGCATCAAACAAAAGATTGTCATGAATAAAGAAGAGAAGAAAATATTAATCTGGTATTTAACGATTATCCCGAAAAATACAAACCGGCTATATCTCAACAGAGGATTAAATCAAACGGACTCTGAGAGGTACGTCTTTGATAATTTAAAAAAAATTACATGGGCCCGCAATCATAATGGGCGAAATGGTATGGTGGTAAACTCTGAGATTTTTAGCTCAAAATTCGAACCCATCATAAGACAAGTGGATATGCCTATAAATATAAATGTTTTAAGCTGTCTTATAGCTCCATGCGTTATACGGGTCTTGTGAAGAAGATATCGCGATTCAAGCCCAGCGGCAGTTTTTTTGGTTGGCAAGAATAAGGTTCTAATGCATAACAGGTAAAAAGTTTAACCCTTTATTGCTAAGGATTGATGCCGACAAGCTTAAGAGGCACTCCGTCTAAGATCCGACCGGTCAATTTTCGGCGGTAAATGAAATTCTTTCATTTTTTCTGCAGAAATAAAACATCATGTCCTAAGTACGAAAATCGTATTTGTTTGGCTTCGTCTCTTTTAATACTTGAGTTTGGTCGTTTTTTCCGGAGCGACCATAGGGTAAGCCAATCCGTCGTTCGTAACACTGATTTTTGACTAAAACTCAAAGCGCCCTGTGACAATGTATGTTTTCACAGCAAGCTCATATTTACACAGAGAGATATATCAGTAATGAACTTTCTTTTAAGCGTGAAATCAACCTGGTTCATGTCGCATAAAATTAGTTATGATTTTTTTCGTACACCCTCCTATCGGTACCAGGCGGGCAGGTGGCGAAGGGCCTCCATAAAAATTGTCATTTCGAAAAACTGGGACCTGATCTAAAAGTAACTTGCAAATATTTTATCAGACCAAGGTCTGGTCTACAAATAACTGCAATAAAATTTGTGGGCACTCGTCATATAATGGTATAAAAATTTCAAACAAATTCACCAAAATAGAAAATTTCATTATCAATCGCCCATTTTAAAAGGCTTGTTTAATTTCCTTTAATTGCATTTAAAACATGTTAAACCCGCCAGAAATTGAAAAATAGACTATATAACAGTTCAGACAGTTAAAGAATTTATAAAGCTTACCATAATTCTGTTACAAATTCGTCCTCATTCGTACACTCCATCTTCCAACAGTTTTATCATTGTCACGCAACACCGGCCTGAGTGAAACAGTGGTTCGGATCACCGAATACAACAAAAGCCCAACTTGTGTTCATTCGATATTTGAAGGTTAACCAACAGAAGCCTCGTGGTATTTGATGCAAATAACGGCGGCTACACTGTTGGTTAGGAATGATGAGGTGCTGGTTGAACTCGCCTGGTCGGTAAACACAGTGTGTAACAGTGCTCTCGGGCGGAATGTCGTTCAGTTTGTAATCTGCTTAACATGAGAACCGTTCCAATGTCACAAAGTTCTTCGTAAATCCTATATAATGTTCTGAAGAAACTGCAAAATCAAGAAAATACTGGACATTATCTCCACCAATACAACAACAATATTATTTTGAAGCCTCGCCGGAATCTGCCATTGTTATGTTTACTACTAAAACCGCTGACCACCCTTAACTCACTTTAAGCGCTGGACGCAAAGCAGCTGCATCCCTGTACAAATGCCGAAAGTTTATCAACAAGGTCCTTCTTCCTGTCTTTTGAATGAAAGGATACGTCAAAAAACTTTAAAATCACTTTCAGCATACTGACGTTAAACTTGCTTAGTTTGTCCTCTTTTACATAGTCACACAAACAGAAAATGTCATATGTCATGGGATGTTGTAAACTGAGTCTCTCTTCAATTGTGTGAAGAACGTCTTTCCTTTCTTGCTCTATTTCTTCTTCCAATAATTCCTCTGGAGTGATTTGCTCCCTGCCGGGCCTCCTTCTCTTTGCTGCCAGCCGAGAAAAATATCCTTGAACGTGCGTTTTGGAAATCCATTCCTCTCTCCCAAACAGTCTGTTATTTCCTTCATCCCTTGCAGTACGCATGTCCAGGGCAACTTGTGCTGGATCTGCTTTTAAACCTGATCGCTCACCGAGATCGAATTTGGCTGTCAAATAATCTTTCACATTTTCACTAAATCTTGTCGCTCCTCCTCGTGTTGTGTGCAAAGCCCAACCCACGCTAAGGCTTTCACGTTCTGAAGCCAGTTGTTCCCCTGCCTGCTTTAACAGAGGAGTACTGTCTCTTTCGACTGTGTCCACGGTTGAGAATTTTTCTGCCCACTCTCTCCTTAATTTGTCGTATGAGGTTTCAGAAGATTTCTTCCTATCATGATCCCCAACCTCTAGGTGGATTTCAAGATCACTAAACTTCTTAAACGCCTTACGGCAACCAGGCTCAGAACATTCGAACATGGCATCCTGATCAGGTTGAGATACTGCGGTGAACTTACAGTAGCGGCTGCATCGAAAAGGAAAGAAATCCTTTTTTACTAAAAGACCAGTTTGTCCTTGATGGCTATTATAGAGCTTATCATAGAGGATAAGTTTCCCTGGACCTTTTCCAAACGCCTTCCAAACGCGCACACCTCTTTCTTCGTACGCAAAATTGTGAAACTTGCTAAAACCGTCCATTTTGTTCACCAGCACATTTTTTTGATCTTCACTAATTGAACATACGCAGGCTGTTGTACCTTTCACAGGACGTTCTGACAAGGCAACATACATATCACTTGCCGATAGTACGTCATGGCCTTCATTACAGTATCTTCTGATGGTAGACTTCATTGGGCATAAAATACGGTCACAAACATCTTTACCGTACTGCGGTTCCGAGAAGTCAAACCTACAGACCTCAATACCACTTCTCTCCCCTACATCTCTAACAGCCACTGTAAGATTGTTGTTGTGATAGCACCCCGCTTCATCAGATCTAAGGAAGGCTTTTGTGACGTTTGGTTTCTGGGCCTTGATAACACCCAAAACATTTTCAAGAATGGAGCAAACTGCAAACCAGTCTTGCTGGCAGGAGCCGTATACGAGGTGGGCGTAAGATTGCAACTCCTTATCTTCATCACCAGCCTCACACGACAGAACTGTGGAAATGTGCCAGCTGATTCCGCGCTTTCCGAACCAATCGGACTGTTTTCCCCTGAATTTCAACTGTAGGAATTTCATGGCCCAGTCCATAACTATCAGTACATGGTCTCCATCCGCTAACAATTTGAGAGCATCCTGCTTTGCGCTGTCCTGATTGACGGAACGTAAAATATGTGCTTTCCAATGAATTATGTCGGCCTTAGCTTGCTCAAAGTCGTACAGGAGATCTTCCTGGTGTTCTTTGCTGTACAAATTAGCTGAGGAAGATGTAATTTTAGTCTCAATGTCACCTAGGACAGACTTCAGGGCTTCGCAATCTGTACAGATTGTACTGTGTAAGTGAGAGCATTTCTCCTGGAAATCTGGGTCGCAACCGTTCAACTGTCTGAAAACCTGAAGCACCATCAGCGGCAGTGTTGTCTAGGCCTTGGAGTGATTTACGTTGCGATGCTTCTCGCACCTCAAGAATCTTATATAAGGTCGATTGGCTCAGTGGTTCAAACTGCTCCTCTTGACATAACTCTAAGTACTGACTGATCATAGTGGATCTTGTAACTATGCGCACTACGTTTGGCATTTCTATCGTTTCTGTTTCTCCACTATCAAGTTTCAGGACTCTGTTACCGTAAGCAACGTCCTGATAGAAGTAAGGCCGATTAGCAAAATCAATGAAATGCTCCACCTTGAGCATGTCAAGTCGCTGACGATGTCTGATTTCCTAAACCAGGGGGGCTCCTGGATTGTGCATTTTTGCGTGAGCCCTTGCCCGCTTGATTTGCCATGATGAAAGTTTTTCATATGGCTCATGAATTTTCTTCAAGGTGTCAATCGGAAACCTATGAGCATATAGGCTCAATATCTGCGTTTTCACGTTCTTTGAATTCGCATTTTTAAACGCACTCATCAGCATTTTAAGATCATCAGACACTTGATATTTATCCTGACTCTTCTTTTGAAGCCAGTGCGTTAAAAAGTATTTCAGCATCTTGTGGACATATTACTTTACAAACAAGCAAACAGTCTTCCTTAGCTTTCTCCACACAGTTTTTCTGCTCCTGTTTACTACACTTGTCCCATGCAGTTTTGAGCTGGGAGTCAAGTGGTCTGTGCTTCTCACCTGGTATGTGATTTGCAATTTCATTCATCACTGAGTTGTATACACAAATAATGTTTTCAGTAGAGACTCCAGGAGAACACTCGGATGCCATTCCTGGGGTCCACAATGACCAATCTTTGTTAGGCAGTGCATGTTGTCCAATGGGAGTGGACGCCGTGGCTTCTTCAACAGCTAATACAGCCTTTTGCTTAGAAGTCCTATAAAACAAAATAAATGTTCTAAAATCTTTCACTATAATGCAGAGGCGTAGCCAAAACGTTTTCAGAGGTACGCACAATCAATTTTCAAACACTCCCCTGACCTCCTCCTCCACCCTCAAGTCCCAAACCTTTCTTTTTTCCGACTTTTTTTTAGGTACGCACGTGCGTACGAGCGTACAGGTAGCTACGCCCCTGTAATGCAAAAACAAATAAATAAATATTGACTAAATGAAGCGGTATTACCTTTATTTATGGTTGTATAATGTTCGTATTTCACTATTTGAAATTAAATGAAATAAATGATGAATTAATCGAATTAAACACTTTCCATTGCTTGTTTCAAAAAATACATTTCCAGCAATAAAAACATAATTTAAAAATCAACGGAGGTGTACAGACCTGTTCAACTCAGATTAACAAGAGTCGTCTTCGCTTAATAGCTGTGGGCGTAGCCAGTTTGCATCTTTTTCAATCTTCTCTTTGTGCTTTTTTCGACATGCCGTACATATAGCTGAAGAAAGAAAGGATAACGTAATGATAATTAAATTAAGAATATGAAATTATAAAACGATTTGAAAACAACCCAAAGTGTCACGAATAACAGAATATCGCGTTGGTCACTCTGGTATTTGTGTTTTCTTACTTTTGTAGATTTGCGCTTTAAAGAATGAGAAAGAGATACTTACGTGATCCTACACCTGCGTTCTTGCCAAACAAGTTATTTATTTCCTTCGCCTTCTCAAAATTGATTACATGCCTACCAGTGACTGCCTTCGTTTCACCGGTATGTCCTGGATACTGACATGATCTTGGCGGACGCCAAAATCTCCCGAGGCCTTCTCTGTGTTTAGGACAAATTTTCATCTTTGCAATTTGGCTTTCATCTAGCCCAAAAAGTCCCACCCTGGCCAAAATTAAATCTCTCTCGCACACGTCTTCGTTTGACAAATGACAACTTGCCAGGTGCCCTGAGATATCATCATTGCACTCCGTCAAAGGAACAGTGTCACGCTTTTCCTTACTTGGGCCACATTGACCGCTCACAAGTGAATAGAAAGAACAAAAACCCGACATACTTAAATTTTTCTGAACGAAGCAAGGTGGAAACAAACTATGAAACACTTCGAAAGATGCACAATGTTTACTTTTTATTCGACTTCACACGAGAATCCTGTCACGAAAAGGTCAGCGGTCACTCGATTAGCTGTTGGTTCAAAATATAAAATGGTGTTCAGTTGTCGTATTGGTGGAGGTAATGTCCAGTAGTTGCTTGATTGGGCAGTTTTTTCAGAACATTATAAAGGATTTAAGAAGAGCTTTGTTTACACTGGAACGGTTCTCATCTCAAGCAGATTACAAACTGAATGACATTCCGCACGAGAGCACTGTTTACACACTGTGTTTATACCGACCAGGCGAGTTCAACCAGCACCTCATCATCATTCCTAACCAACAGAGTAGCTGCTGTTATTCGCATCAAATACCACGAGGCTTCTGTTCATTAAACTTCAAATATCATCGAATGAACATAAGTTGGGCTTTTGTTGTATTCGGTGATCCGAACTACTGAGGCCCCATTAGGGGGGGTCCGGGTATCCCGTATCCCCTTAATTTTTGGCCCAAATATCCCGTATCCCACTAATTCCATGACTTGGTATCCCTTTAATTCCAATTACATCTGATTACGTCATTTCGTGTAACATATCTGAGTACGAAATTACGTAACAAAGTACTTTTTACTTTTACCAGATTTGTTCTTTTGTTCTTATTGAAATGGTAATTGCATGTACGTATGATACGTTATTAATTGGGATCTTAAGTAGCAAAACTTTTTTTGACAGACTTTTGTAAGAAATAAATTGTCTTTGAAGCAAGATGACAATCTTTGTATTACGGTTTACTACAATTATTTCACCTGCACACTTGAGTAGAGGTACAGTGGACTAACGGTTAGCGCATCATAAATTCAGTCCTGGTCTCTGCCTGGGTACCGTCGACCGTAATGCATGGAGGCATGGTGGTCTCGTCGTTAGCATGCTGTATGAGCTGTATTTTCAAACTGAACGTTGGTAGTCAAGGCGTGGACTCTGCCGTTCGGCCTCGACCTTAAATTTATATTTATTAATTTATGTGTTTAGTTAATTGATTATATTTTGTAGGACCTCTTTGAAAATCATGTTATGAAAGGGCATCCTATTAAAATATTAGTTAATAATAATAATAATGTTCTATGCTTAAACAAGGAGCTTTGCTTCACATTGTCCCTATATGGTTAAAGAACGGGTGCTGAAGATAACACATAAGATTTCTTGTTATCCATTGATTCTTATGGTCTTCATGCGTAGGGTAACCTTGCAGGGAAGAGTAATGAGTCCGTAATAGATTCAGGTCATTCAGATGCCGAAGATGTGCTGTGATGGTATTAAATTTTAATAAAAAAATCTGCTTCTCTTGGGCGTTTTGACTTTCTTCCAGATCTCCTGGTTGAAGCCCTAGCGTCTTGCCGACATTCTTCCTCTTCCATTTCTGAGTTAAAAAGTGTTGACGGGCCTGCACGACTCCTGCAGTTCGCAAATGAATTTTAAAGCCTTTATAGCTTAGCTTTATTACGTTCTTTCTTAAGGTGGCTCCAAGTAGTTTTTTTGGGGTCACACTTCAATTTTTGAATGCGCTTATACATAATCTTACTTCAGCTCAATAAATCTGAATTTTATACCAAATGTTAGACTTGGATCAAAGTTTTGGATGATGCTCTTTTTATGCTAACCAGCGTTTCCATAGCAACGGTAAACAAATATGGCGAAAAACAGTTTTTCCAAAATATCTTTCGATTTTGGGGCTACCCGCGACAAGTGAATAAACGCGTTATAATCTACACAGTGTAGCACACTAAATGGGAAAATTTCAAACAAATTAAACTGTTCGATTTTGAATAATTCGCTAAAACATTTTTAACACGTGTTTTTTCATGTTTGAAATATAAGCGGTCAAAACATTCCATAGGTTTCACAAATTATCATTAAATTACCACGGAAAGTTTCCTCAGACTAAAATTATTACTCCCTGCAAATGGCTCTGACTAATTCCTCGGCAATAAAGAGATCGAGCTTTTCATTCAAATGCAGTTTAAAAAGAGCGAAAACGTCAAGCAAAACTGCATTTAAATGAAAAGCTCGATCTCTTTATTTCCGAGAAGTTAGTCAGAGCTATTTGCAGGGAGTAATAATTTAAGTCTGAGGAAACTTCCTGTGGTAATTTAATGATAATTTGTAAGACCTGTGGAATGTTTTGACCGTTTACATTTCAAACATGAAAAAACACATGTTAAAAATCTTTCAGCGATTTATTCAAAATCGAACAGTTTAATTTGTTTGAAATTTTCCCATTTAGTGTGCTAGACTGTGTAGATTATAGCGCATTTATTTGCTTGTCGTGGGTAGCTCCAAAATAATATAATAATATTAATATAATAATATTTTACATTTTATACAGCGCGAACTTCTATATAATATAATCAGTTGCGCTTTACATTTTATGAGAATGAGATCGGACGTCAGCTCATGAAGGCGCCTACGGCAGGCAATCGAAAGATAATTAGGAAAAACTGTTTTTCGTCATGTTTGTTTACCGTTTCTATGGAAACGCCGATAAGCATAAAAAGAGCATCGCTCAAAACTTTCATCCAAGCCTAACATATGGTATCAAATTCAGATTCATTGAGCTAAAGTAAGATTATGTATAAGCGCATTCAAAAAGGGAAGTGTGACCCAACAAAAACTACTTGGAGACACCTTAAGCAAGACTCGAGTTTCGGTTCTAAGGTGAACCTCATCAGTTGCTCCCATAAGTGAATGTCTCGCGGAATAATATTTTAACTCCGAATTTCACATGAAATTTTAGATTTGCGACCCATTTTTCATAATTAAATTTGTGTCACTCCTCCTCGCCACCAACAAAGACCATGACTGACAACCTTCGCTTCTCGTCCTTTTCTGAGGATTTTTTCCACAGAGTCTCGAAGAACATAAATACTTACATATCAACTCATGCTTGTCCTGGAGAAGCGGCAAACACGTCGCAAATTGTTCATCGGTATCTATTGCAAAGACTCGACCACGTGGAAAATCGGGTTCCGGCGTCAATCGCTTGCACTGAAGTTTAAGTTTGTAATCCGGAATGCCAAGTTCTTTGGCTCGTTGATCTATTTCAAAGGTATTTAATGCCTGAAGAAACGACTTTAAGTCTTCTTTTTCGATTTTTGTCAAAAATGACCATTTCATGACAGGCTTCTCGTCCTGTTTCTTATAAACGCAAGCTGTGACTTCGTGCAAAACCTTCTTCGAAGCCATCATGCGGATCGAAGCGATGCCACAATGACAGATTCCTTGACGAAAGCCGCTCAAATTTCGCGGTAAATCAAAAGAGGACCAAAGAGCCCTAAGGGAGGAGGGGCAGGGCTTTACTCGGAGGGCCACGATTTGACGGGAAAATACAAACAAACCAACAAACGCATTTGTTAGTGTTTTTTACCATTTTTCTCACTTTCTAAGTCTTTCATATTGATCAATGAACCTATTCTATATTAAAAAAATATACAAATTTGATGCTTGATATCCCGTAATCTCTATTGTAAATATCCCGTATCCCTTTAATTTTTCCCCCAAATATCCCGTATCCCTAAAATTTTTTACCTAAATATCCCGTATCCCCATAACCCCTAATGGGGCCTCACTACTGTTTCACTCAGGCCGGTGTTCAGGGTGTTGCGTGACAATGATTCAACTGTTGGAAGATGGAGTGTACGAATGAGGACGAATTTGTGGACGAATTTGTAACAGAATTCAGGTAAGCTTTATAAATGCTTTTATGTCTGAACTGTTATATAGTCTATTCTTCAATTTCTGGCGGGTTGAACATGTTTTAAATGCAATTGAAGGAAATTAAACAAGCCTTTTAAAATGGCCGAATGATGATGAAATTTTCTAGTTTGGTGAATTTGTTTGAAATTTTTATACCATTATATGACGAGTGCCCACAAATTTTATTGCAGTTATTTGTAGACCAGACCTTGTTCTGATAAAATATTTGCGAGTTACTTTTAGATCAGGTCCCAGTTTTGCAAAATGACAATTTTTATGGAGGCCCTTCGCCACCTGCTCGCCTGGTACCGATAGGAAGGTGTACGAAAAAAATCATAACTAATTTTCTGCGACATGAACCAGGTTGATTTTACCCGTAAAAGAAAGTTCATTACTGATATATATCTCTGTGTAAATATGAGCTTGCTGTGAAAAAAAAACATTGTCACAGGGCGCTTTGAGTTTTAGTCAAAAATCAGTGATACGAACGACGGATTGGCTTACCCTATGGTCTCTTCGGAAAAAACGACCAAACTCAAGTATTAAAAGAAACGAGGCCAAACAAATACGATTTTCGTACTTACGGCATGATGTTTTACTTCTGCAGAAAAAATGAAAGAATTTCATTTACCGCCGAAAATTGACCGGTCGGATCTTAGACGGAGTGCCTCTTAAAACTGAAAACAATTTCCCAAATTTTTAGTTTGCAAATTAATGGAAAAAAATTTTGGGGAATACATCCTATGGGAGTTCGGCCTAATTATTATTATTATTATTATTATTATTATTATTATGACTCACGAATGAAAAAAGGAGCATAGAGTGACGGCACGGCGTTGACAGGTTAGCGTCCAAATTTCGATCCACATTGGTCAAGTTTAATGAAGAATTGTGTAAGTTTGATTTGTTTAACTGCAAAAACCGTGGACGAAGATCCTGCGGTTTTGAGATGGTAGTCACAAATTGAGAAATGCACTTTCACACTATTTTCTTCCCGACGTATAGTTACCGTCAAACTTATTCATAAATACATCTCGTGACGCCAAACGCAAAGCTCGAGAGGAGGCGTACCCTATCGATAAGGATCAAACCCTTTAACCAAAGGTACTAACAAGCGTGGAGAAACGCATGCAAACTTTGTGTTTATTTATTTTACATCTCTTCTTTCATGTTTTATCTTATTGAAATCGTATATTCTTTTTCAGTCCCTGCGCAGTCTACATTATCATTCCCACCCTTACCGGACCACAACGCAAATTTGTCGTTCTATGCCTGCTCGCGCGGTTAGCATCTAATGGAGCTATCACATGAATGACATGATCGATGTAGTATAGAGCTCGGTTAGAAAGTTAGTGAGTAATGTGAGTTACGAAATAAAAACAAAGAAATTGAGACATTGAATCACAAAATAATTCAGTAATTTTACTGTGTCTATGGTGCCCGAATAGTCGACCAGTTTGCCCCGAATAATACTTTATTTTTTACTACTGGGGGGGGGGGGGGGGGGGGGGGAGTGGTCTGCAGCCCCACCCCCTCGTAGGCCTATGGCGAGAGCGACAGAAAAAAGACTAGCAGCAGTGTTTTGTTTTTATATTGTGGACTTGTAGTTTTTGAACGACAAAAAAACATGAAGTAACACACTCCCAGACGCTTACGGCGGGCGACATGGTTTTCAAAAATTCAGCTAGATTTAGATAATATCAACTTCAACGCATAGCGTATTCAAGAGATAAATAAAGGTAGACGGTATCTAGGAGGAGGGGCCGGAGTAAGAAAGATACGACGTGGAGTAGAAAGTTTACCCCAATGCGGCTGGAAGATGAGAGAGGACCTCTTAATGGAAGCCCTTCTTATGGGAATCCAGATACCCATACAAGCACCTATTGTCCTCCGCTGACCGGACACGTCTGACAATGACCCTTTATGGCCTCACATTTAATTATTCGTTCCTCACGATTACTGGTATTTTATACACGGGCATTCCATCAATTTAAACAAATGGTTTACATGAGAGCTGTGTTTAAGTTAAAATAATACAAATATAAGATATATAAGAAGGGCCCTCCCAAGATAAAGTCTTATATTCACTTGCCCTCTTCCCAGCCGAATAGAGAGGCATGTAATAGAGAGATCCGAGAGGCCTGCAAATCCCGCGGAAGACTGTCTGGTTTGTATAATGTATCATGTTTGTTTCATGCTAACTGTTATCTAATATTCAGAACGTTCGTTATCAAATGATACCATATGTGCCACGGACAGGAGCGGTGTCCCTTTCTTTTGCGTGAAGAGAATTGGCTGGCGGAAGAATGCAGCTAAGAAAAGCAAGTGTCTCTAAAAAAAGAAAGCGTATACTGCTATTCAAGAAACGATTTCAATTGTGCAATACGGAGGTCGATAAGAACAAAGCAAAAACATAAAATAAAAACAGAACCACAAAACACGAAAACAGAAACACAAAATAAAAAGAAAACACAAACACAAGTAAAAAGAAAAACAGAAACACAAAACTCGAAAACAGAATCACAACATAGATAACAGAATCACAAAATCCACAACACCTAGAAACACAAAACGTAAAACAGAAACTTGACATCTTAATGAGCGAGATCTATAGCTTGACCCAGAACAGAATCACACAACAGAAAACAGAATCACACAACAGAAAACAGAATCACACAACAGAAAACTCAAAACAGAAACTTGATAACTACAGTCGAATCTCTCTACGACGGTCACCTTCGGACAGAATTTTCCGGCCGTTGTAGTGAGGTGGCCGTTATGGGAACGTTATCAATTAGAGTATTTGAGTAAATAAATAAGAAGTCGGGACAAGAAAACATGGCCGTTGTAGTGAGGTGGTCGTTATTGGGAGGTTATCAATTAGAGCATTTGAGTGAGTGAATGAGAGGTCGGGACAAGAAAACATGGTCGTTGTAGTGAGGTAGTCGTAATGGGAGGTTATTAATTAGAGTATTTGAGTAAATAAATAAGAAGTCGGGACAAGAAATTTAAAAAACGTGGCCGTTGTAGATGACCGTTATGGGGAGCAGGCCGTTAGTACAGGTTCGTCTGTATGACTGGGACCTACTGTACTGTCTTTAGACAAAAGGACCTTTTCCTGCATCTTTCCCGTGTGGACTTAAAGTATTTGGCTTTGACTGCGACGAATGTCCTCGGATCAGTACAACTTGAAAAAAATGGCCAATTTTTCTAAGTTTTTCCCTTTATATGTTAAAAAACCTGATAATGGTCTGTTGTCTCCTCGACGACTCACTTGAAGGTCCTTGATATTTCTCTCTTGGTCCTCTTAGAGCATTTTGTGAAAGAGCAAATTATTTACTTTTGTACAGTTTTTACACCAAAACTTGCAAACTCCCCGTGACATTGCCCCTTTAAGGTTTTTTATAAAATTAATTTTGTAAGAAATGGAGCTCGCTTTGAATGAAGACAAATAATTGAATTAAAAAGATATTAAAAAGTTGACACTGGCTAAAAATGTTGTTTTTGGACGTTTCGGCAACTACTGTTGCCTTCTTCAGCAAGAGATAAAAATGCAAATGTCTAACGGCGTCCTGATGGTATAAGATACATGCAAATATTAAATCGCACCTCGAAAGAATATTTTGAGGTGAAACAAAAGTCTCTAGAGCATTCTTAATTATTTCTACAAATTCTTAATGTTATTATAAACATTTGGAAGCGCTATGTGTTCGTTTATAGCGTTCGTGTTACGCACGGAATGCCAAGCTTCAAGAATTAGTCTTTGTCGCCATGCCGATGATCTGTCAACAATTTCGACACTCGTCAAATCTATTTGGTGGCTGTGGAGCATGTGGTGTTTGGCCAACAAAGAGTTTTTATCCAATGTTGCTATAGCCTTTGCGTGCTCTTTCACGCGTGATTTTAGCGCGCGCGATGTCTGACCAATGTAAACACAATCACAATCTTTACATTTGATCTTATACACGATTCCTCTGGTGGCCTCTTTCTCGATCTTGTCTTTTGGCTTTTTAAGTATGTTTGAGATTGTCCGAATAGGCTTATGAGCGACTTTGATGTTGAAGCTTCGAAGAACTCTTGCGATTCTCTCGGAGAATCCTTTGGCGTAGGGCAGGATAACCATGCTACGTTGGTCGGTATCGTTTACTTCTTGTTGTCTATTCGGTTGGTGACCATTGTGAATGAATTTGGTAGGGTAGCTATTAGCGGTAAGGGCTTCCACTACTCGCTTAGTTTCCCGTAATGCTTCCTCCTCGGTGGAAGGAATGTTCTTTGCGCGATCCATAAGGGTGCGTACGACCGAGTGTTTATGCTGGGGATGGTGGTGTGATTTGAAATCAAGGTAGCGGTCAGTGTGGGTAGCTTTCCTATAGACAGATACGGTGATCGAGCCATCATCTTGTCTGGTTGTTTTTGTGTCAAGAAAGGCAATGGAACCTTCTGATTCTATCTCGATGGTAAATTTGATATGGGTGTTGATAGAATTGAGATGTGAGTGGAATTCATCCACGTGTTCCCTTTTTACGCACACATGGCTGTCATCTACGTATCTGAACCACCATTTGGGAGGGTTTGGAGCCGATGAGAGAGCCTTTTCTTCAACATGTTCCATGACAAGATTGGCTAAGATGGCGCTGACTGGAGATCCCATCGGACAACCGAAAATTTGTTTGAAGTGGCCACCTTGGAACACGAAGAAATTGTTGTCGAGGACGAACTGTAGAAGAGCCACGATATTTTGGATAGATAAGTTTGTTCTCTCCGGTAATGATTGATCAAAGTCTAGTCTCTCTTTAACAACTTCTATGGCTAGATGGGTAGGAATACAAGTAAACAGTGACACCACGTCAAAGGATACTAGGATTTCGTCAGGATTCTCCGAGAGAATCGCAAGAGTTCTTCGAAGCTTCAACATCAAAGTCGCTCATAAGCCTATTCGGACAATCTCAAACATACTTAAAAAGCCAAAAGACAAGATCGAGAAAGAGGCCACCAGAGGAATCGTGTATAAGATCAAATGTAAAGATTGTGATTGTGTTTACATTGGTCAGACATCGCGCGCGCTAAAATCACGCGTGAAAGAGCACGCAAAGGCTATAGCAACATTGGATAAAAACTCTTTGTTGGCCAAACACCACATGCTCCACAGCCACCAAATAGATTTGACGAGTGTCGAAATTGTTGACAGATCATCGGCATGGCGACAAAGACTAATTCTTGAAGCTTGGCATTCCGTGCGTAACACGAACGCTATAAACGAACACATAGCGCTTCCAAATGTTTATAATAACATTAAGAATTTGTAGAAATAATTAAGAATGCTCTAGAGACTTTTGTTTCACCTCAAAATATTCTTTCGAGGTGCGATTTAATATTTGCATATATCTTATACCATCAGGACGCCGTTAGACATTTGCATTTTTATCTCTTGCTGAAGAAGGCAACAGTAGTTGCCGAAACGTCCAAAAACAACATTTTTAGCCAGTGTCAACTTTTTAATATCTTTTTATTTTTAACATGCCTGGCTACACACCAAACATTTTTAAATAATTGAATTATTTGAATGCACTCCCTTGCGCAACTCTGTCTCCATTGGTTTTTCGGTTCCGTATTCGAGAAAAATTGAAAATCAAGTAGCGCCAAATGATCATGATCATAATGATAGGACGATTAAAAGTTTAATCGTATCAATAACAAAATTCTCGATTGTGATTGGTCATCCGCGCGCCTATTTCTTACGTTATTCGACTACTTTCACTTTAGGTCAATGAATTATCAGTTCACAGGCTCAGAAAGTACTGATGCTGTGTTCACACTAGGGCGAGGCCGGCGAAACATGCACATGTTAAGTCTGATGAAACATCAGCTGGCGCATTGCACGAATCATGGCATGATCGAAACATGTTTATTCTGAGCATAAGATTGAAACTACCTCACAAGAAAGTTTAGAGCTAAACTAGACGAAACACGTTAGCGACATGTCATCTCCTTACGAAACCCTTCATCATGTTCATTGCCCTGCGTTCCCGCAGAGGGCTTGAGATTGTAACTATACAAAATAATGCAGCAATAAGTTCGGGCCCTTATTTTTTCTTTTTTTTTTTTTTTTTTGCGGTTCATGTGTAATTATGAAGATTTTATGAGGGTAATGGCAGTTCCGTTAAACAGCATATCAAGTTATAGAACCAGGCATGAAACATGTTTTGAAATAAACACTGATTAATGTAAACAATGATATCACAAACATGTTTACAGGAAACGTGTTTCATTGAATGTTTGCTCCAAACATGTTTCGGTGCTGATATCGGTAAACAGGGTAAACACAGCATACCGAGGAGTTCAGTAAGGCTTGACAAAGCTCTAAATTTTTTCATTTGGTGCTTCAAAAAGCCATCAAATGTTTCGGGCAAATTGTGAGCCCCTCCACTGGGTATTTCGACAAAATCGAAGTCGCTGTTGATAAAACAACGATCGACCTCAGCAACGGAAGCGATGATTTCGAATGATCCTATTTTAAATTCATCAGAACTAAAAAAACGAATCTATAATACATTGGTTGTCGTTAAATCTTCCGTCATCTTTTTAGCTTGATCCTCGAATGATGGCAGTGATCATTGACGTCAGTCTACATGTTTATATCTGTATTCAAATATTTATTCAGTTGTGAAATTCCAGTTTCAATTTATCGATTTAAAAAAACAGAAGACTGCTACTGGACCACCGAAGAAGGGAGGAATTCATCTGTCTGTTTATCTCATTCCGTACATATGGCTGCATGAAACGACAGATTGTTATCATGAAAAGACAAATAGAATACTCAATATATAATTGTGCTTTATATTTTTATTGTGCCTGGAGTAAATGTCAAAGTCCTTAATTGTGGTTGATTTGGATGGAAAGTGAGTACATATTTACAATTTTTTATGTTTGAAACTAAATATTCAGTCTCTAAATTTTAGCACAGATGTCGTTTTCCCCTGTTTATTACCATTAATAGTAGTAAGTAAAGCCTGCGGCATTAAGCTACCAATCTGAAAACTTCATAGAGCGATTATATATTAAAAACAAAATATGACAAACCACCAGGCTGTCGTGGTTAAGGTGGGGCTAACGATAGCTTTTGCAGCCACTAATAAAAAGCCTACCGCCTCGCGAGGTCGGGAATGGTCAGCTAAGAATGAACGGCTCACGAGGCAAGTGCTGGGTTAGTATGTTAAAATATTGCCCCCAGTGTATATTGAAACAGTAATAACCTGATTTTCATTTTGTTTCTTGATCAGATGTAAGTGCTAAACATTCTGGCCTATGTCGCATCAAAAGTATCACATATATATCTTTATCATTGGAACGTCTAAGCATTTGAAGAATACATCTAGAGGTTTTGCACGGCAGCCATGTTGCATGGCAGAAACAATGAAAATGTTTTGCATTAGAAAGAACATTCTTTCCCATAGGAAAAATGATCTATTGTTCCTGCGATGCAACATGGCTGCCGTGCAAAACCTCTATATTTTAAACTTCCTTTGCGTTTCATTACATTTTCCCGATTTTTATAAGCATTAACGTTTTATTTAGATTTTTCAGGCTCATGTAATAAAACACGTTAATTATTGGGCACTCGAATTTTTCGGCTCAGCATGATGCTTACTGTGCCCTAAAATGCTTTGAACGGAGGCAAAAAAATTGAAATTAAACAAAATCGAAAAAGTCACGAAAATTGTACGCACACGAGCCAGAATCCGGATTGCTGACAGAGGCTCTTCTTCTTCTCTCCCGAGCCACGAATTAGCTGGAGCGGGTGGCTGTCGATCGTCTTAGCTAACTTAAACTTTATTTCTTTTTGTTACAGACACATTTGTTCATGAATTGTCACCCTGAGGTACCAAACAAACTTAAGGCGAAATCGATATATTTTTTATCTTAACAAAAGGAATATTTTTACGTTGTTGTTTAACTAACAACCTCAGTAGTATAAATCATAGCGTCATTTAATTTTTTTTTTTTGGTCAACAAATCGTACGAACATGTTGTAGTCTTCCGGCAGTCTTCAACAAATCTTGTGGCAAAGATATGACTTTTGATAGATCAATTTGTGGTTTAAAAAATAGACGGAGGTCTTACTCCCCGACAAGAAGTGTTTATATGCATACTGTTGATCGCGTTTTTAAGTCAGTAGCTCAAATAATTGCATTAACCATAAAATATGCATTAAATTTTATTAAAACTTAATATTATCCCCAAATTTTTCATCCGATAATATACAACGCTAGTACGTTAGAAAGAATAATGTTCCTTTTGTAAATGAATGAAAGGTTAAAGATTTTTGTTTTTAAAGAGTCGGAAGACAAATCAGGGCTGTACCAATTCATGTGTTCAGAAGTCTAGGCAAATACCTCGCTGTTTTAATGTGCTGTTTTAATGTGCTTCTTCAAATAAAGAACCTTATAAATGTCTTGAATTTATTTTTTCGTAACGTGGGATGAACGACGACTACAATTAAAGCCTTTCGACGAATATACTGAAAAGGGTTTAATTAAATAGTTTCAGGAAAAATATCCTTGTTGAAAGAAATTGAATTTTCCCTGGCGGTCTGCGGTTTCATCAGCAAAATTGCCTCAAGCAAAAATTAATTTACATCGCAAAAGAATCACGAATTTGTTGAAAGTGATTTTACGTATTTCCATTTTTCGTGTAATAGGCTGGATGATCTTGCATTAATCCGATGACTTCCAACTTTTTTTTGTTTCTCAGTTCTAGTACTGAGCGATTTCCTCCTCAGTGTTTGTATTTTCAGTTTACTGGAAACCTCGTTTTCAATGTAATACCCTGACAAACAGAAAACTATTAATTTCATTGTTTGGCCTTTGTCGCCGGATTATAATTTTTTCTTTTTCAACATTGTAACGACTTGTAGTTAACGTTTCTTAAACATTATTTGTCTGCGTATGTGCACGGCACAGCAAAATTCGAATTTTAGTTGAGCTATTCCAAAAACACATGGATTATTTGTATGCATTAGAGGTACCGACCCCTCATTTCTATTCGGTGAAAAAACATGAACAGTTCTTGCATGGAAAAAATATCTGCTTGAGTCTTTATTATCAGATATTATTCAATTCAAATGATTTATTTCAATAAAATATATATCAATCAAGTTTGTCAAGCATGCAGTTCTTATTCCCCACCGAATCCTATGAATGGCAATGTTATTATTAAAAAATAAATACTGATCAAAACGAGGAATATTTTCAATTCGACATGTTTCGTCTTGACGTTAGGCAAGCCGATTAATTACAATATACTCCCGTACCGTGCAAAAATCGCCCACTAAAAGTTAACATAGTTACACTCGATGAGTCTCACAACGGCTGCCATTTTTAGTTCGATTTTAGTTGGCTTCCACATGTATTTAATACGTAGACAGGTCATCGCGTTGAGAGGTGCACCCTGACAAGAATTGTTTTTATATAATTCATTGTATATAATACTGATCGCTCTTTTACGTTCCAAATCAACTTATTGCATTTATACGATTATATATATATTATATATATATATATTTTATATCAAACTGCATTCGAAAGAATGTTTCTTTTGTAAATAAAGTGTAAAAGATTTTAATTTAAAAACATAAGATAAACCAGACGTTCAGGAATTTAGGCAAGCAACTCTGTTCAGTGAAAAAAGTGTGTTTCCTCTACTAAAAAGCCTAAAAAGACTCTATAAATGCCTTGAATACATTTTTATGTAGCGTCGGATGAACAATCTACAAAGTCTTCGTCGAATTGAAAGGGATTTCAGTAAGACTCTGAAGACTTTCAGCAACTGCTCCTATCAATGTTTTATTCTACTAACACTCTTGTTGACGGAAATTGAGCTTTCTATGGCTGTGTGCGGTTCAAAGAGATAAAATCTTAAGAGGTTATCAGTATGCTATTTTCGCAACGTAACCTCTCACTAAGTGACCTTGTAATTTGCATCGCAAGTTCGCCGACAAAAGAATAACGACTTTGATCTCCCTTTTTATAAAAAAAAACAAAAAAAAACGCCAGACAATATGTCTTTAATCCGATGATTTCCAGCTCATTTTTCCCCTTAGGTTATGTTAGCAATTTCCTGTTTAGTATTTGCATTTCAGTTTTAAAAAAAAGGTCGTTTCCAATGTAATACCCTGACGAGAATATATTTTCTCTTTTAAAGATTAAAAAACACTTCCAGTTAACGTTTCTCAAACACTGTACAACAAACTTCGAATTAAGCTATTCAAAAACATACCGATAATTTCATGTATCATTAGGGGGCATGTTCACGTCTATCCGGTAAATATGCATTAACAGTTTTTGAATGGCCGGGAAATACATCATTCTGCTTTAACCACAGAAAGTCTTTATGTTCAAATCATATAATTTCTGATTTGAATCAAAACAGGATATAAAAAAATCAATTTTGTCAACAGCTCTTATTCTCCACTGCATCTTATAAATGGTTGTTTTTATTTTACTATTGAAAAGGAATATTTTTAATTACACATGTTTCTTCCTTTTGACGGCAGGCAATGATTAATTAACAATGTGCCTCTTCCCGTGCAAAAGTCTCCCAGTAAAAGTTAATGAAGTTGTCAATCAATCTTCTTCACCTGCCATTTTTAATGGTGTTTAGAGATAAAATGAAAAGACATTCATTAAGAGATGAAAACTATGAAACCTCTAAAGCATGCTCAAGGCGTGTTTATGATGGTTATATGACTCCAAAGCGGATGTTTTAACTCAGTTCTTTTATCAGATTTCTCGAACAAGTTGCTGATGCCTTGAGCTCTTCGAGGCTAGGAGGATAATGAACGCCACAAACCTGACAAACCCAGAATGCGGGAGTGTAAAATGCCAGTTTTCAATTGGTAAGAGAGTGGTCATTATCTTCTTCTTCTTCCTAATATTTTTGGTATCTCTCGTTGGAAACAGTGTTTTGTTCTTCGCTATAATCCGCCATAAGCAACTACGAAGGAGCTCAACAAACTTTTCTTTCCTGAGCCTCAGTCTTGCTAACATTCTCATCACGGTATTCTGCATTCCGGTCTTTGTTATCACTATTTTTATCGCGGACAAGTGGAAATTTGGTGTGATCGGTTGCAAACTTTCCTCTTTCTTACAAACCCTGGCCATAAATGCTGCTGTTTTCACTTTAGTAATCATCGGCGTCGAAAAGTTCTTGGTCGTTTGCTTCCCATTTCATGTGCGGTCCCGAAGATCAAAGGTTCGTTACTTGGTCCTTGGAGGATGGATTGCCGGAATCTTGCAGTCATCAGTGTACTTAAGGTACAAAACAGTGAAAATATACAATGGAGTTCCCTACTGCATACAGGATTGGCCATCCTTCAAGACTCGACAGATATTTTTTGTTATTGAAGCAGTTGCTCTGCGTTTCGTTCCGCTCACGTTCATGATAGTTCTCCACGTTGTGACAATCATGAAGATCACGGCGAAATTGAAATACCGCAGAGCCAACGTACAAGACGACATCGTGTCCGAATCAACAATGATAAATGTGGTCGGTTCGGAAGCCCTGAAGAATCGAAAGAAAGCAGTGGTTATGCTGGTGTTTATCGTTACTACAGCCGCAGTGACTCTCTTTCCTTACTACTGCTTTAATACCTATAGATTGTTGGCTAAGCCTGAGACGCATGAAGACAAATACACTTTTAATATCATTTACACCGTGTTGAATTGGCTGATCTTCTCTAACAGCGTCTGTCATCCCGTCATCTTTGGGTTGATGAGTTCCAAGTACCGTAAAGCGGCGAAGAGTACATTATCTTTTGGAAAATCACCAGGTTCGAGCATGAACATAAAGAAACAGATGAACAGGAAAGAGCCTATGCTTATGACCGAGCAGGGTGGTAGTTGTCCTTCAGCATCTGCTCAGTAAAGGCAAAGCAAGTGACCGGTCAATTAAATTCAGCGTCTTGGAGTCCACAGAGGTTGTTGAATACAATGGGAGAAGTTACGTACTGCAACAAAAACATTAAAGCATTACTGGTGTTTCCTTATTGAATATAAAATAAGAATACTATCCCTTTAAATTCAAAGAAAATTATTTTTTAATTAAGGTGAAGTTTCATTTTTTCTGCGGAATATTTTTAATTTGTACGTTCGTAGAAAGACGGATGAAATAAATTGTCTCCAGAGATATTTCGAATTCATGAAGTTATTTAGACATCAAAAGTAAGTTGCGTTGCTTAGAACACTGGCAGGGTGACGTCAAATTTCAATTGCTTTTACCCTCACTCCCAGAGTCAATTTTGGAGACATGTAGTGTCGTTCTAAGTTTTAAATTTGAGTCTGTGGACGAAATTCTGTGGTGTGACCATTCAAATGAAACCTCTTTGGCGGTACTTTTGCATGGTACCATTTGTTTTTCAATATTTTACAAAATGAAATTGGGGATTTTTCTTGTATTTTGATTTTCGGCACTCTTAGGAGTTGTCGGTTTATTTTAGGATAATTAATCGTTGCCGTCATTTTAGTCATGGTTGTCTTTATATTTCGTTATGGTTGTCTATATCTGGTTCATCGTCCCAGAAGTTCTATTAAATTGATAGATTTAGTGACAAGGTCAAAGATGCCAAAAGACAAATTCATCAAGAAAGTTTTCTGGCCAATTAGAATCTCAATTTTACCACATATTGCTCTAACTCGAACGGCTTTTGCAAAATGGTAATCGAGAACTTGTTAGTGGAATTTTTTATGTTACTTATTGGTAAATTTTTGACTGCTTGGCGCTACAGTTTTGAGGTGATTTTACTTATAATCAAAACGATAAGACAAATTATGAATCATTTTTATCTTTATTTACTCAGTTAGTTATTTTCGGGCAGCCATTATTTCTCCATTCACGTGTCACTTGCCGTTCAGTAAACTGCATGTAATGAACTAGTTTAGCACGTGTTAACTTTGACGTTATTTTAACGGGAACAATCAACATGATATAATAAAATAATAATTATAATAATATAATATAATAATTTGAGTCTTCTCGCCGTGTACATGTACCGCGGTTGCTATTCGAGAAGACTAGATAATATCTACAATTAAGCAAAAAAATGTCCATATGCTATAACTTATAGATGATATCTATAATTAAGCAAAAAATGTCCATATGCTATAACTTACTGCATTAAGAAAACAAAAACTATATGTATGTATTATATCTATAATGTATATGATGTACTGAAGATCAACCAGTTGTTTTTTCGCTTAGACTATCCTTACGTCTTCCCAAATTTTAGCGCAATTATTCCTGTGTATTGCTTTCTATTACTCTTCACAAGAAGAGTTCTAATTTTTTAGTTTGAGCATGAAGTTTTAGTGAAACCCATCCAATGAAAGCTTTCCTGTGCATGCATGCTGTTAATTAATATCACAATGAAAGTTGTCGAATAACATATGGTCTAAGGATGAAATCCTAAAGTTTGACCATTCAGATGAAAGCTATTGAGTAGTACCTTACTGTGGTGCTTTTTACCTTTTAGAAGAACTGTAAGGCTTAAACGGACACTGCCCGCCGGGCTGATATATCGTGTTTTCGTGATTATGGCCATGAGCTTGCTTTAAAGGGGCTATGTCACCATTTTTAGCGTTACTTTAAAAAGCCAAAATACATCTTTATATCAGTGAAATTCCAAAAGTAAGAATCCAGTTTTGTTTAAAATTATTCTACTAGTGCTCTAAAAGTAAAAATAAGTGTCTTGGGCTGCAGATGGCCAGGATGGAAATGGATTGTATCTTGAAAAAATTGGGCCAATTTTTTCAAGTTTATCGCTTGTGCCTTAGAAAATTCGCTAAAACTCCGATTATGGTTTATTTTCTCTGCTGAAATTCACTTGATATCTTCCTGTTAGTGTTCTTTAAGCATTTCGTGTACGACAAAGGTACTTAGTTTTAATTTGCGACGGTTTTGACCCGAAAACCTCAAAATCACCATGACATAGCTCCTTTAAACTTACTTTATTATCTTAAAATAGCATGAAACTGAAATCGCCAAAAGTGATGAAAGCAAAGAAATGTTAACTCAAAATTACACTAGAATGGAATCTTTGATTTCTTTTCTTGACCGCCCAATGTCGCGAAATCAATTTTGATGAACCGTAATCCACTTCCATCCTTTCAATCCTGCACTTCATCTCCAAACTACTGCTTCTGTTTTGTTCTATAGAATTTTTTATCCAATTAAGTTGTATATTTGGTGGTATTTGGCGATCATTATAAAATGGAAACGAGCTAAGCGAAATTTTGTGATTTCGGCGGAACAGTGTCCCTTAAATAACTTAAATTTGAGCACCACTGCGAGAAAAAGGGTTGATACATTCTCAATATTTTAGATATTAAAAAATTCACCCTTATGGACCTTATGGACTTCAAATGTCAATATAAATATTAATGTTTTTGTTATGTTATATTAGAGTGCTATATTAAAGTGTTATATTAAGTGTCAGTTGTATCTTTTTGTCTTATAATCGGCCGTGGTAAAACGTTATGATAATAGAATGTATGTTTTTCTAATCAACGTCACCTGTCTGCACTTGTTTTCCTATTTTTAATGACGTTATTTGGCTTGAAACTGAAATTAAATGAATCTGCATGACAGCAACATACGGCAAAAAATAAATACAGCAATAACAAAAGTTTAATATCAGGAATATTCCCTATATGACATGATAATTCATCTTAAGTGTCAAAATGTACAAGTTTGGGGAATGTTTAATATTTCCCTTAAGTGGGAAGCAAATAAATTTTTTATTTTCTCCCAGCTGTTTCAAACTATAAAGAGGCTTTTTAAACAACTTTGTTAATAGAGCGAATCCAACCTTCGCGACTGTCTTTCAAAAAAACTATAACAAACTATATGACAAAAAATAAATACAGCAATAAATACATACGACAAAAAATAAATACAGCAATAACAAAAGTTTAATATCAGGAATATTCCCTCGATGACATAATTCATCTTAAGTGTCAATATTTCCCTTACGTGGGAAGCAAACAAATTTGTTATTTTCTCCCAGCTGTTTCAAACGATAAAGAGGCTTTTTAAACGACTTTGTTAATAGAGCGAATCCAACCTTCGCGACTGTCTTTCAAAAAAACTATAACAAACTATACGACAAATAATAAATACAGCAATAGCAAAAGTTTAATATCAGGAATATTCCCTCGATGACATGATAATTCCTCTTAAGTGTCAAAATGTACAAGTTCTGGAAATGTTAAATATTTCCCTTACGTGGGAAGCAAATAAATTTGTTATTTTCTTCCAGCTGTTTCAAACGATAAAGTGGCTTTTTAAACAACTTTGTTAATAGGGCGAATCCAACCTTTGCGACTGAGTTTAAAAAAAAACTTTAGCAAACTATGTATTCAGTAGACTGTTCATAAATGCAGTTTTAGATAACAGGAGCGAATTAGCTGCACAGTGTTATTCACAAGGCATAAAGTTTTTAAAAAATGGTGTCAGGCTTTTTCGATATTCGTCTTGTTTAGCCAGATATACGAGTCCAAAGTTGTAGTAGCTAAAAAAAGCGAGACTTTTCATGGTACGTAAATGGCCGTCTCGGGAAAAAATCGCTGGAGTGCGCAAGGGACAATACACTAAAAGGGTATCCAAATTCAACGCAAATCCATTTTATATTTAAACCCAATTTGTGACAATTGCAAATTTGGTTTGTCGGTGGCGAAAAGTTCTCCGAGGCGAGGAGATAAAACAAAGTTAATTTGCCACGTGTAATCTTGAAGACCTAAAACATGGGTCTTTGGGTTTGTTTTGATTTTCTTTCTACTATATTACGATTGCCCGAATACATTGAGCCCTCTCTTTCTTTATAAGCCTGTGAACCATTCTTTATAAGAACGTTCAGGCTGGGATTGGCCGAAGTTTTAAGAACGTGCTAAGAACATTCCCAGGCTGACATTTTGTTAAGAACTTCTTTATTCTATCTTCTTATTTTTACAATTAGCTAACTAAGAATAAAATAAAGTGTAATAATTATATTGTCAGAGAAAATTTACAGTCCAACTGGGCTCAAATGCTTGAATTTTTTTGTCGACGTTACATGTCGTTTCCATTCAGTTTAAAAAGAAATATGTATAATAGTTAAGAAATGGTAAAGTTTGGCCCTTTTTTTCGTTGTTAATATTTTTGTTCAGAACTATGATCAGAAAGGGGCACTCAACGAGGAATGTTTAGGAAAACGTCTGCCGATGGCATTGTTCTGTTTTCCATATCATTTTAATGACTATGACCGGCTAAATAAATACAATTTGATTTATTCTGTTTCCTTAGCTGAATTTTCCAGCGGCAGAAAATTGCAACGGAATCTTTATCCACCGACTTTACAAGCTGTTCTCCTTTTCGAAGATCCTAGCTGGTCTTATTTCGTACCAAAAGAACAATTTTTATCCATCTGAAAACAAAAGGTGTTAACTTTTCCAATGTTATGAAAGTTTGTAGGCTAGTAATTTATTACGAATTTTTAAAAATGAACAAGCTTAAGATGCATGCTTTTAGAGGAACAGTCCCAGTTTAGCCTCAAGTCAAGAATAAGACGTTGATTTTTACTGCAATGCCAAAAGCTCCCGAGCGTTGCACGGTTCTGGTCTCCCAAGCGCTTGTTTTCCTTTTTTGATGTTATTTGGCTTAAAACCGAAATAAAATGAATCTGCATGACAGCAGCATATCCTTTTTCAGTTAATGCTATTTGGCTTTAGAACGAAATTAAATGAATCTGCATGATGACAGCAACACACGCCAAAAAATAAATACAGCAATAACAAAAGTTTATATCAGGAACATTCCCTCGATGACATGATAACTCATCTTAGTGTCAAAATGTAAGTTCTAGAAATGGTAAATATTGCCTTTACGTGGGAAGCAAACAAATTTCTTATTTCGTCCCAGCTGTTTCAAACGATCAAGAGGCTTTTTAAACAACTTTGTTAATAGAATGAATCCGTTTATTAAGGCTACTCCCAGCCTTCGCGGGTGTCCTTCGAAAAAAAGTTCGCACACTCGCTAGTTTTAAGAAATCTATAACTTACAACTATATATCATTAGAAATGTTAATAAATGCAGTTTTCGATAACGACAGTAGCGAAGTAGCTCCACAGTGTTATTCACAAGGCATTAATTAAAAAAACGGTGTCAGGCTTTTTTTCGATATTCCTATTGATTAGCGCCGGAGATATTCGCGCCCAAAGTTGGAGTAGCAAAAAACATGCGAGCCCTTTTGCGTGAATGGCCGCCTCGGGAAAAAATCGCTGAAGTGCGCGCGAGAAAAAATATACCAAAAAGGTATCTAAGTTCTACCCAACCCCATATTAATTTTAAACCCAATTTGTGACAAATTTTGGGTTGTCGGTGGCGAAAAGTCAAGCCCGAGGTGGCTGCTCATTTAGGAGATTATGACACCTTTGTGATTTATTTACTTTTATTTCAAAATGCATTTTTCTTGAACTGAAAAACTTGCGTCAATTTTAGATTTTGAATTTTACTTTCGGAAATAAAAATTTCATTCAATTCAGCAATATGAATTGAGAAATTGAGACAATTGGCGTATTCCCTGACATGGCGTATCAGTCTATGTTCCCTGACATGGCGCATTACTCAAATATCCTTGCCAAGAGTGGTCAGTATTACTCTCCACAAACTGTTCGTGGTTAGTATGCAGTGGTTATTAGCATTGCCATACAATTGATGTGATACAGCACGAAAAAAGAAATCACCACCCCATCCAACATCAAGTGCAGTTCTGTTTAATTCAGACAACCTAGTGTCTAGTAGTAAAACTGAATAAGTAAGATCATGTGCTGCTACATTAGTATAAGAAATACATTAATCCAATGGCCCTGGCTTTTCTTCGATGTCACCATTAAGAGAAATAATTCTACAAGATACTTGATAGGTTACGTTTGCACCTGACACTAGCATGGTTTTGTCACGTACTTAGCTCGCAGCTTACCATTGTTTACATCAATGATCTTCGCGCGTGTTTAATTACAGTTCTCGACTGCACTATAATCAGCTGCTGCTATGTCCCGTCCCCTTCTCCCCTTTCAGAACCACACCAGAATACTGTGGAGGACTGGGGGGGGGGGGGGGGGGGGGGGGGGTGGGGGGGGGGAGAAAATCAGTGTTGTAATCCAAAGAAACGTCATGTACTACTAATTTATCGCATACACATGGTCATTTCAGGGGAAATAGTTTGGAATTAATATGAATACAAGAATATGTACACAGATTTAAAGAGACTGTATCACGCTATGCGCATGCTTACAAAAACTTTGCCATTGCTAGCCTAAAGTCATTACAGATTCTAAAATAACAATTTTTACAAATTAAATAAGTAAGGAACACAGATAAACACTTTCAAATAACAAAATTGGGAACGGTCCATGCAATGTTACGCAAGTTAATAATTTATCCTACAGCCCAAAGGAAAAATTCTCTTTACTAATCACCAGCAACTGCTATCCGTTTCAATCGTCCTCGAAAGAAAGCCATCTGTACCGTATTTACAGCGTTTACTGCAGAATTGTGCCTTACTTATTTGTACAGTTTGTTATTTTAGAATCTTTAATGACCTTAGCCAAACAATGGAAAGATTTGTACAGGCATGCGCAGAGCGTGAAACAGTCCCTTTAACTCGCGCTCGTAGCGTCTTTAACCCGATGCAGTATTGATTCCCAAGTGTTTTAGTGCTTTTACGGAGAAACATAAAACTGTCTGAAAAGTAAGACTTCATTACATTTCACTACATTCAGTAGCCAACACTAGCTTAAAACCACGATCGCTAACTGAAATGGCGAGTTACATAAAACACAAAGTTTGCCGGAACAATATCAAACAATATCAAACAGTCCGATCCATCAATGAACGCCTTGCATTGTCTTGAAAGCTTGCATACTGTAATTCTACGTTCTGCTTCTCAAGTCAACACACGGATATTTTTTTCCGCCATCTTGAAATCAAGAGCGAGATGACGAGGTCGCGTGTCAACCAATCAGACCAGTGAAACTAAAACATGCGTGCATAAATTTGCATGCACTAATGAAAAAAGGAACTCAGAGTCGAATCTCTAACTCGTCGGCTTACACCACGAGCAATAACACTAAATATTACGTCTTTCTAGTCCTGGGACCGACTGTTCAAAGAGGGGATATAACGCTATCCACTGGATAAAATCACTACATTGAGTGGATATGACTGTCATAAAACCAAAACCAAAGTAATTAAGGTGAAGTAATACGGCCAACAAAATCGTGCAACTTGTCGCGCAACAATGTTACGTTGTAGGTTGTAGCCCTGATGTTGCGCGTATTACCCCTTTTCGCACGCAACAAATTTTCATGTTGCAGAAAGTAGAAGCGACCTCTACTTCAGTTCTGCAACACGAAAATTTGTTTCGCGCGTAGGTGGTAACACGCGCAACATCAGGACTGCAACCTGCAACGCAGCATTGTTGCGCGACAAGTTGCGCGATTTTGTTGCCCGTATTACTTCACCTTTATACTGGCCAATCACAGCATACGAAGACAATCCAATGAGCCAATCAGAACTCCAAGCAAATACATGAACCCGACGCCAAGCGCGGGAAAACGCGCGCTAGGAAGCCACTTCTCATTAGTTGAGAAAGTGGCGCGAGAGTTTTTAGCCAATCACAAAGCTTAGCAATGTAAAACCAAAGCAATCGTGAAATTACTTTCGACGCTGATTGAAATCGCTTTAAGTGTTAAGGCGGAGGTACACGTGAATTTGAATGAAATTTTAAGAGGTTAAAAGAAGGGATAGAAAAAAGAAAATGATTTTTGGAACACCAACAGACAGTTGATACCCACGCAAGAGCACCCCAGGTTGCTAGTGGACTAACTTGGTGTCCGTCTATTAATTATTAACTACAAAGTCTAATTTTAAAACTTCACTAAATCTTCAATATTTCTTATTTCTCTTAATTTTACAAATCCATTGAGAAAAACTTTTCCTTCTCAAACATATCCAAAAATCACCCAAAAATAAAAAAAGACACCCCTTAACATAGATTCAAGAGATGAGCATAGAGTTTTTGAATTGCTTGAAACGTAAACGAGATATTCCCATTAACGTCATGTCAAGTGGCGGAAAATGGCGTTCGTGTGGATCCCCTCCTTAATAAAACCTATTGGGTTACATGTACACTGGATGGAGTTTTATCCAAGGAATAGCGGAATATCCACCTTTTCAACATCCTAATTTGCTGTATGAGAGCAGTTTTCAATTGAGTGTTGAAAGTAATGTTATGAAGGTCACGCTCCCGTGTTGTTGTTTAAGTCACGCGTATATGTTATATAATCTTTTCATTGCCCATATATGGAAAATGTGGGCATTAAGCACATGGTTTTCAGTTTTAGTTTTGGCTGAGTGTGTAAAAGATTTGGGTTCGCTCGACCGTTGAAGTTTCTCTTCGCTTCACTTCGCTCCGTTTCTTAGCTCTTGGACCTTGAAGACCGTTTGGATCCAGGCAGATAAGCGAACTGAACTTTATAATGAACTTTATTAGTTTATAGCTGTAGTTTTGTAGCACATTGTCGTAATAAATTTTGTGTTCCTGTTACTATCAGTTGTTGTGAATGTCGCCTGAGTCACCGTTTGTTGCAGACACGTTCTTTATTTCGGAGCTTCGGTTTTGCGTCTGTAACAATTGAGGGCCTGTCCAGGAGGAACTTGTTTATGAAGCTTTACTTGCCGTACGTTTTTCGGACGTTCTTCGTACTTTTGGTCGTTTTTGTTATTAGCTTGGTGAATCCAGCGACATTCAGAAACAACATGACACAGAAATTTGATCCAGAGAAATTTATGCATTCGCCTAGTCAGGAGGGTTTCCATAGTTTAGTGAAGGATGAACTTATTACTCTGGGTAAACATTTAGACTTAGAGGTTAAAAAGTCAACGAGGAAAAATCAAATTCGAGAAATTGTTTTGAAGCACTTGGTTAGTTTAAAACTCTTCGACATATCTGTATTGGAATCTCGCTTAATGCCTGATGTAGAATTGAGAAAATTAGAACTCCAGTTAGAACTTAAGAAATTAGAAATGCAAAAAGAACAGGAACTTAGAGAACGAGAATTACAAGAAAAAGAAAGAGATCGATTAGAAAGGGAGAAAGAAAGAGAATTTCGGTTAGAAAAGCAAAGATTAGATCACGAGTTGGAGCTGAAGAAGTTGGAATTGGAAGAGAAATTAGGATCAAGTCATTCTGGGACCAGTTCAAGTCCTCATTTTGATATAACTAAACATATTAGGCTGGTCCCACCTTTTCAAGAAGTTGAGGTTGATAAGTATTTTCTACATTTTGAGAAAGTAGCAGAGAATCTAAAATGGCCCAGACCTTATTGGACCATGTTATTGCAGAGCGTTATAACCGGGAAGGCTCGAGAAATTTATACTCAGTTATCAGTGCAACAAGCTTCAGATTACGATTCTGTCAAACAGCTTATTCTTAAGGGTTAGGAATTAGTGCCAGAGGCATACAGACAAAGGTTTCGTAACTTTGAGAAAGAAAGTAAACAAATCTATGTAGAGTTTGCTAGGACAAAAGAGCAGTTATTTGATTGCTGGTGTTCTTCACAGAAGATTGAAAATGATTATAACAAGTTGAAGCAACTAATCTTAATTGAGGAGTTTAAGGGGTGGATTCACAGTGATGTTCGAACTTTTATTGATGAACATCAGGTAGAAATTCTCGATGATGCTGCTCGTCTTGCCGATGATTACTCTTTGACTCATAAGATTTCATTTGTTGGTAAACCCTACCAGTCCTTTTCTTCCGGTCGTCAAAATGGTTGGCGTTCGACTGGTCCATCAAGAAACCTTGGTAAGCAAGATCCACGGAAACAGAATCTTGATGAAGAAACACTTTCAAGTCCTAAATTCATTCCACCTGCTCAGGGGTCTAAATCAGAAGTGACAAACAAACCTTTTAATTCTGTTGTTTGTAATTACTGTAAAAAGGGTGGTCACTTATTGTCAGATTGCTTCAAATTAAAAAGAAAACAGCAGGCTCAAAATGAAGCCAAGCCCACTGGTTTTATTACTTCTAAGCAAACTATACCTCAAAGATGTGACAGTTTGGGTGACACACTTCATGAGGTAAAATCCTTTTCAGACTACAAAGTTATAAATCAAAATTTGAATTCCCATTCTGAACCTGTTATGGAGACTTTTGAACCGTTCATTCATAATGGTTTTGTTTCGTTGACAAGCGATTTGTCTAATGCTACTCCTATTAGAATTTTAAGGGATACTGGGGCCTCACAATCCCTTTTACTAGCAGGTACTTTGCCATTTTCTGAAGAGTCTTCTGTTGGTGCAAATGTCCTTATAAGGGGGTTAGATTCATTAGATTATACACCTGTTCCTCTTCATAATGTTTATTTGTCTTCAAATGTAGCTTCAGGACCGGTTACCCTGGGAATTAGATCTTCTTTATCTTTCGAGGGGGTACACCTTCTTCTTGGCAATGACATTGCAGGGGATAGAGTATTTATTAGCCCCATTATCTATGATAAGCCTTGTTTTGATCAAGCTCCTGATCCTACAGAAAATGAGCATCAGGGATTATACCCTTCATGTGCTGTTACTCGAGCCATGAGTAGAAAAGAAGCTTTTCAAGAAAACACTAGTTCTGAGTTTGACTTGTCTGAGACATTCCTCAGCCAAGCTTTTAAAGTCCATGAGGGATTCGGACCCTCTGGAGGAAGTTTATGTTAGGTATAGAAATTGTATAGAAACCGTACGCGCGCGCCCTCCAAAAGGGACTGGGCCTCAGGTGACAAAAGGTCACGTCAGCAAAAAACCATGTGCTCTAGTCGCGGAGAGAGAGAAAAGTACCTCGCGTTGTGAGATGTAAAAGTTTACTCTGTGAAGAAACCGTACTTAAATACACCAGGAATACCTAAAAGAGTGTGGAATTCCTGTGTTACATTCTGGGGGCCTGTCCGGGAGGATTTTGCTGGAGAAATTGGATGGATGTACCTGTTTTAACGCTCGATTGATCATTGTGTGCGAGGACTTGCGTGTGTTATTTTGGATTTCAATGGACAAGTTTTGGCAAAGGATGCAACTGGTTGCAATTTGAAGGGACATTTGGTGTGGACAGCGTGTTACAAGGTAGTGGAGCGTGGATTTGAGGCCAGGAAGGTAGGAATATTGATTTATCGGGCTTTGTGTATGCGGGTGGTTGATCGTGTTGTTTACAAGTAGGATCAAAATGGCGGACGATAAACTTATTCGGCTGGATCGAAAATTGTTGTCGTTGGACTTGGATGCGTTACGAGAATTTGCTCCTCATGCTAAAGTTCAGGAAACGGCAGTAGAGGGCAAGGGGAAATTAGGTGTTATTCGGGCCATCAGACGTAAAATTGAAGATTCAGTCGAGGGTTTGTCTGACAACGAGCAAATTGAGTATGTCGAAGGGTTGATCGCTCACTTGGGCCCGCCGCCACTCGAGGGACTAGAGGACCAATACGGCGAAGAAAAAGTAGAAACCAAAGGTGACATAAAATTGCTCAAGAAAGAACTGGGTGAACTAGAGTCGAAGCAGCAAGCAGTCGAGGAAAAATTGGCTAAGATGCAAAAAGTAAAGCTTACTGATCACCCAGTGAAGGACGAAGACACGATCAAGTTTCCTGTGAAAGGTGTAGAGCAAAGCATATTCCGCAGAGATTTTAAAATACAAGGAGTGGTGGGAGACCCTGGGCAAAAAGATAAGCTGGGTTATCAAGCTCTAATATCCCAAGTAGAGTCAGGGCTTGCCAAGGGATACTCAGACAAAGAAGTAGTTAGTGCTGTAGTTCGTGCTGTACAGCCAGGCCTGCAACTAAGAAGCTATCTAGAGAACATGACTGACCTTACCCTACCCAGGCTGCGTAAAATTATTCGCTTCCATTTTCATGAGAAAAATGCTACAGAACTTTACCAACTTCTAACAAACATTGCCCAGCAGCCCAATGAAGATCCACAGTCCTTTTTGATGAGAGCACTTACAATTAGGTAGAAGGTTATCAGTGCGTCAAAAGAGTCTGATAGTGGGGTTAAGTACGATGCTTCCTCAGTGCAAAGTTTGTTCCTGCATGCCTTGGAAACTGGTCTTGCTGATGAAACGATTCGTGCAAAAATAAGACCTCTCACTCAAAACCCAAAAGTTGCAGATGAAGACCTCATTGGAGCAATGAGCCTAGCCATATCTGCAGAAGCCGAGCGAAGTAACAAGTTTAGTCTTAACAGCAAAGGGAAGTCGGCAAAGGTGTCGGTCATTGAAGGTGCAACAGAAGCAACCACCAAGAAAGAGTCACAGAAGGACTCTCAAGTCCTAGCTACATTGAAGGCTGTACAAGCAGAGCTGGCCACGGTGAAATCGGAAGTCAAAACCCTTCGTGAAGAAGCAAGCCACCAGAAAGCAGATGCCACGGTACATGGTTACACTGGGGGTGGAACGAGAGCTGGACCCAGGCCACCTGGTTGCCAAGAGTGTAAAAGGAAGAAAGAAGGTGACCAGTGTCCACACTGCTACCTCTGTGGGGGCTCGAACCATATTGCCCGCTACTGCCAGACCAAGTTCAGAAGATATCCGGGAAACGCAGCCAGGCTACCCCCACGGGACAGGGAGTAGCCGTGCCAGAGAAAGAGAAGTCCCACCAGTGTAGTTGTTGCCTAAAGCTTGATTGCCATATACAGTTGTTACAGTGTTCAGCATGCCAGTCCGTCCGATATTGTTCTGTGCGTTGTCAGAAGGCTCATTGGCCAAAACATAAGGTGTTATGCAAAACAATCAAGGAACTCTCTGACAGAGGATCGTTTAAAGAAAAGGGGTTAGGAGATGCCCAAGACAGTGGTGTGCATGCTAGCCACATCACTCCCAGGCAACAAGAACGCATAGTTAAGCTGGTGGTGAGGAAGTGTCTGGTAGATTGTTACTTGGATGATAAGCCAACAGAAGTGTTATGGGACACAGGGGCCCAAGTATCGATTGTTTCGGTAGATTTCCTAAAGAGCCAATTACCAACAGTCCAAAGAAGGGATATTAAGGAGTTACTTGGAACAGACGGGTCCATAAGTTTGCAAGCAGCAAATGGAACAGACATCCCTTACTGTGGATGGGTAGAGATTGGAGTAAGGTTAACAGATGAAAATGAGACAGAAGTAAAGGTTCCATTCTTGTTAACAAAGGAGAACATTGAGCAACCCATTATTGGATTTAATGTCATAGAGTCAATGGTCAGGAACACAGAAGACAAAGAAGATGATGCATTGCTGGGAAGGATGTCAAGGAGCTTCAGGATGAATGAATGTGGTGATGTACAAGCGTTGATAAGTCTAATACGTACTACGAACTCTGAACTCTGTCTAGTAAAATCTTCAAAGAAGCCACACATTGTTCCAGCAGGGGAGACTGTTCGTGTACCTTGTCGTGCTAACACTGGACCAATCCACCAAAAGACCCCAGTTATTTTTGAGCCGGATGAGTTGGCTACCTGGCCTTCGGGGTTGGCAGTACACGAATCCCTTACCACCGTGAAGGAGGGCGATGCAACCATCTTACCAATCACAGTGACCAACAACACAAACCATGACATCATCGTACCTGGAAGAGTTGTCCTGGGGCGGCTTCATCTTGTCCGGTCGGTGACGCCAGTGGAAGTCAGATTTAAGGATCCAGAGACACCGACCCCATGCGAAGAACCGCCTTCTAAACCACTTACGCCAGCTGAGCACACTGCAAATAACTTGTCTTGGCTACCTAAGGTCGATTTGAGTGGACTAACAGAAGAACAGAAGCTACAGGCAAGACAGTTGTTAGTTGAGGAAGCAGATGCATTTGCATCAAGTGATGAGGACATTGGCTGCATTGCCGAGCTGGAAATGGACATCAAACTAACCAGCGACCAGCCAGAACAGAAAAACTATACTTCCATACCTCGTCCACTCTACCCAGAAGTTAAAGGTTACATCGAGGACTTGCTTAATCGGGGCTTCATTAGAAAGTCAAAGTCACCGTTCTCGAGTAGCGTAGTGTGTGTCCGCAAAAGAGATGGGGGAATGAGATTGTGCGTGGACTACAGAGAACTTAATAAGAAAACAGTGCCAGACCGACATCCCATCCCTCGGATACAGGAAGCTCTAGACAGCTTAGGGGGCAAATCATGGTTTAGTGTTTTGGATCAGGGGAAGGCGTACCATCAGGGCTTTATTGGAGAAAACAGCCAACCATTCACTGCATTTGTGACCCCTTGGGGACTTTACGAATGGGTACGAATACCATTCGGACTTATGAACGCACCAGCGAATTTTCAAAGATTCATAGAGAATTGTCTTGGAGACCTGCGTGATGAGGTATGCATTCCGTACTTGGATAATGTTATTGTATTCTCAGAAACATTTTCTGATCAAATTGAACACCTTCGTAAAGTTCTCCGTCGGTTGAAGAGTTACGGTGTTAAACTTAAGCCTAGGAAGTGTGCATTGTTCAAGCGAGAAGTGTCTTTCCTTGGAAGGGTGATCTCTCAAGATGGGTACCGGATAGATCCTAAAGCTACGGATGCAGTGACTGCAATGAAGAACTTAAAACCTCGGACCGTTGGCGAAGTAAGAAGACTCATGGGTCTACTTGGTGTGTACCGTCGTCATATCAAAAATTTTGCACAGACAGCAAAACCTGTTTATGATCTCCTCAACCATGACCAATCCGAGAAAAAGAGTTCTACCTCGACCCGACAGAAGCCAAAGCTGCGTAGTGGACAGTTACCATCCTCTTCACCAGTGGTGTGGGAACCTAGGCACCAGTCAGCATTGGATGCCCTGGTGGACAAGATAACATCACCCCCTCTGCTTGCATACCCAGATTACAATGCACCATTTATTGTACACACAGATGCATCACAGGATGGCTTGGGAGCGGTCTTGTATCAGAAGCAGAATGGCACTACACGGGTTGTTGCATATGCATCCAGGACTCTGACTCCGCCTGAACAGAACTACCACATGCATTCCGGCAAGCTTGAATTTTTAGCGTTGAAATGGGCAGTCACAGAACAGTTCAGGGACTATCTCTATTATGCTCCTGAATTTGTTGTATACACCGACAACAATCCCTTGACTTATGTGTTAACAACTGCCAAGTTAAATGCCACAGGATTGAGGTGGGTTGGAGAGCTTGCTGACTTTAACTTTGAAATACGATATTGACCAGGCAGGTTGAATGTTGATGCGGATAGTCTTTCCCGATTACCCGGTGAGTTCAAGACCTACATGGACACTTGTACTGAGAAAGTAACTCCTGAAAGCTTGCATGCCTCAATATCTGCCATCCAGGCATTGTCAAATGAAGAATCAAATTGGCTGACAGCTTTGACTGATGAAGAAGAGGAACTCCACTATGTTGACGCCCTGTCACAAGCATCCTGCAATCAAGTGAAAGTGGTGGATTTAGTAAAAGAACAGAGCGAAGACCCTCACATTGGACGTGTCCTTAAATTAATCAAAGCAAACCACAAGCCAACAGTTGCAGAAAAGCACAAGGAAGCACCTTTGGTTCGTAAGCTCCTGAATGAGTGGCACAAGCTTCATATAAACAGGAAGAGTGGATTACTTTATCGTAACCAGCGGGTTGTTCTGCCACAGAAATTTCGTCGCACTGTTTATCGTGAACTCCATGAAGAGATGGGCCACCTTGGTGTTGAGAGAGTGTTAAGTGGTCTGTAAGGAGCTGGGCCTGATCACCCCACTCCAGGATTTAAGAAACAATGAATCCTAAACTAAATGCCACTTAAGTAAAGTATTTTTCTGTATTGCAAGTCAAATGTCACGGATGACATTTCTTTTCAAGTTAGGGGAGAGTGTTAGGTATAGAAATTGTATAGAAACCGTACGCGCGCGCCCTCCAAAAGGGACTGGGCCTCAGGTGACAAAAGGTCACGTCAGCAAAAAACCATGTGCTCTAGTCGCGGAGAGAGAGAAAAGTACCTCGCGTTGTGAGATGTAAAAGTTTACTCTGTGAAGAAACCGTACTTAAATACACCAGGAATACCTAAAAGAGTGTGGATTTCCTGTGTTACATTCAACTAAAGAAAGTCTTATTTCAGAACAACGTAAAGACCCAGAAATATCCTGCCTGTTTCAAAGGGCTGTTGACGAAAGTGAAAGTTCTAAAAAATCCTGTTTGTTACTTTGTTAAAAATGATGTGTTGATGCGAAAGTGGAGACCACCTGATGTTCCTGCCGAGGATGAGTGGACTGTCAAGTATCAGGTTGTGATTCCCAAACCTTACCGAATGGAAATACTTAGCACAGCCCATGAGACACCTCTTGCTGGACATCTTGGAGTGAACAAGACTTATCAGAAGATATTGAATCATTTTTATTGGCCTAATTTGAAGAAAGACGTGGGTGAATTTTGTAAATCGTGTCATACCTGCCAGGTTGTTGGAAAACCTAATCAGGCAATACCAAAAGCGCCACTTCAGCCAATCCCAGCCGAAGAGCCGTTCAGCAGAATAATAATTGATTGTGTCGGCCCTCTACCCAAGACGGGGTCTGGCAACCAGTACCTGTTGACCATAATGTGTGCATCAACCAGATTACCTGAAGCCATACCCCTGAGGGATATAAAAGCCAAGACCATTGTTAAAGCTTTGAGCAAATTTTTCTCGGTATTTGGTCTTCCAAAGTCCATCCAGTCTGATCAAGGTTCCAACTTCATGTCTGGTATTTTTCAGCAGGTGATGCATGAACTGGGGATTAAGCAGTACAGATCTTCTGCTTACAATCCTGAGAGTCAGGGCTCGCTGGAAAGGTTCCACCAGACGTACAAGAACATGATTCGCACTTACTGTTTTGACACGGAAAAGGACTGGGACGAGGGTATCCACTTACTCTTATTTGCGGTTAGAGAGTCTGTTCAGGAGTCTTTAGGGTTTAGTCCGTTTGCGTTGGTTTTCGGACACACTGTGAGGGGGCCTCTTAAGCTTCTTAAGGAAAAGTTCCTTTCTGATAATGTAGAATCTTTAAATCTTTTACAGTATGTTTCAGATTTTCGCACCAAGCTTACAAGGGCTTGTAGGCCTGTAAACGAATGACCGAAGTTGGACAAAAATGTTAACAAAGCTTTTTCACCTGAAATATATTCCTTGGGGGTAGGTTAGTGCACACATAAAAGTCCACCCGAATCCAACCATGGCAACCTTGTTTTTACGTGACCGTGGGAAAATCCAAGATGGCCGCCAGATCCAAGATGGCCGCCATGACATAAATCACTCTATCTTTGGAAAGGAATGACGGAAAAACACGTATGATATGCCGAATCCCACTAAATACGACATGCCCATTCGTTTAGTGATGTCTCCAGGGTCATTAGAGGTCAAGGTCAGGCTAAAAGGTCAAGGTCAAGGCAAAAAAACGACAATTTGAAAGGAAAATCGGAGATGATCATGATAGTCTGCTTACAACTAAGAATGAAAACTGTTAATATTATTGCATTTATAACACTGCAGTTGGTACACTTCTGTTGTCTCGATATTGCGAAAAGGGAGTGGTACACAGGAAGCCCAATATCTACAGTTAATCGCAAACTTAACATTAAGTACCTATCATTTAATCGTCATCGTTTTCTTCTTCGGTTTCTACTGGGAGTGTATTCAAGCAAGAGATGCCCCGGCACTGACCACATGCAGATGTACAATGGAGACCATTTTTGCGACAGGTGCAATTCCGTTTGTCACAGCGTCCACCACAGTTGCATCTGATTGTTCTAAGAAGTGATTCCGGGGCTGCAGATTGAGTCATTCGGACTGGCACCAAACCGACGGATGATTCTTTCCAGCCCCAGTCTGTCGATGGGAGGTCATTACCTTGCCATGTCTGTACCTGATGATACGTCCTGTAACTGTGGAATGATGCTGCATCCGTTGTCGGTGGAAGTTTTTCAGGAGGCACATATCCTGCTAAAGTTACAACCTTCTCCTGAAACCTTTCTACTCTAGCTGAATTCAGGGATGGTGCCCGTTGACATCCATATATTTCAAGAAGGGCCTTCTTTCCTGCTGTTTCCACATCTTTCTTGGAGGATTATGGACTCATGAAAGTGTCGATGGCGTTTCTCAGGGCACTAACCTTCTTCAGTACCGTCGCTTTACCAATTCCATAAGGCCGTGATGTTGTGTCGCAGCCGCTGTTTGCATGAAGAAACAAAAGACCTCGTGATAAGAATGGATCCAGCTTTTTCTTCAAGATATTGATAGACACTGTTTGTTTGGACATAACCATATAAAGATCGAAATCCTCAGCATTGGCATGGTGTATCAATAACTGGAAGACATCTGTATCGTCGGCAATTACGTACAGCAGTTGGCTTTTCAGTTGAAGAGCTACAAGCCATCTTACAGATTGTAAAATCGGCATCCTCGTCTGCATGCTCAACCGCGATTCCTTCCTTCTGCATCTCCTCGGCTAGTAAGTAGATCAAGGCCTGCTTGTTGGCGCTGTTGCCAAGAAATGCTTTCTTGATCATGGTAAGACGCATTTCGCCTGAAACGGACACACAGGCACCAACTTCAGTCCCCGGGCTTCAGTCCCTGTTCTCCGACTATGGGCTTTGTCCTTAGTGCTTGGTCCGTGATAACCATCAAATATGACCAACGCTTGCCCATAGCTAACCTTCATGTGCCGAACGTACATTTCACAAATCTCAGCGTAGATCATGTGCTTTGGCCATGCGAACTTATGCAGTAATCCTCCTCCATCAACAACGTACTGTAAACCAGTTGCGGGAAGGGTTAGGACAATACAAAGAGGTGCAATCTTCAAAAAATAATGAATAAGTTACGCTTTGTCTCCAGTTCTCATTTGCATGTTATTGTCAAATAATGATGCAAGCAAACAGCACAATTCAAATCTCAGGAGATCGGGTAGAGGGACGTCCCCAACGCCCATAACAAGCAAACGCTGATAGAGATGCCCGGAATCCATAGTAGACTCAGAATATGATGAGCAAAACCCCAAATTATATAGCAAATCAATAAGATCACGATGACCGTACTTGTGGTCAAGTGTGACACTTAAGCCGACTTGTAAGGGTGACAAAAAACGTCTCGGACAGGTTGCGCTCATAATAGCTTGGCCGATAGATGCGCAGCGCAGCTCTGCAGCTTTGCTTTTGATGATGGTTCTCAAGAGTAAACTCAAAGAGGGTGGCAATAAGGAAAGGTTGTGGTCCATGGACTTCATTTCAGATGCTTCTGGATATACGCCTTTATGCTTTTCGGTGCTCTTGATTTCGCTTCTAATATGTTCGCCGACAGCTTCAATCATAGTGTTAATGTCTGTCGAGTCTTCAGTCATTCTCGTATGGGTGTCATGGATCATTTGCTTCACATTGGACGATAACGTGACTATGAGCGGATTTTGTACGGATGACGTAATCGATACCCTGTCTCCGTAATGGGCACGTAACTGTCGCTGAAGTGATTTCTTGGAATATGTATCCTCGTCACCTGCCTGACTTTGCATTATTTCAAAAAGTTCGTCCAGTGTTATTGTTTCGTCGTCGTTCTTTTCCAAATAATCAATTACTTGTTTAAAAGCATTGTTCTTCCTCTCATCCACAGATCCACTAGGTCTTCCCCGCTTTATTGGAGGTACTCCATCTTTGGTACAAGATAGTGTTTCTAAACTAAGATTTCTAGGTGATATAAAATACTGAAAGCATTTCCGATGGTAGGTAGCCTCCTCTGCTGGCAGATCGTGAATGCATAACATTCGATGAAAGACCGCATCTGCCCACTCATCCACTTGTTTTTTTTTGTCGACGTTCCGCACATCTTTTTGTAATCGTTTCTTTAACAGACACAGTCGTTGCACTGCTGTATTCATATTCTTGATTGCTTGGATGCTTTCTAGCCTTGACTTTATCTACTGTTTTTCCGCATAGAAAGCAGTCAGTGCGAAAACTGAATGTCGTTTTATCCGAACGAAGTTTTGGGGCTGAGTCTTTTCTCAGAGCTCTTTTTCTGGTTTGTGCATACCGTCGTTTATTAGTGTGATCTTTTCGGCACTTGATGTGAACGTAAAACTTTTCATTTTTATCATAAACGTAAATTAGGATTGGATTTTCAGGATACACATTATTATGCTTGACAGAATACTCATTAATTTTATCAAGTCCTTTTTGTCCTACACACGAATACTCACTCGAAGGGCACGATAAACCCTCCCTGCATATCAAACAGACATCTGAGCTGGCCATAGCAATACAGTATTTCACTATGAAAGAAAAGAAAACAAAACTAATGAAGCTGTCGTTGTTTACTTAAAACGAAGACCTCTTTAGAATTTCATGCGAGATTACCAAGCTACATTTTCACGATGACGAACCTCACTATAGTCTCTGTAACTTATCACATATGTCTCTCAAATTCCAAAATATTATTAGCAGTAAGTTTAACTCGACTCCGTAGATAAGTTCTAATTCATAAGTTAGCTAAGAAAAGTTTTCTTCTGGTGAAAACGTTATGGAAAGAATTTCCATTTCTCTGCTTTTGACACACTTTCAGAGTATGCTTATCGAGATTTGAGTCTAACTGCACATTTAAAAACACAAACATTCATTCAAAAAGTTAAAAAGAAAACAAAATATGCAAGTATTTTGTAGCAACCTTAAATATAAGAAAAAAGTGGATGAAAATACGTGCAAATGTAGATCACTCACCTGTGACACTCGCCAGCTTGACAAACTCTGATGATGTAAAGATAACCGCTGACCAAAGTATAACACGTTCAGTCCCAGTCCCCATTTTGCATCAAATACATATACTTAATACATTTGTTCTTGATAAAACTCAAAGCGACGTTTTGAGTTTATTAGTTTGCACGTATCGTGATATTTTTTGGCTTTTGCCTCTTATTTATTTTTCCAAATAACTCTGACTTGACTCATCAACTGGAGCTCTAAATATTCTTGTACAAAGCTTTAAAAATGATTGTGCTGATTTTCGCCTACTTAACCTGATTTATAAATTGATTCTTTTGTTTTGTTTATTTTTTGCACGCAGACTTTTGCCATCAGATCTGATTCTATTTCTAATTTCCTTTTAAATTGTTGTTTTTTTATCATGACCTTGACCTTTTAGCCTGACCTTGACCTCTAATGACCCTGGAGACATCACTAAACGAATGGGCATGTCGGATTCAGTGGGATTCGACATATCATGCGTGTTTTTCCGTCATTCCTTTCCAAAGAAAGAGTGATTTATGTCATGGCGGCCATCTTGGATTTGGTGGCCATCTTGAATTTTCCCACGGTCACGTAAAAACAAGGTTGCCATGGTTGGATTCGGGTGGACTTTTATGTGTGCACTAACCTACCCCCAAGGAACATATTCCAGGTGAAAAAGCTTTGTTAACATTTTTGTCCAACCTCAAGTAAAAAAAAAAAATTCGTTTACGGGCCTATTGTGAATTAGCTAGAGCAAATCTAGTTTCAGCTCAGAAATCTATGAAGGCTAGGTATGATCTAAACGCTGTGGAACGTGAATTTGAGCCTGGCCAGAAAGTTCTTGCTCTACTTCCAGTCCCTGGAAGTCCAATTCAAGCTAGATATTTTGGTCCCTATGTAGTGGAAAAGAAATTAAGTGATCTTAATTATGTTTTGATAACTCCTGACAGGCGTAAACAAAAACAACTTTGCCACATGAATATGCTGAAAGAGTATGTAGATAGGAACAGTAGTGTAACTGTACACCCTGTAAGTGCAAACATAGCCATAACAGATTCAGAGGAGATTGTAGATAACTTTAAGGAAAACGCTGATCTGCCTGGTACAGCCAAACTCAAGAATTCTGAGGTGTTGCAAAATCTGGATTCAAAGCTGTCTCATCTTTCACAGTCCCAACGCCAGGAAATAGAGCAACTACTGCATGAATTTGAAAATTTGTTTCCAGACATTCCTAACAGAACTGACAATATCTACCATAACGTTGATGTTGGTGATGCCACTCCAGTGAAACAACACCCTTATAGGCTGAATCCCACAAAACAAAAGTATCTACATGAAGAAATTCAGTACCTGTTAGAGAATGACTTCATTGAGCCCAGCAAGAGCAATTGGAGTTCCCCATGTCTCCTTGTTCCAAAACCTGATGGAACGTACAGACTGTGTACTGATTACAGAAAGGTGAACAATGTAACAAAGTCAGACTCATACCCAATTCCTCGAGTTGACGACTGTATCGATAGAGTTGGGCATGCGAAATATGTCACCAAGTTTGACCTACTGAAGGGGTTTTGGCAGGTTCCCCTGACTAACCGTGCTAAAGAAATATCGGCCTTTGTTACCCCTGATGGTCTGTTTCAATATAAAGTTACCCCATTTGGAATGAAGAATTCTCCAGCCACCTTTCAGCGCCTTATAAATAGTATCATTGCCGGCCTTGATGGTTGTGAAGCATACATCGATGATGTCATTATTTTCAGTGACACGTGGGAGGAGCATTTGAGAATTATCCGCAGTTTCTTCGAAAGACTGAGCAAAGCCATGCTCACAATCAACCTCGCCACGTGCATGTGCACGTGTGACCTACTTAGGTCATGTTGTTGGTCAAGGCCAAGTCAAGCCTATTGATGCAAAGATCAGAGCTATTTCTGACTTTCCTAGACCAGAGACAAGGAAGCAGCTAATGCGTTTTCTTGGTATGGCCGGTTACTACCGCAAGTTTTGTCAAAACTTCTCTGCTGTTGCTGAACCGCTGACTCAGCTGTTAAGTAAGAAAGTCAAGTTTTCATGGAATGACAAGTGTGAAATGGCATTCAACAAGTTAAAGGCTATTCTTAAGAGTGCTCCAGTCTTGTCAGCACCAAACTTTGACTCTCAGTTCAAGTTAGCAGTTGATGCAAGCGATTTTGCTGCTGGTGCTGTGCTGATGCAAGAAGACAAGGAAGGAGTGGAACATCCTATCTGTTACTTCTCTAAGAAGTTTAGCAAATGTCAGAGAAATTACTCCACTGTCGAAAAAGAATGTTTAGCTTTAATTCTAGCTTTGCAACATTTTGAAGTTTATGTAAGTTCTCCAAAACAGCCAGTTATTGTCTTTAGTGATCACAATCCTCTTGTCTTTCTTCACAAGATGAAGAATAAGAACCAAAGATTGCTTAGGTGGAGTTTGTTGTTACAGGAGTATGACCTGGTTATTCAGCACATCAAGAGAAAGGACAATGTTATCGCTGACTGTCTTTCCAGAGTGTAATATGGACATTAATAAGAACCATTTATCTGAACACTAAAAGAAAGTTGTTGTTGCCAAAACTTTCTTTTCCTTTTAAGGGGGGGAGTGTTATGAAGGTCACGCTCCCGTGTTGTTGTTTAAGTCACGCGTATATGTTATATAATCTTTTCATTGCCCATATATGGAAAATGTGGGGATTAAGCACATGGTTTTCAGTTTTAGTTTTGGCTGAGTGTGTAAAAGATTTGGGTTCGCTCGACCGTTGAAGTTTCTCTTCGCATCACTTCGCTCCGTTTCTTAGCTCTTGGACCTTGAAGACCGTTTGGATCCAGGCAGATAAGCGAACTGCACTTTATAATGAACTTTATTAGTTTATAGCTGTAGTTTTGTAGCACATTGTCGTAATAAATTTTGTGTTCCTGTTACTATCAGTTGTTGTGAATGTCGCCTGAGTCACCGTTTGTTGCAGACACGTTCTTTATTTCGGAGCTTCGGTTTTGCGTCTGTAACAGTAATTGCACAATTGCTTTGGTTTTGCATTGCTACGCTTTGTGATTGGTTACAAAATCTCGCGCCACTTTCTCGACCAATCAGAAAGTAAAACCAAAACCAATCGTGACTTGCTTGCTCGCGTTTTCCCGCGCTTGGCACCGCCGACATGTAATTGCTTCGAGCTTTGATTAGTTCATTGGATTGTTTACGACTTCTGTGATTGGTCAGAGTAATTACTTTGGTTTTGGTTTTACGACACTTAATTGAAAACTGCTCTATTCATTGGGATAACAACCGTTTGACAACATCGAATATTATAGCTACGGTTGTTTTTATTTTCTGACAGGCTGCATACCACATGCTAAGCTTCAACGAGCAGGACGTTTTCGAATATATTTTATTGTCAGTCTTTGCTTTACTGAAGTCTTATTTACAATGCCTAAGATAAAAGAAACCCAAGATTTATGTCCCTAATACCGCAATAAAAATCAGAAAAATCAATACTTTAACTTCTAAAAACTGCTTATTCAGGAATAGCTTTTCATAAGCTAACAGTACCTCAATTCACAGAATTAGAGTGCTGTAAATGTTCATTTTTTTTGTACACAAATGCCCCAAATTGTTCTTTTGATCGTACTCATAAAACTTTTTTATTGGTAATCATTTCACTTTTATACCTACTAGGCAACCGTAACAATCGTTTTATAATTTCATTCGCAATTCCCTTTAGAGCGCTCAGGATCGAAACACATCCGGCGTGCTCGGTTCGTTAACCCTTTAAGACCCAATAGTGATCAGTGTCAAATTTCTCCTTGCAATATCAATTGCAAAGGTCATGAGAATTATGGATATGATCACCCAACATGAATTTTCTTGATATTTTAACAACTTCTCCCCACTTATTCTATGGTAAATGTATGGGGCGAGTAAGAGAATATGTATTTTGATATTGGGGATTAAAGAATTAAAGATGTCTTCCAAGTCGCCACTCATGGTGGTTTATCTTAGACGCTAAGAAGACACTTCGCACGATTCAGTTGTTGTGTGAATTATTCCGTATGCAAATAAAACTGAAAAACAGACTAAAAAGTTCCGCTCTCCTTCCTTCTTCCCTATTGGAATAAGTTCCATTCCTAATTCTTCCTGTGGAGTTTGTGAAAAATGTGGTGTTTCTTTGCTCCCTTGACTGGTTTTGGGGCGTGGTGGCGTTTACCGTAGTGGTAAGGAGCCTGGTTGTATACCGTGTTGCAGCAAGCAGGGGTGCATCCCACTGGTGCACAGGTGTTAGGGCAGGAGTTAGGGCAGGTGGCTGGGTATGGAACAGGGGCAGGAGGGGGCATGTAGTAGGTTTGTTGGTATCCTTGTTGGTAGCCTTGTTGGTAGCCTTGCTGGCAGCACGTGTCGTAACAGGAAGGAGCACAGGCTGATGGGCAGGGTATCGGGCACACGGGTGGAGCTGGCTCCTTGTAACAAGCTGAAAAAAATGTAGAATACAGTCCAACCTTCTCAATACAGTCACCAAAGTGACACACCCGAGTTTCTACACAAAAGGTGACGTCCATATTATAAAGGATCGAGTGAACTGTTCGTAATATAAAGAAGTATCCGTATAATTATAGAAATGTTTGCAGGAGAGTTTTCACAGTATGAAATTGGTCAGATGGTTACGAACGAATATACGTTTGAATATTTCTATATGAACACCCCTCGTAAGCCATGAAAATAGGGAGGGCCCTGGGAACGAGGCCGTTGATGCCTCTCCTAATTATACTTCACGATACTTTTTTTATCATTTAATAGTTTTTATTGATAATTTCAATAGTACAAAAGTAAAGAATAAAGAATACAATACTTCACTTTTACATGCAGAATTCAGAATATACAACGCCAAAAACGAATAGCCTTTCCCTAGATTATCAATCATATAGAAACATCATCTTTATTTCCCATCCTTACTTGAACGAACATACCATAAAATGGAAATGACAGCCCCTGTTATGACATACGCTTATTGTAATAGACATCTAGTTGTATGTTATGTTTACCTGCTTGTCCAAGTTTCGGGGCCACTGACACAGGGGTAAGCTTGCCGATTTTGCCAAGGGCTATGGCCTTTGTCAAGTTTGGAAGATGAGTTCCGTTGCCGGTGAATTCCACAACGAAATGCACGATGGATTTACCGTCTGGTGCTTTGCTGTTTTACGGAAAAGGAAAAGGTTAAAGAAGGAAATGAGCTTTTGGAAAAGCAAGCTAAAAAATTGGACACGATCCACCACGGCGTCAGAGATGATGTCTGTCACAGAGATTTGGTGTCACTTCAAAATTAATTGTCCATTTTTGTGATAAATTACGACAAAATGTTACGAAACTGTCGATGAGTGTCTCTAGTTGTACACGGACTGGGTCTGAATGAATTACAACTAACTTTTTTCAAGTTCCTACATTTTCATCTCCAAAATGCGCTAGAACAGACCATAATGTGTTCCTCTTTCACGAATTGGTGGCTTTCTTTCTCTTGGTGTTTTAGTATTATTTTGTAAATAAGTGACAGTATTGTAGCATTAATTTTGACCAAACAAGGTCAAAATCCACGTGACACTGCCTCTTCGTTTTCATTCCTACGTTAAATTCACTTTAAAATTTTGTTACCTAAAGTTGGTCAGTTTTTTCTGTTTAAGAAAACAAATAAACCACAATAGTATATACTGACGTGCAGTTCCACTGTTAGCAACAAAAGATGATGTTAATGATGATGATGACGATGATGATGATGATGAGCGATGATGAGTGCTGATAATAATTATGATGATGATGACGATGGTGATGATGATGATGATAATTATGATAATCATTAAGATGTAAAGATGAAAATGAAAATAGGGATGATGATGATGGTGATGTTCGTGATTTCGGTAAACAGTGCTGTTGCGTGTTTCACGAGAGAGCGGGTTTCAATCGAAGGTGGAAGGTTGGTTTTCCATTGATACGCTTTGTGGTTGGTTAACTGAATTCTAGTGCCACTTACTCAACTAATAAGAATAGAAACGAAAGCCAATCATGACTTTTTCGCACGCATTTTCCACTCTTAGCGGTAGCTACATGCTTTTCTTCGAATTAGTGTTATTGAATTGCCTGTGTCTGCTATTATTATTATTGGCCAGAGTAATTATTTTGGGTTTCGTTTTACGACAACTAACTATTATAGCGCGAAAGCGCGCGTAATATCGGCTAATTCTTAGCGGAAATCACGCAAGTTTGAGCGCTATAATAGTTTTATAATTCAACACATTGATAACAAAGCACAGTTTGAAGAAAAAATATCGAGGCCGGTCCGTCATTCTCTTGTCAAAATGCGAAATTTACCGTCATCGTTGGATATACGTCATGTAGACATAGCATATATCGATACCTTTTTGACCATATTTGGGCGGTGTATCAATGTGTTGAATTATAATTGATGATAACCGCTTTAAATGCACCAATATACATAACATAGCTACCTGAATCTCACGGTGGTGACACCGACGAATGGCTTGTATCCATCATACACTTGCAAAATCTAAATACAGGGATTAAAAGTATTTTGAAAAGTAAGTCATAAGTTTCTGTATGTGTTTTTATATTTAAAAAACTGATTCTGTTACTTTCTCAATGGCTAAACAATATTCCGTGCAAAAAAATACTGTACTCTCGGAAACGCGGTCTAGACCTCGACAGACCAGAGAGAGTTGTCGACAACTAAAATAAGTCGACCACTATTGTAATCGATACAGTATTTCCACACACTGCTGGAGGCCACAATTGTCGATAATTATTTTTTAATGCGAGAGGTTTGTAACTAAGCTTCGCTGCGCATGTCAATTTCGTTTCCAGTGCTAGCTGCGTGGACACACTTGTGCTAATTTGTTTCACAACATAACTAGTTGTCGACAACTGTCCAACAGACTATAAAAAACTACAATTTGTCGACGATAAAAGCTGCCGCGTTTGTTATCGACACCTAAAGTTGTTTTACCTTTGAAAAGGAAAACTGTTGTTGTCGATACCTAATTTTTTTAAAGTTTGTTATCAATAACTTGCTTCACAGACTGGCTTTTTGGTTATCGTCTACTTTTTATGACAATTTTTTTTATGATAAACAATTAAATAGTTTGTTTCGTCTAGTTTGTCGAAGCCCTTAGGAGTTAACGTAAGTCTGAAAATTTTGATTTTCGTTTTTAAGCAAAAACTATTTTAGTGAAGAGTGATAGTGCAGGGAAGATTTACGAAAATATCCCCCCCCCCCCCCAAATAAAAAAAGGAGATAACACAATGCACAAAGTAGATGCAGTCTTTCTTTTGACGTTATGAGATTCTTCTAAACAAAGTCAAACACACTTACTCCAACTTCAAAATCTGTTCTTAGCTTAATGAACTGAGGTGAATGTGGATTAGCTAAATTGTCATCATAGGTAGCATTCGTTAGTCTCAGCGTCAAGTTAAAAACTTCACCTAAAAAATAAGAAATTAATTAATATTATTATATAGTAAAGCTTAATTGGTATTCTGGTTTTGCACGTCCTAAAAATTCGGCTGCAAAGCTGTTTCTAGCATGGTATGTGGATACCAGTGTTACAATCCTTCACAAAAAGTTTCAGGTTTAAACGATGTTTTGCTTCCGATTTGTGGAAAATAAACAAAATTGAACACTGAGCAATCGAAAGTCGAGAGACCTATTGAAACAAAGGAGATAGTAGTTTTACATAAGGTCCATATTTGTAAATAGTAAACATCGCTATTGTTTGTTTGTTTTTGTTAGACTTAAACTTTTTTGCATTGGCCGCCATATTTCCTTTTGGTTTTGTCGTGGTCATTTCAACTCTTCTTAATGACAATCTCACGTATACCAAAGTGAATTTTCCTCACTGTACCTGAAGAATCCTGGTTTGGCCAGCCGAGATATAGTACACAAAAAAAACTAAAAAGTCTACGTTGTATCGGTCTTTGCTTCTGCAGTATATCTTCACTTGTTTAAGCCGATTAGCTTATTAATTTGATCCAACGTACACCAGCAGGATTGTCGCCACGGTTGCCTGCTTGAACATTTTATCTATCAAAACAGCTGTTTAACAAACCTCAACAATGCAAACGCACACACACAATAAATCACACACTTAAATTAAGCTGCACAAACTTACACTGTAAAGTGTTAGGGTCTGATGGATTGGTAGCATTGGTTTTATTTGTGGGAGAAGCAGTGGGTGTAACTGCAGGAGTAGTTGCTGCCTGTGTAGGAGCTACAACAAAAACATTAAAACATTTCACTTTTTCGTTAGTTTTGACATTTCCTAAAAATACAACAGATGTGAGTTTCGTACTTCGTTTATAAAGAATTTGCAAATATTCAATAAATAAATAATGTATAATTTAATTTTTATCGCTCATTGACAACTGTAGTCTGCACGTGAAATATAAATCAACAATGTGAAGTAGGGATAAAGCAAGGAAGTGTTTGAAGAATCACAAAAAAATATACATGGCATCAAGAAATGGTTCCTAATAAGAATATTTAAGGTTTCAGCCCGTTACATCCGTATATTGGTATGATGACGGTCCTTCGAAATAGATCGATTTCTAGCAGCACAATGACTTCATGAACATAACTCAGTTGGCGGGGCCTTTCTCTGGTATCTTAGGGCGCTTTCCATTTGTCAGAACTGGCCGGCCGGACTGATCAATTTGTAAATACTATGCCATTATTTGTCAGAACCGGCCGCTGGACTGATCAATTCGGGAACAGTATACACCCTTTTGATGGACTAGTAGGAACAAGACTTCAAAAACCGCATTCTAGTGAGAAACTGACCATTCCGGCCCGCCAGTTCTGTCTGACAAACGGTAAGCGCCCTTAGTCATAGTAGTATATTACATACTATAACCGCAGGAAGTACCCTACAACTCGGTATGGCCGTTACCTTACGCATGCGCACAACCATATCACCCTTAGTAGTGGCAGCCATGGACAGCTGTTTCGTCCTGGTTAAAACTCATCAGCATGGCATAGCTAGGCGTAAGGTAGTGGCCATACCGAGGGGGGTGGTGTAGCAGTTATTGCAAGTCTTACGTGTTTTCGGGTGTTTCTTTTTTTGTAACTGAGTGACTTGTTAAATCAGTCATTTCTTTCATTCATATTATTATTTTTCCATTGAAAAGTTCATTGTTGCCTGACGCGATGGGTCGGGACGGGATTTCGAGAGACAGTAATTTTGTTCCTCGTAAGAGAGTAAGTGCTTTGGGCTCGTTTCCATAACACGTACATGTGCATCGACATAAGCCTTTAAAGGCATTATTTATATTCCACGATGTATCGTTATGTTTCATTTCAAAATTTGACATTTGTATATTCAAGCGAAGCCAGTTAAGAACTCACTTGAATAAAAGCTGTCAGCAGTTGTCAACTAACAAACGATAACAAATTATAAGTTATATAAGCTGTTTGCTCAAGCTATTCAATATCAGATTTTTTTTGCGATCAAATTATAAACAACCCTCTTCATTTGTATGCCTGTTGTCTTTCATATCCATTTACAGAAGAAAGTACCGATCAAGATAACATAATAAAATAAAATTGATCAATCTGATCGCCACAGACAAAACGTTCATACACTTACTTTGACCACTTGAGAATACGATGTACGCGGACAGGAATAGCGCACTGCACAAAATTTTCTCGCCCTTCATTGTTTGAAACCTGCTCCAGAAAATAAAGAAAAAACTTCAAGGTTTACTTGGCTTTAAAATCGGTCCTTCTTGTTTCAAGAAAAAGGACAAATATGACCTTGATGGTTTGATCAGCCGTTTTTAGTGAGGTCATACCCTTAACGACACCTTCTTGGTACAAGATGGCAAACAATCGATCCACAAGCAAGGTGTATCTTAGTGAATGGTACTAAAACCGAGGAAAGCAAAGGGATCGGTGGAGAATTCAACCGGTACCAGATTAAACGTTTTGATTTGTTAAGGTTTGTCCGTGCGTGAAACCTATGGCGGGAACTTGTTTACAATCACAAACTTGTTTCTGCTTAGTGAATAACCTCGTGGTAAAAGGCCATAAAAAAGACTACTACAAATTCTGTTGGAAGCAATGAAATCGAATTAAACCCATTACCTAATGATCCGATTAAGTTATCTCTTTTTCACGATGATTTTAGACTCTGGAGAGGAGGACATTGCAAAATAAAGTAGATCTGTGAACGAAAATCTAAAGTACCAATCAGTAAAAAGGGCAAATATGACGAGGTTATTTATGCTTAAAGCCATCCAAATCGATACTGCACTGAAACAGATTTGTATCTGAGTAAAAAATAGATATAAAACTGATGTATTATAAATTAGCCTTCATTTCGGTGGTCTTGAGTGAAAATAAAAAGAGGCGTAACGCTAAACCAAAGTAGAAATTTCGTTTAATTTGGCAAGAGAGTAGTAATAATTGGCCTGTCGTAACAAAGTCGGACAAGGCAAAACAAAATCAAAATCAAATTAAAGATGTTTGAGTTAAGTTTGATTAGCATCGTGATCGCCTGTAGCCGTGCTGATACGGTGATTACAGCTGTTGAGTCTAACTCTTGTTAAAGCAAAATATTTTCGGTTTAAAATTTGTTTATATTAATTGTTATTAGTTTCATCATATGAAATTGAAATTATTGCTGAGTTGGCCTTGCAACAAAGTTTATTGAAATGCTTTAATACCGCGCAAGAGGACAACATAGGTTCAGTGAACGCCAAAATCAGAACCGGAAAAAAGACAAACTGTGCTCGATTTTTTATGCAACCTGCACCCTCGTCAATAACCGTGAAAAAAAAATCAACTTATAAAACGAAGGCTTCCCCACAAAACGTTTGACTAAGAGAGTAAATACAAGATAAAGTTTACTTACGGCGTCGCGAAGCTCCCAATTCCTACGGATTCCAGTGATTGATTAAATTTAGTGACTTATTTACAAAAACTCGGATGTTGATAGAATGAGAGCGGACTATCTAATCATCAACATTCTTGGCTTATTCCGTTATTTACCCTAAATGACTGGCGCGTGCGCAGGAGTATTTTGTAGTTCACCTCAATGACCTTATGAAGTCACTTGGGTGAAAAATAATTTATCCGATATTTGAAAACTTCCTTGTGAATTTGCCCATAATATTCTGAAAATGATAATTTTTTTGGTGACTAAAAAGGTTTTGCTTGATTTTTCAATAATTCTACGGCTCGTCAAATTTATTCATGTTATACGATTTTTTTAAAGAGCGATCTAATGAGTTTCTTTTAACCTTTAATTTAGCTAAAATAAACAGAGATATATTTTTCATTTTCAGCTAGTTTTAGGTGATGGAGATTTATGTTCCTCAGTCACAAAGAAACGTTTCAAAGCAGCAACGCAGAAGAAATGATTTAAAGGAAGCAGCAGGTTATTGTGTGTTTTTGGGTGGCTTCATTCAACATTTGACAAGTTACAACGGGTGACAGCACCTACTTGTGTTCGATGAGAATCACTCAGGCGTTTGGCCACAGATAAAGATAATGACTGAAAGAAATGCAAACTAAACAGAAGACGAAAAATGAATGGCAGAAATGGAAATCTACATAGAATCTGCAACACTGGCAGAATTATATTTATATTTACAATAATCAGTTTTATGATATGACCCGTACGGCTTCCCGGTCGCGTTCTTTTCGAAACTATTTACAAAAATACCCGTACGCATTTAACATAGAGCGAGCGGGACCGGACAAAGCCGTCCGCTTACGGCCCTGCTACAAAAGCGTGCGCCTCGTGTGTAATATATGAAACAATTTTGTCTCCAAATTGGCTTATGATAAAATACTTATTGACTAAGTGCCTGGTCGCACTACAGTCAGAAAAAAAAATTAGCCCGTGCAAAATGACATAAAAACAAAAACGTTCCACCGGAGCGGTTTCTTTTGTTTTCCTCGATTTTTGCACGGGCCGATTTTTATTTTTGTGTAGTGCGACCAGACCCTAAATGTGAAAACTTGACCTCGACCCAAATATTTCTCTTAGTCCGGCCTTAACTCAGTAAAAAACTACATAAGATGCTACGCGCATTTTCTACAGCTGTTGCCCATCATCTGTTTTATACATGATATTGTACACGTATTTACTGGAATAAACGCCTCCTTCAAGTTCACAATCACTGGTCGAAAAAAGAAACAAATACCTAGTAGGTGCTTCTTCGAACAAAATATGAACATTTGTTCCGAAGATGCGGAGTGCGGAGTGCGGAGTGCGGAGTGCGGAGTGCGGAGTGCGGAGTGCGGAGTGCGGAGTGCGGAAATCACTAAATTTAAGTGGAATACTGCTTATAATTTTACCCTAAATAAATAGGAGCGATTTTCTTTATATTTTTGTTTTTAGGGTAACATTCGATAACAGTTACAAATATGGAGCACCAAGATGAGCCAAGCGAGACGAGCGAAGCACTTCGCGCGAAGCGCTTCACGAGCACGAAGCGCGACACGAGCGCGAAGCGCGAGCGCGAAGCGCGAAAACCTTCGCTCGCCCCGCTTGGCTCACAAAACGCCTGTTATGCAGGCTAGGCCGCCCCATACATTTCTTACTAAAAAAGTCTAATACTCGGTTCGCCTATAACTCTTGAACGAAATGCTCTTGCGCTTCAAAATTTGGCGGCCTAGATGTGTAGTTTTAAACTCTCTACATTTCTATAAACATTTTGAAATCTAAATCTGCTTTTTAATGCTTTTGAATTTTGATATGACTCGAGTGAAAACACCTAAGAATAGACAAAATAAGTTATTGGGATATATTCATCAGATGACTGACTGACTGACTCATCCTTTTAAATTAAACTATTTCATATTGAATGTCTCGTGTTGGTGGAGTCAGAGTGGAGTCAGAATCATTAGCCTATGCGCAGACGTCCCCTATTTCCTTTGCTTCTAATAATAATATGCGGAGGGCGGTGGAAAGTGAGCTTGTAACTGGTGGTGTCTGTGGGTGATGAACCGCGTGGAAACGAGCAATATAACTAGCACGAATTCCCACAAGAGAATTGTGAATAACATTGCCATACCCCAATGTCAAGAAATATGATTTTAGCGGGAACTGTCATGCTTTTTCACCAATAAAATAAAAGTTCGTTTTGACAAGAATTGTCTCAGTATTGTTAATCATAGACTAATTTACATAGTTTAATTTGTGGTAATATTTCCCATTAGGTGCTTTTGAGTTTGCCATTTTGAATTGCGTTCCACGTAGCAAGCTTGCACAGCCCAAAAACTTGGATCGTCAGCGAAGGCGGGAGAAAGAACCATGATGATGAATTTGCAGCATTTGGCTATATTAATGTTCCTGGTCTTCTTGCCAATGGGTAAGGGAATAACGTGATTACTTTCTGCGATCTCGCTATCTTCAGTATAGAGCATGCAGTTTTACTAAATCAGCGTAATGTTGCTTCGTCGCTGTTGATCTCGTGGAAGAACCGGAAGATTCTGAGCTTGCTTAGTTCTCTTTCGAAACATTTTCTTTTAGTCAGCACCTAAAAAACTATCGGTCAGTTTATTGAGTAACTCGGTGTAAGCAAGCAATTCGAATTCTTAGGGTCCGCGTTCCCCTAGACCAGTGGTCGGGAAGCTAGTCCAATCGATAACCCACTCCTCCCATCTAGGAAAGAAGGGGATCAAATTTTGTAATCGTTTCGTTATCTGTTTTTCAATTATTATTTTCTTTGTATTTCCCTAACAACTTCTGTTATGAGCCAATCCACTTTTGTTTACTACTTTGCTGTTACTGACTGACGGCACTGTGAAAAAGCGTATCTAATTTAGTATATTTGTACTATTAAAATAGGCTTGGGATCCCTGTTAGTGTGTGTCATTGGCTCCGAGAGCAACTTCCTTGTGGTAATAATGTTTTATGGCAATCACCAGATTTTCTCTTTCTCATTGCATTGACTGCATTGGTTTCCCGTGAATGTTGCCAGTGTCTGTGGTTCAGATGTTTTGTAAGTGTGATTTTCTCTTTCTCATTGCAGTGATTTCTCGTGAATGTTACCTGTGTGTCAGCCCGCACTCTTTTGGAGACTGCGATACCAAGCGTAGAAACGTCAGGTGTTTGTCCGCCAAGCCTTGCGTCAAAGCAAGCGCTTACGCCACTTCTGGCAACAAGCAAGAAATATACATTAAAGGATGCGCGGCAACCTGTTTAGCATCTGACATTCCAGTCTGCAACAATCCTAACATCAAGTGTGAAGTGAACTGCTGTTCACCAGACTACTGCAATGGCGCCTCCGGTACTGTGGTCAGCGGACTTCTTCTGATTGTCACTGCAAGCTTCATGTACTCATTCGGATTTTAGGCTGTTTAGGCCTGACTGCGTGAAGATCAAATAAAGGCACATGATGTAATTCGAAAATTAAAATGAAAACAAGAGTTTTGTTTCATACTTAGCTTTCTTTATTCGATATCTGTTTTGCTGTGTTTACAAATACACGGACAGCAAATAGGGGCTCCCAGTGCTTATTAAAACGGAACGATTACCACATTCACAACTATAATACCGGCAGACCGCGGACAATTGGCTATTATAGCGCGAAAGCGCGCGTGATATCGCCTAATACTTAGCCGACTCGGCCTACGGCCTCGTCGGCTAAAATTAGGCGATATCACGCGCGCTTTCGCGCTATAATAGTTTTATAATTCAACACATTGATAACAAAGCACAGTTAGCACAGTTTGAAGAAAAAATATCGCCGACAAGCCTTTTATTAAAAAAAAAGCTTACATATGTTTTACCGCGCGAAACTTGCAACATCACACGAAGCTTGAACAATAGAGCAGTTTTCAATTGAGTGTCGTAAAACCAAAACCAAAGTAATTACTCTGACCAATCACAGCAGTCGTAAACAATCCAATGAACCAATCAGAGCTCGAAGCAATTACATGTCGGCGGCGCCAAGCGCGGGAAAACGCGTGCGAGCAAGTCACGATTGGTTTTGGTTTTACTTCTGATTGGTCGAGAAAGTGGCGCGAGATTTTTTAGCCAATCACAAAGCGTAGCAATGCAAAACCAAAGCAATTGTGTAATTACGTTCGACACTCATTTGAAAACTGCTCTATAACTGTTTTGTAATTCAACACATTGATAACAAATCACAGTTTCTAGAAAAAATTCATTGAGATATACAACCTTTCATTAGGTAAAAAGGCTTACAACAATATTTTACCTCGCACCATTTCTTAAGCAACAAGCAGCGAATGCCGAAACTTTTGCCAAGCTAAAATTAATTTAGCGTACACAATCAGTTAAGAGTTTCTACGAAGAGCTTTCGTCTACTCAAAGAACGGGACAGAATAGTGACTACAAGAATTAAAACACAGTAAAATGGCAAAGAATGTCTTAGTTACAAGTGTTTCGTATCTTAAAAAGTTCAATTCAGAATCAAAACAAATTGAACAAACACACGGCTACGTACCTAAACATAGCGGCGAAAAGTCGTAAAGAACTGCAGCGTGGACAGTATGTCTTACAAAACTTCACAGCTAAAGGACGTACCCGGGTAGTTGATTTGGCTTTTTAGTCCCTTCCATCAGCACCAAATTTTCAAACATCGAAGTACGAGCTGAGTCGATCAATGTTGTTTTCAAACTTGCTCGTTTTTTAGCTTCTAGAGTCGTAATGACGAGTTCAGAAACTTTTCTGAGGAAGTATCAAGTCTGTATTATATTCCAGAGGTGATTACCAAAGGAATTTTACGAAAATTGTGCTCCTTCATTCACTCCTTGTCGAGCGGTTAAACTTTGAACCAGTTTTTATTCAGCTTCGCCAAGAAACACTGCGACGCGACAACGCGAAAATTTCGCGCCTTTTTGTCCAATCATATGAACAATATTTTTTCTCTTTTCTGTTCTTCTCTTTTTTTCATTCTTTTCCCTTTTTTAACTAATAGTTCACGCACTTTTTCGCCCCAAAACACGAAATTGCAGGCAGCAGTCATTTTCACTTTCCCTTAAAATGCAAAATTTACCGCCATCGCTGGTTATCAGTCATGTAGACATAACGTATATCGATAACTTTTTGACCATATTTGGGCAGTGTAACAATGTGTTGAATTATAAATGGAAATATCGGAAAATATCATATATATGCCAAACGTGCCGTGCCCGATTCCTCCCTTTTCCTCCTGTTCTGAATAACTGCAAGCATTCTGAACCTCGCGAAACAGCTCGGTGAAAATAGTGAGATAGTTAAGTCCGTACAGAGTTTTAAAATGCAGACACAATCACTCTATTGACTTTGAAAATGCACTTGATAAAGGCGACCATCGCGTGCGGAAAACCCTCGAGTCATGGCATACTGCCAACACAACTGACGCTAATAATAATTCCAAACCGTTACCTAGACAATATTCGATTCTTTTAAAACAGTGAACAGTTTTTAGCAATTTCTGAATATTTTTAATTAGCATTTTCCTGTCCTTTTGTCACTTTTTTTGCATATACTTATTATGTCATTTTTTCACACATTTTCTATTCGCCGTATATATTTTTACATTCGCACCTTTTTCATCATTCGTTAGGCTGCAGACTTGAAGCCGAAAACTCAGCATTTTAAATAATTTTTTACCAGAGAACGTTTTTTAAGATTTTAACAAGATCATTACAAATAGAACATGATTATTGCTGTCAGTCGGAGTTTTGGCTTCTCTTTTTGACTGGTAACTATCGTAGGAAATAACCACTAGACTGAATAGCAGTCGCTGGTTCATTTATGGGGCGAAATTTCGAGAACGCGCGCGCGAAGGGAGAAAGGGAGAGGAGGCCACATTCCTCTTCGCGTATTCCTCTTGCTTGCGCGTCCTCGAAATTTCGCTCAACAACAAATTTCGCCCCATAAATAAACATTAAAATCATACTTCACTGACGCGGGAAATTACTATGTTTTTTTTTTCAAGTGAAATGCTTCTTAAACGCTAAATGCTTTCTACAATCTTTCTTATTTGTGGTCAGGAGGGAGGGGATGACTCTATTGTTTCCAGTTATTTATGCATAACCGATTCATCACTGCCAGTGTGACGTCATATGGCAACGAGTGAGTGCTTTGCTTGCCTTGGTCAGATTGGGGACGCCACAACAGAGGTCAAGAAAAGCTAAAATCCAGTGCTAATATCGCTATTGGTTCGCTTATTCATCGTAAGTGTTTACGACTTGTTGTCTTTACTGTCTCGTGTGTATGATCATGGATAGTGTCCATGGTATAATCTGTTTCTTGTTTTGTGTGCCCGTAATCCTGTAATTTTGTTAATTTTTTGAACGGGACAAAAGGCGGGACCGCCATTTTGCTTTCGGGACAAGCGAAGTCCATTTAAAACATCCACTTTTTTATCCAAACATTTTCCCTCGAATCAGCTTCATAATAAGAGGTTTTACTCCTTGATTATAAACGTTTGAGTAATGCTCCACATAAGAACTACGGTAAACTTCATTGTTCTGCGGCATTGGCTCTTTCCCACATAGAATATCTTTGGTTTCAAGAATAGAGGAGGGGCTGTCTGGATGGTTCATAATTATATTTCATTATAAAAATAAAGAAAATCCATTTGCATCAAATAAATTTTAGGAAATATTCGTGCATAATCAATCAATCAGAATAGTAGAAGACAATAGCTAATAATTTTGCTTCTTTGATGAAGTTCCCCAAATATAATTTCTTTTAAAAATTGCATGTTTGGGTCTCAAATTACTTGAAACCTTAAAAAAATTAACAAAATGCACCTTGAACCTTAACTTTTTAGCGGTTTTTGAGTCTACGCCAATAAGATCACTAGTTATGACAATGAAAAAAATTTACATTCCTTCATGCATGCCCTTCAGCACTTTCCTTCTCATGCGGATCATTACTTAATCTCTGTGTCATTCTGTGTCGCTTGAGTTAGCCGTTCTTCATATCAATCCGTTTGAGTGTAAAGGTGTTGGATTTATCCAAAATTTGTCTACGACTTGATCGTTGCTTCGCGATATGCTTCTGTTGGCAGGTGGAAATTCTTTTTTTAAATCGTTTTGATTTATTTTCATTGGCTTATTGTGCTGTACTTTTGTTGGTGTCTGTGCAGTTCTGTTGTATTTTGTGGCTTTTCTTTCCGTGTTGCAAATAAATTGCTGTTGTTGTTTCAACTGATCTACATACAGGGTATTCCCAACTTCTAATAACAAATTCAAATGCTATGAAAGCTCACATGCGCACAAAATCAGCACACCGACTTTGCACCACCCAGATTTAATACTTATGGGAAACATTCGTTAAGATACCTTGGTCCCATGCCAAACTGTGGCATAACTTATCCAGAAAGGAGAGACTTGCAAGCAATCTTAATACCTTTAAAGGGAACCTCCATTGTCACTGAACAAATTGACGTTAAATTGTTGGCAATAAAGTCGAAATTTAAATTTTTTAAAAGAACAGGTGCAAATATAATTTTAGAGTACAAATAAAATGGATATAAATATCGCCTATTTTCGCTTTTAAATTTCCCGCGCGCCGCCATTTTTAGTTAGTGAGTTATAGAGATTTGAGTTTACAAATTGCTAATTAGATGACGTCAAATCAAGACTTTACCATTATTTCTACTTCAATTTACAAAACGCAGTTCACAGCTTAAGGATAATCAATTTAAGAAATACTACATAAAAACTGTTAATAGTCAATTGATTTGTAAAAAAATATTACTTAGAGGTGGAAACAAGTAGTTGTATAATAAACGAGTCTTGATTTGACGTCATCTTATTAACATTTTGTAAATTCAAACCTCTATAATTCACTAACGCAACGTTAAAAACAAGAAATATTTAACTATTGAACTTTTCAACGTACATAGAGTTGACTAAGCGAAAAAAATTTGGGGTTAGGTGCACTTCATTAGATAACATAGAGTGAAGTAAGTCGGACACCTTATTGAGAATTATACAACGTAATGTCGACACTTGGAATTTTATTTTCAATAAATTTTAAGTGTAAAACAGAAAATCTAAAATCCCCCACTCGGGATTGAACCTGTGACCTCAGTTAGGCTTAGGCTTACATAGCCTACCGTACCAGAGTACCACCTAGCTGCTCGGGTTGCTTAGTCCTAAATTTAACTATATAAACTGCTGACCCCAACCTCAACTGAAAGCTAACCAGTTAATCCGTTATATAACACTCAATAAGGTGTCCAATCTGGTCTCAGTCGATGTTATCGAACGTTTACCGTTTAGGTCTTTAAACTGTGTTATCCCCGCCGAAATAACGAAATTGTGTTTACTGAATTTCCACGTTATATCGCCAAATGCCACCAAATATACAACGTTATAATTGGATAAAATGATTAGCTATGATTCTAAAGAGCAAAACAAAAGCAGCAGTTTGGAAAAAAATGTGTGCAGCATTACAAAGATTGAAGTGGATTACAGTTTATTAGTTTTGATTTCGTGACGGTGGTCAAGAATTGAAAGTTTCCATCCTGGTGGAATTTTGAGTTTTTTTAGACCTTATTTAGTCTTTTTTTTCGCACTTCTTTACGTTCATCACTTTTGGCAATTTTCTCTTCTTCTTTTTTTTTCAGCCACCAGTATCCCTTTAACAGTTAAGTGTAACACTTAAACAGCTATACGACTAATATATATAGTTAGGCTTGGTCTAACAGCGTTGCCCTCTGAAGACCCTCTGAACAAGCTTAACTAAGATGAAACTTAACTTAGGGGAAAGGTCGGAATTAAGATTGACGACCGGGCTATTTTTCAATTTTAGCAATTCTCAAAAACAGCAAGCTTAGGCTTGTTACCCGACCGTCTGCACAGTACATTTAGACCGTACAAAAGTTCACAAAAACAACTTTTTCTCCGTCTAGAATAACTATTACGACTATTTTCCGAATAAAATACACTTGTTGCTTGTCACAAAATGCCTGAGAAACTGATTTGGAAACCAAAATTGCAAAAATACACAAACATATTTGCATAAGGCGACGCGAGTATAAAATCTAAGTCTTGTTTTGTTCACATAAAATCGCTTTTCAATCTATGTAATGAATGAACAAACATATAAAAATGGACAACACAATCTTCTTTCGAAAAATTTTATTCAAATCTCCATTAGTTTATGTTTAAAAGCAAAACGCAAAACGCGCATCGAGGCCGAGCCGTGTCTTCGATGAAATTCAAGAAATTAATACAACAATTTAAGCTACACGTTTAAAAACAATTCTCCAAAACTAGCGAGAACACAAACAAAAAGGCAATCACAGATTGATATCAAGATAAATTCCCATCGAAAAATGTAATTTGTTTTACCTTTAAGTCCCTCCGGCGACTACTGTGCTTGGAAATTCTTTAAATCTCCGCTTTGGTGCTGAAATCCGTAAAACGAACCCATCTCTCGCATTGCTAAAAACGTATATAGTTCCTCGAAGCAAGATTTTATCCCTGGAAGCTCTTCTTTTTCCACTAAAGCGGCTTCTGAGTATCCCTTAATTAGTATCCCCGTCTTGAGTAGCAAACCACGAAAAAATGCAGGAAAAGAACGACTTTAATTTAAACCGTTTTCTCCGCTCAGTAAACACAGCAAAACATCAAAGTGTTTTCCCAGCTGACGTGACATTCGGCCGTGTAACCGCGCGAAAAAAAAGCCTCGCTTTGGTTTCAACATGACGTCGTACGCGCATGTTTTGCGACGTCATACGCGCCCGCGAGCTAGTCCTGCGCGACGGAGCTACCTGCGCGACGGCGGAGGGCGGCGGGCACACGCGCGCCCGCGAAACATTCCGCTAGCCATGACCATGAAAAATGACGGGCTAGGTTCTATGAGTATGGGGCTGCGCAGCCGGGGCTTTCGGCCCGGCGAGTGCTCCGCTATAAATATGAAACAGGGTATTGATTTTGCTTTTGGTTTAAAAAGAAGCACCTGTTATAAGGGCACCTCGTACAGATCAAAAACCAAAAATCCAAATACCAAATTACTTTCATCACTAAATTTAAAACTGCCGTTCCTTCTTTTTCTCGTTAAATAATAGGTCCTTCTACGCTGCCTCGCAATCGGTAGCACAGGCGAATAGCCATTAACAATGAGAACTACAGCAAGTAGCCGCGATAATGATGATGACGATGACGATGATGATAATGATGATGATGATAATGATGATGATGATGATGATAATGATGATGGTGATGATGGTGATGACGATGACGATGATGATAATGATGATGATGATAATGATGATGGTGATGACGATGATGATGATGATGGTGATGATGATGATGCTGACGATGATGAAGATGATGATGATAAAATAATGATAATTTAAATTATGCAGAAGAAGGTACCACAGAACAAAAACTCTTTCCTTGAAAGGCCTTTATTAGGTTACATCAATCGTGGCTCATAACATTTGACTTTTCATTCAAATTCTGCATCCTGGTCTGATTGCTGGAGAAAAACAAAATTAAAATCAAAATTTGCTTCGTTCAATTAATCATCAGTCAAACATTTAATCAACCAGCAAGCTTAAGTCAGCTAAATGGCCCATATTACGTGACCGACTTAAATTTCACCCCAAGCCTCGTTTGTGAACAGAATTCTTTGCATTTACACTGTTCTTGCATGGGTATTCTTTTCAATTTAACTATTTTGGGAATTCGTTGTTTTTAAACTTCGCAAGTTTACAATTCCCAAACGAGGCTTAGGGGTGGAATTAGCTAGTCTGACGTAAACATGCTATTTGGGGTTTATAGTTCGTCAGCTGCTCAGCCAGTACAGTACTAGTGCGCCATCTAATCAATCAATAATTCATTCTAGGGGACTGACAATTTTACCTCTGAGGAAGGGAGAGGTTAGTCCTGTTTTGAGAGGTGTTTTTTGTTTCCATCGGACAATTCTGCAACGTGCAAAACTGTTTGGAAGTATCCGCTTTTCTAGTCTCTTTTGTATTTCGCTTTTTCGGTCTTTTCGGCATTCTCAGCATTCCGTTGTGACTGATTGTATAGTATCTTTTTCTTTTAAAAGCTTTACTTTGTGAGTACGTTTAAAGTTTCTCGAAATTTGTTTTTGCAAAAAAAGAAAATTCCAAAAAAAAATGGATGCAAATTTTTTCATGTATAATTATTAATAAGTAAAGCGGCGAGTGCAATTTGAGCTTTTTTGAAGAACTCACAAGTGCAAATTAATCCCAAATTGAACTATAAAACCGTATGATTACCTATACAAATTTGATTTCAGGTTAATTTTGATTTTTCATTGTTCCTTTCTATGCTAATATATGATGATGAATATCAAACGAAGGAAGATCAAAATTAACCTGAAATCAAATTTGTATAGGTAATCATACGGTTTCGAGTTCAACTTGGGATTAATTTTGCAAGAGTGAGTTTTTCAAAAAGCTCAAACTCATAAGTGCAAATTGATCCCAAATTGAACAAGAAAACCGTATGATTACTTATTAATAATTATACATGAAAAAATCTGCATCAATTTTTTTTGCAACAATTTTTTTTTTGCAATTTTTTTTGCAAACATTTTTGCATCAATTTTTTTTTGCAATTTTTTTTTGCAAAACGTTTTTGCATCAATTTTTTTTATTTGTAATTTGCACTGGTGTTACACTTTTTGCACTGGTGTTACACTTGAACTGCACTGCTCTTAGCCAATCAGACACCCCCGAACCTTAAGACACGAAATATAAAATCCGAATTGAGAGAACAAGAATTCAGACACCTACATATTACACAATTAATCAATCAATCGATCAATCGATCGATCAATCAATCAATCAATTAACTATTCCTTACTGACAATCAACCAATAAACCGAAAACGCAGCCAACAGCAAAAAACGAAACAGGTCAAAAACCATAAGCCTGTTCCAGGCTTTTAGATAGTGGGGAGCGAGGAAGCTGTGGAGAGAGGGCAAAGCACTCGCAAAATTGTTGCTTCCCACTCTCTGAAAGCCTGAGACAGGCTAGAAACCACTTTATTCGTTATAATGAATGCCATCACCTCGTAAAATTTTGTGCGGTGATGGGACGGGTCTGCTTGCTTGGCGATAAAACTCCGACCTTGGCGACGTTCTCTTCTCATTACTTGGTTCCAAATCGCGTTAGTTTCAGAGATAGTCGTCACGAGGAGGCTGACAACAACAATAAGCATCACAGTTATCCCGGATGTTCTCATGATGCCTGTAGGAGAATAAAGACTATGTTAATTATAACGGTTTTATAACGGAAACACACAAAGTAAAAGCATATAGCTATCTAATCATCAATTAACATATTGATTTCTTTTTTTATCAGAATTTTCAAACACAATACTCTCATTTTTTACATGTGTAATAATATACGTGAAAAGAGCAGTGCAGTTCAAGTGTAACACCAATGCAAAAAGTGTCACTCCAGTGCAAATTATAAATAAAAAAAATTGATGCAAAAAAAAAAATGGAAGAAAAAATTTCCAAAAAAAAATTTAAGCAAATTTTTTCATGTATAATTATTAACAAATAATCATACGGTTTTCTCGTTCAATTTGGGATCAATGAAAAAGCAGGCACCAAGGTTACAAAATACTCCATTATAGTCTATTAGCTTTTATTCGAGTACATCCGGGAGTATATCGACAGCCTTGCCCAGAGGTTTCTTCGCACCGTGATTTTGAACGAGGAGAAGGCCCAGGGACGAGTTTGACAAAACTTAAATTTTTAACGCTTTCCTCTCTTTAAGATTGTAATTGGCCCATTTTTATAGAATGTTGTCCTTTTAGTTGCCCAAAATGTTCATTTTTTGGCCATGTTAAGGCCCGTTTACACAAACGACTTTTTGTGCAATTTTTGTCGCACTTTTCGACGCAATTTTTGTCGCGCGCAAGTTGCATCTTTAAATCGCATGTGTAAACGGGCCGCGATGCTGATTTCCCTTTCGTAAACGGCTGATGCCATTTTTAACGGTCGATGCCATCATTAGCATTCATTAGTAACCAAGCCTTTTGTAATGGTCGATGTTATTTCTCTCTAGTTTATGCCTGGATTGGGACGAAAGTAGGCTATCATTTTTAGATAAAATTGGGCCTAGGTAAAGCGATTATTAGATCTAAGCTGGATTCGCGGTTAGGTAAGATTTAGGGTTAGGGTGACCCGTTATTGATGTATATTAAGAAAAGCACCTTTTATAATTAAATTTTTCTTGAGTTTGCCGGATCAACCCAGTGGTGTAGTGGTGAAGGAGAGATGTTAGCATGCAGAGGTTCCGGGTTCGATTCTATAGGTAATTAATTGCATTTTTCTTTTTCTTATAGAAAAAATAATTCTTAAATTGGTGAAAATTTTTCGGAGTGTCGCTAAAATGGCACCGACCGTTTACGAAAGGGAAATTTGCGGCGGCGATTTTAGTGCGATTTGGGCGCGATTTGTCGCACGATGTCGCAGAAGTTTCGAACATGTTCGAAACTTGATGCAAGTTGGCGGCGAATTATGGAAAATTGCAGCAAATATCGCATCCGAATCGCACAGGAAATCGCCGCTATTTTACACTTGCGACAAAAGTTGCACGAGAGAGCGCGACAAAAATTGCATCAAATATCGCATGTGTAAACGGGCCTTTACATTGAAGCCTTCTGGAATTCTACTACGTATCTTGAACTATGAAGTGCGATGGGGCAAGCTAGTGCTATAGGCTTTTATCACGCCCTGCCATTTTGTATAAACCTTGTTTTCAACTTTTTCATTGCGAGGCTGGACGGGCAAAAACAAAGCATTTTATTCTCCGGGGAGTCAACATGGCCGCCGCGTGATAAAGGCCTATTGATTATCATTGTAATTACAACGACTAACAACGGAAATTGTTTGAAAACCACCAATTACATGCCATGTACAAGCGTTACCGTTTGAACCGGTTGAACTTAAGTCCTCGGTTTCGCGACATTGAATGTCAGCTTTGTTTGTTGGTGGCAGCGTAAAACGAAGTCGTTGGTAATTCTTTTCGGAGTCTTGAAAAAATTGTAAGGGACAGTAAGGGCTGGTTCTCAATAGCTACGGAAGCGACGAAAGCAGAAGCTGAATCGGAAGGAAAGGAAACCGTCGCTAGTGGGAACCAGCCCTAAGGTTTGTAGTAAGGCGCAGTAAGGTTTTGTAAAGTTGAGCCTAAAGCTGACGTACGATCTCATTCTCATAAGTGTATGTAAAGCGCCTTGGGGCATGTGATATGTGCGCTATATTAAGTATCTTCCCTTTTTAAGGGCCAGTGTACATGGAGGGAAGATAACCGATACAGGCAGGTCACCCGGCTCTGTTCAGTGTCGATGTTGTTCTTTTTAAACCGTGAAAACGCGCAAGCGTAATGATTCAGAACGGGTGTCCTTTATGTTTATTTAGATTATCACTTAATAATTGTACATTCGTGTAACTAAAATAAATATTATTTACATTACTGATAGCAGTAATGTTTGTATCCATAAGAAAATAGAATGCTTTCCATAGAATTGAAGTGACAAATTGTAAGGCTGATTGATTTGTAATGCAGAAACGTCATTTATTATAAAAAATTATCAGTGCTGAGATTTATTCATAGATTGACAGTGAATTAAAATCCTTCTGATTTTAGTCACAGCCTATCAGCGACGCGAACGATAAAATATCACTAGACAGTGAAAAACATCGTTCGCGGCGTCTGATTGGACGAACGATGATTTTTCACTGGTGAAAAGTGATCGTACGGGAAACTACGTCATCCTTGGCGCGAAAACTGTGAAGCCGCCTTTATTCAATATATGCCAGAAAGATTTGCGGACGCGGGTAGTCCAGACTTGTCCAAACGATGTCTGTGATTCGCAAAGAAAACAATATATTCTGTGATTCGCCAATCACAGACATCGTTTGGACAGCTACGGGGTCGCCCGCGGACGCCGGTTCGATTGACAATTTTATTGCAGAACAAAAAAACAAAGCCACATTACAAAAAACACAACGAGATGTAAAATTTTGCAAACCTTTTCAGAAACCAAGGTCGAAGAATGAACTTAGAAAAGTTGAAAAAATTCCAACAGTGGAGTTGAACGAATACATGTGTGGGTTCATCATTCCGATCAGAACCAACGATGGCAAAGACTATGAGCCTTCTTCGCTCCGAATTAAGTTTATTGGCAAGTTTTGAGCGACATCTTAAGAAGAAAAACTACTCTGCCAGTATCATGAATGACGTCGTATTTGAGCAGACAAAGAAAGTCCTTCTGTCCAAACAGAAACAGTTGAAGAAAAACGGAAATAAGCCAAACGCTTCCGTAGCTTTCACAAATCGTTTCATCAGGATCGCGCTTGGCAAAATAATATGTTGTAGGACTTTTTATAACAGCTCCGGCCTGTGTTCGAGAAGCTAATCAACTGCTGGATTTTTTTGCTTGGCTTGGTGTACGATGAGCCATCCCCACGTTTCAAAACGCTCCGCCGCCTCTGTGGGGTGATGTTAAGTTGCAGCATTGCCACGATGGAAGAGACAGAGGCCTTTGGGTGACAGTGATGATGACTAAGCTTGACTTTAAATAACATTGCTTTGAATAAAGTAAATATAACTAGCTTTTATTATTTCCATTTTTTTTCGTTTTGTTGAAATTTCGAAAAGAAAATGTTGAATCTTTTATAAGCTTTTGTGTGAATAAAACTCATTTTCATCGCCTAGAAATTTTGAAAAGAAAATGTGGACTCTTTAAAGCTTTTGAGCGAAAACAAAAATCGTTTTATCGTCTAATCGCTGTTGTCATTTATATATTGTTTCAAAGAAATCTCAGTACTTATAAAATAAACAAATAACTTCATGGTTGGTCCTCTTGTACGATTTTTTATATTCACGAGTTGTGAAGAATCACAAACGACAAGCGAGTCTTCGAGCGAGTGAGCTCTTCATGGACAAAATATCTAATAAGTTAATGACGATGGCTTATAAACATAGCCAGCTGAAAGGCTCAGTTTATGTTTTGCAGTGGGCGTCTTAGATTAAAATGCTATCAATTATAGAAAACAACAGAGTCAAGTAAGAAGAATGACATATCATCAAATGGAACCTACCCACACCGGCTCACTAATGGCAGATTACTTTCTGAGGAAATGCTAGTTATGCAAATTTGATGAAACGATTCTCAAACGTTAGTTTCTTTTATGTTATTTTTTAATGATATTAAAGTGCAAAGAGCAATGAATTTTGCGATTTCACATCGGCGATGTTCAAATTGTCAGAGTCTTTTAATTAACATTGACGTGCGTGTCAACTGGAAAGTAAAGTTCCCGATGTTTTACGGACTGGAAGAACAGGTACTCATTCAGTTATTTTTTTTTTCATTTATTCTCAATTAAGAGAGAACAGATCTTCGTACCCCGTGATAATTATTTAAATTATATTGTTAATATATGCGCCTACGCTATAAAGGTTATCTTTATTCTCGTTCGCATGAGAGATCAACAAACCCACCAATATTTAAGATTATGTTACACAGCGCAATTTCAAGGACGATTTTCAGCACAACAATTAATAATTATATAATAATAATAATAATAATGATGATTAACATTTCTAAAGCGCTAAAATTATAAAAATATTCTAAAGCGCTTTACAATTAACGATAAAACGATAAAATATTAAAAATATAAAAATGATAAAAATGTTAAAAGTACTAAAACAAATTGTAAGCCAGCTTGAACAGATGCGTCTTTAGCTTTAACTTAAAAATGGCTACACTTTGACTGTTTCGAACTTCAAGCGCAGTTTGTTCCACAGAAATGGTCCGGAACGAGCAAAAGCACGATCACCAAAGGTCTTGAAACTAGTTCTTGGGACCTTAAGGAGACCCTGATTGCAGGAACGTAGGTGATGAGCTGTAATAGATGTAACAATTTGTTTAGTGTTGTTTAAAAAAGTGAATATTGCGTTAAAAATCGTCCGTGCGCTGTTATACGGTGCCAACTTTTAACGCAACAATATAATTATGTTGCGTTAAGAATTGTCCGCCATGTAACATCAACTTCAAGCTACATAGCATCAGTTTTAACAAACACACCAATCAGGTATCGTCCTTAAAATAACCGCACAGTATGAGACAGAAATAATAATAGATAACAAGGAATGGAAACTGTTTTCTGTTTTCTTGCTGATTTTCTCTTGCTTTTGAAAAATAGAGCGTTTAATTTTTTCGCTCTGCAATCTAAAAGTTATTCTGCATAAATTTAATTTCAATTGTCATTCCGCCCACAAAGTCGTAAACTCCTCAAATTCGATATCCTTCGGTATTTTTAGCATAATCGTACCGCAATACTATTAAATATTATTTTATATCATGAGCAAGTTTGGATGCTGAAAGTCCACTATTCTCTTCTCTTTGCGTAAGTAACGAAATTGTTTAGCATCGTTCATATTGGGCGTGCACTTTGGCGCCTTTCGGGTGTGATGGCGATTGTATAGTAAACAATGCCTTTCCAAAACAAATTAAACAGGACCAAGGCATTATTACTGCAAAAGCCTTGTTTTAAAAGTTTTGCATGCATGATTGTAAAATCGCCAGCGGCTCGCTAACCCATATCATAAACTCTTCACTCAAAATAACATGAAAATTTCAGGACACAGCCACACTGCCGTATGCCACCACAGCGACTCGCTGACTCATCGACGTAAAACGCACTTAAAAAATAATTAAGCTACCAGAGTGTCAGCGCAAAACCAGCTGCTTATGCCGCCACAACGACTCACTGACGCATCAGCGTAGAACACGCTAAAAAAATGAGCTAACCAAGTGTTAGCACTGACACAGCCAAACTGCGTACGCCGCCACAACGGCTCGCTGACTCATCAGCATAACACTTAAAAAGTAATAATAACAAAGCTCGCCTTGTGTCATAAAACAGTCAATTGTACTACCCACACTCCATAACTCAGAGAAACAAACCAGACATGAATCCAGGTCGAGGCAGATAATTGTTAAAATTACCGAAACTAAATATAAACCGCACACATGGGCATGGAAGCAAGCGACATGTTGAAACACTGCAGAGTGAAAGCATGCTGCCCTAGTTTGATACAGCCAAGAAGAACTTCTATACCTTTGCATACTAATTCAAGGTGTCAATTCCGCGTTTAACCCACTCTCGCACCCTTTCGCGTCGGTTCTGGTTCGAATGAAAACTGGACGTAAAGCTATGGAAAAAGTCTCACTTTAAAAACATATCAGATTCAGAACAGAAAACAGAGTTGTCCGGCCCGTTCAATCCAATGAGGTTCAGCTGTGAAATAAGACTTTATATTCTCTAGAATCGTATTCAGAATCGAGGGTCCTTCACCATCAATGTACAAAGAATATCATAAATGAACTTAAGTACATGTTAACTATAAAACCTTATACCTAACCGTTGTTACCTTGATCTGGTGTACTATCTCGAAGCTGTGGTACTGTGATGAAAACCAGTCTAGACAACACCTAAAACTTTCAAATCGCGCTAGCTCTTATATATAAGCGTTATGTTCCAAACAAGTACCTATGTCATCTAAAATTTATATCTTCTTCTGCTAATATGGATGTCAGTCCATTACTTCTTTATATTAATGTCCGGTGTTTTTAAATATCTAATAACTCCTGGTATTACTGCCGGATGAGCGGGGGATAATGAATATAGCTGATAACAATAGCCCAAATGAACCATATTTATTGGCATGTGACATGGCTCTCAAAACCAAATAAAGAAAGCATTTATAAGCTAGGAAAGTCAACGAAAGCCATGCATTCTGCAGATACAGACAATTTTATCAACCTTCAGATCTGATTTCTTGCGGTAGTTATGGTAAAACTCAAAGTATCACCGGCTAGGTTATTTTTTCCTGAAACATTTTTAAATTTTTGCAAAGGTATATTTTAATTATTTAACGCATTTTGATGCCGCCAATTCGAATTTTTAGCTTGACATGTTAATGTTTCACTCTCAAATGTTGTTGGCTATAAATTTAATTTCCTTGCGGCGTAATTCTTTTGTAAGGGAAATACAGTAGGGTAAAACAAAGATGAGCTATTATTTACGACAATTTAATCCTGTTACTCTAAATCGCAATCGGACTAAGTCAGTTTGTAGTCTGATGTATACTCAAGCAAAAACGACAAAATAACACAAATGTAAAACTTGTTCATAAGAAAATTTCATATTGTTATAGCTAGCTTACGAGCAAAATGTTTAGACAGTGATAGGAAATAGAGAGGACTTTTGCCTGCGGTCTAATTATTGCCACATTTTGCAAAATCCTACATGTAGCTCGCGTTCAGGGTAGATGAATTTTAAGGTACTCAGGGCTTAGCTCAAGCGAACAGGTTTGTATGTATTGCTAAAATATATTGTTAATGAAAATAATGTCGTCAGAGTGATGGATGCGCACTCGATTAAAGTAAATGGATAGCCTCAAGTTCGTGACTTGATATTAGGGAAAGCTAGGCAAAGCACACGCAAACTTGTTTGTAACTATAGTTTTCTAATTAACAGCAAACATAAAGTCACTTCCACTAACTTGATGCATTCCACCATAACTTTTTGCACCAACACACTTAGCACCACTGATAGGATACACCTTATGGCTTTGGGCAGTGAATTTGATTTTCAACACAATCTTAGTTTAATTAACAGAAAGCAAAGTTTTTTTTCCATTAACTTGATATTATTATTAACAATTTCTTATCAGTACGTTCATTGGTTTAACACTAATGAAAATATAATTACCAGTAGAATGCACCTTTTGGCTCATTCTCCAAAGACTCGACGAAAAATTTCATCATGTTATGGCCGGTGTTGGATAGTAAAATCGGTTTTAAATAAATAGAGGATGCTTCGTAGCACTAATAGCATCTGCGACAAGTGCCACGTTTATATAAGTTTAGGTTTCCAATTTAAATAAGTATTTCAAAAAACAAGCAGCAGTTTACAGAGATTCAGAAGAAAAGAAACTCCCTTCGCTATTTTTAACGACGTTACTAAAACATTACAGAATTAATATGGAAGCAATATGTATGCTAATAAATCGACTCATTTCATTATCTTCGTTTTTATAATACATTAAAATCTTAGTAAAAAAAATTATTTCATTTTTTTATTATTTCGTCATTAATGGTACTATCTTTTGTAGTACATGTTAAAAACAAGGTACAACAGACAGTTCGTACTGACTCATAATGCATCTCGTTCCCGTCTTTATGCCAAACAAACAAAAGAGACGGAGACAATGCGTCTCATAATAAATGTTACACAATAGAGAACTCGGGGCTAGTTTCGGAAATGGAAAAGTGTTCTTGTAAGCTTGCAAGTTATACTGATGTGAAATGTTATGTGGCTCTGTTTGTTATTTCCGAAGTAATTTAACTTTGCAGTTACTGTAAATATTCTATTTAGGTTGCCGGAGATCGCTGATGTTGAAATGATAAAAAGGGCGTGTGAAGAAACATATGCGAAGACATATCAAGTCTAGAAAAGCTATCTTATTCTCTTATTCAATTTAAAGTGTAATGCATTAGGGCAGGGATAAACTATGTTTTATGATATTATTATTATGATCTGTGTGGATGGATCGTGCTGGAAAAAGGAGCTTTTTAGAGGTGGGAGCAGCCAAAAACAATTGTGACCCTCTCCCCTCATACTCGTCTCACCTTTAATAATTCTGACAAGCGATCTTTCTTTTCAGAGTTGAGCAATCTCAGACAATCTACACAACGTTACAGCTCTTTCGCAACAATGCTCAGTCAAATTGTAGTCTTTTTCTTCTTTTTTGTTGCCGCGGATTTTAAAATAACCCAACCACTGACACCCCTTCACCCCCACCCCCCGTCCCTCCATCACAAACATCGTTGCTTAGTCGACAGCACCAAGTTAAACGGTTTCACCGAGTGAAAACTCGATCTTACCACGACGTTGGTCTCTTAAAAATTACAAAGATGTACCAAAGATTAACGGAAATACACGAAAATTTACCGAGGTCGATTACGGAATGATAAAAATGTAGACTACGATATCTATCAAAACCTTGGGTTAATTCAATACCCCTGGTTTAAAACGGCCAATACCTCTATGGGTAAATGTCCAAATCCTGAAAAATCAAATTAGAGCATCTCAAGATGATCTCGCAATGTGCTGTGTGATGCAATAATAAGTCGAAAATCGAAGCTGCAAAATATCTACAAAAACCGATCCGGGCTTTCTTCCAATGATAAATCCCCCAAACGGATTATGAATCCAAAGAATCCATACTACGACTGGATGATTTTTAAAATTCATCATCTGTGCCTTTTGGGGGAAAGGATTTGAACAATGGACAGTTAAGAGTAGTATTTTAATGTTGTACATTTGTAGTATTGTCAGTACAAGCAGAGAGAAAATCACAATCGAATCAGGATAACTTTAATTCAATCTATAGTTTCCCTTAAGGCCCATTGTATGATCCCCAGACCCTTCCCTTAGGCTTTTGAGACTAGCTTGCCTCGCGTTGCGCCTGGGCCGTTACCACTGCGCATGATTTTAAACTCACATGTTGCAGCTATATGAACACTAATCAGCCAGATACGGAAACTCATAGGCTGGAAATCTGTTAGATCTTTGTGACAATATTCCGTTTATTGTGAGTCCACCTTGTATCCATCTGGCGTCAGTTGAATTTGTTGTTTTGTTCAGTCTGTACCTTGTCGAGCTTGTTGAGGTTGTAACAAGTTATTTGTAACTAGGTGTTATCAAAGGGTTTATAGTAAATGTACTAGCCGTTTAGCCGGAGTAAGTCATTGGTGGTAGTCTTACTAGATAGACCAAATACTGTTTTATTCATATCATTTGTTCAATGTTACATCATTAATATATGGAGGTGACATGCAGCTCGTCATTTCTTCATGGAATAGTTATTTCTTCTTGTTCTAGATTTTTCTGTAATCCATCTTTTTCAAAACTCTGCAATGAAAAAAGGAAGAATGAGTCACCAAACTATTCAAGTCATACGATCTTGTCGCACCTTCATGAAATCCTATCCATCAATAACGCATGTCTTCAAATTACTTTGCTGACCGAAAAATAGGTAACCCACCAATCAGGAAAGGAAAAATCAGCAGTCGTCTTTTCTCCTCCCTCTCCCCAACCTCTTCTGGTTTTTACCGTAAATTGCATAATCATCAGCAACTTATTTTTGGCCATTTCCGAGTTACGTTATGCCTCGTTGTCAAAGCGAGGCTAGGTCCACAACCTTTCATATGGAAATGAGTTTTTATTCAAATGCAAATAAAACTCATTTCCATATGAAAGGTTGTGCACCTAGCCTCGCTTTGACAACGAGGCATAACGTAACTCGGAAATGGCCTATTAGCTCACGCCCTCTGGAATCTTGCATTCATCAAAACATACACCTTATTCGATGGTTTAACAGATAATACGCGCGGATATTTTACGAGTTGCATTGCATTGTTTGGAGCTCCGCAAGGGCGAGAAAAAATGCGAGCAATGAGTAAAATGTCCGCACGTATTATTTGTTAAACCATCGAATAAGGGATTTATTATTCGACTGAAATTTTTGTATTTATAATAGCTTGTGTCTTGAAACTGGGATGCTAAGATGTAATACGACAATCTACTGTGTAATACGCTCGGAAAATTCGCGTGTTCTCTTTTCCTTACAAGGTAAAATGACGTCACAGTCGAATGATAATATAAAAAAATATATCAAGGTTTGGCTTACGGAAAATGATGTTTCCATAGAACCATCTTTTGACCAGGCTTTCGTTTTAATTTAAAATGTCAACAAATGTAACTGTTTATATATAGTCTATTTTGACATTAATATTTTATCAAGTGTCCAAAAAATCTAAAATGGTGGTTCCACGATGGCAGAATTAAGAAATTTATGACAAAATGTTTATTTTCTTTGATATGCAAAAAGAAGAACTACAAGTGACTGCACATTTTTTTATAGGTTTTTTAACTACTCCGACCTGTTTCTTACCAGGGGTTGTTCATTGACGTTCCGAGAAGCTCCGTATTCATTTTCAGCTGGTGGAGAAGTCTGCTGATCATAGAAGTGTGCTTGACGTGATCGTGAGTACTTGTTGTGTACTGAGCGTCCGTACCTTCTAAAAAATGGATTTGTGAGCTGCGAATTTTGAACAGCGATTGCAAGGAGAACAAAAATAATTGCGAAAACTGGAATGAAACTGTGGCTCTTCATAATAACTGAAAATTAAACAAACAAAAAAAGAACAGATGAGGACGCCGGCCTAAATGTAATCAGAGTTACTTCACGTACAGTGGATTATATCATAAGTACTGACATAGTTGCTCGCTTGACTATCCCTGAGGGAAGACTTCTTTATTTTATCGGCGCTTGTTAGAAATTTTTAAAGTTTACTTTAAGTTGGTCCGGCTTCGGCATGTCGCACTTGTAGAGGGTCGAGATTCTTCAGAAAAGAAAATCTAAGTAGCCGTTCCTTTCGGGATTTATTATCAAACGGTCAACTTTCATTAAATGTTTTCTCGTTACCTTAAAGGCCTGCGTTACTTTCTAAGTTTAGGAGTCGGCTTTAACTAAATAAATGTTTCAGTTCTGTTAATTCTTTAGGGTGTCCTTATATTTTGTAATTCATTAACCAGCACAACTTAAACTTAAGGACCTCAATTTCGGGATTTTTTACAACCATTTTATATCTCATTTACTGAAATGTTTTTTTTTTCTCAGAAACCATGCTTTAAAAAAAACGGTGACTTTTACATCAATTTCCCCTCCAACATTCTTCATTATGTTGGAATAATGCTCATTATTCTTATTTTTAACATTTCTCTTCATCTTACGATGCTTCTTATATATAATTCACAGAAAATGAATTAAATTGGATGTTCACTTACCTCGATAGAATGTGTTCAGCCAGATGTACTGACGACAAACCCTTGAAAGATGCCAATTTTTTTATCCCAATCTTCATATTTATAATGTGAAGAACAGATCGTTTTCCTTATCGTCAGATACGCCCTTTTATTTATCTTGCCTTATCCCTGTTTATTCAATACGCCAGATAAGCGTGGTTTTTCTTTTTTACACAACTTACAGTGTGTATAAAAACCAATCTTATCGAGGCACTGTCGCTTCATATCTAGTCCGTGACTGCTACTTTGACAAATTGTTGACAAGGAAACATTCACAATAAACCAATATTTCCACAAAAGACATTTCTTTCTTGGGTTCTTTTGGTTACTTTTTGCTTGCTTAACACCTTTCCTGTGTTCAGTGAGTTAATGAGTTACGCACAGCTGTGCGGTGGCGCAGAGTCTAAAAACAAATTTGGCTTTGAAAATCCTGAAATGAAAACGTCCGTTTGTAGCACTTCAAAGTCAGGATTAACACACATCATTGAAAGTTTTCAATACGTAAAAGGTGTGCCATCATTGAATATAAAAATACTATTTTTCCCAAAAAAAGTCGCCAGAGGGCCAAGGAAAGTTAACATTGACAGCTCTTTTGGAAATCACTCACGACCGAGTGAAAAAATTTACCTTTTCTATTCTTGCCGAAAATAAGTTCATGTTCTTGTTTCAAATGTGAGATATGCTTCTTTAGTTTTATCAAGATTACCAACGAATTAACGCCTTTTGTTTTCAGAGGGAAAAAAAATGACATTTTGGGGATGAAATAAGATCAGGATTTTCGGAAAGATAAAAGCAGCAGTGCTGGCAAATTCGAGAGATACGATTCACTCCCCTAAAACTTTCTGCCGCTAAAATATGACCTGAAAGGACCGAATAGCTCAAACTTTATTAGCTTTCACATAGTTATGATAATCCAAATGCACTAAAATGCTATGGGAAAACAGTACGACGCCATTCCAAGCGTTTTCTAAGCATTCCCCGTTGGGTCTCCTGTGCCTTCCTCGTTGGTGTCCCTATTTTATGGGACGGTGGGTGATGGTGCAGCTTTTGCTGCTATCTTTTGTATTACCAGTCAAATCTAGGTAATAAATTTGTGATGAAATAGTATCATGTGGACAGACAATAATCCGCGACCTGTGAACTGTGACCTGAGGTCCGAGTCCCGAGTCCCGATAAGCAACATCAGACAACTGCGACCCCCAAAACCTACTAGATATTGACCAGAAGGAAGACATGTAATTCACCACGTAATTTTCTCTCGAATGTGATTCCGATCCACCAATCATTAACGGGGGAAGCAAAACTTCCTGCTAACATTTTTCCTTTAGATATACATCAGTTGCATCATGTTAATTTAAAACTTTCTTTTTAATCACGCATTGTCACACATTCCCGGCTTTCATTTATTTGTCAAAGGTGTTTTCTCTCATTAGCATTTTCATTTACTTAGTATAAATTCAACTTTGTAACTTAAAATTTCAAACTGAAGATGACAAAGGATTGTCGAAACATGTCTTTTAAAATCAAGTCAGTTGTCGTTGCTTTATAAATTAAAGATATACATCAGTACTAAAAAAGTTGGGTATGGGGAAAATAGATTGAATAATAATAAGCTTTGCCACACATGTCTTTTTTTATGCATGTCTCTAGCAAATTTTTTCAAATTTTATTAAATTGGATTTATAGGATTGAAATCGGCAACTTTTTTATCTTAGCGGATAGCGTAACTGGCGTAATCTGAGGAAACAACGTCCTCTATTCAATTTTTTTCCATACAGCCAACTAGTTTATTTGTCCAGGTTATTTATAAACCAGTAGATTAATTTTGGATTCAGTTTATTACATTTTCACCGACTTTTCTGACTCTTACAAAGTACACCTTCGTCATTTATATCTACCTTAATAAAAAAACAAACAAAATAAGATAAACAGAGTCCCTCTGTCTTAAAAAAAATATTATATCTTATCGGTTTATTTAACTGAAACTTTATTTCATATGCTCGATTGTATTTTCTGGTTATTACTCCTCCCCCGCATCCGGGACCTTTGTTAAATCTTATAACTGAAATCCGTTGATTTCCTGAAATCGATGAAGTGATCAGTTGCACTAAAATTTTGTGCTGGCTTCCTCCTGCTTTGCACCCGACATGCTTTAGCAAAGACCACTTCCACACCAGAAAAAAAAAGTTAAAAAAAAATAAAATAAAATGGTATTTCACCGGCGCATTGCCGCTACTCTTCCGGCGTTTTCTAGCAGATTGTCGCCATCATATAATAAGTAAAAGCCCTGTTCGAAGTAACTCCCTTTCTTAACAGTCTCTTATGTCCCAACCTCTAATCTTTACACCCAATGACGGCCAGTTCTTTAGCAACAAGGCGGCTAATTCGTTCCGTTCAAGGTGGCTGTTGTATGGAGGACCAACTTCATTACTCATTTCCCAGAATTCTGAATAAGTTTAATGTTTGGTAGAAAATGTAACAGTTTTAAATCACTTATTTCATATTTTTATGCTATTATTCAGCTGTACGCGTAGTCGATAATCCAAAACATGTTTTTGGTGTCAAAGAGGGAAATAAATTGGCACATGAAGCTGAAGCATTTAGTTGTATGCATTAAATTGACGTCTTTAAAAAATAAAACAAAAACAAAAATAAAACAAAATTCAAAACCAATCGCGTAATTTTAACACGGCGTTAAATAAACGGCTTTTTGTGAAAATTCGTCGCCCCCATTTACCTTGTTCGTGTGATAAATAAGCATTTTTAAAAATCAGACAAGCTTGTGATCGTTTGAAGATTAATACAATATACCCTCGCCCTTTCTCGTGTTATAAGAACAGCCAGCAAGTCAGCTTACCTGACTTCAAACGCCAAATTTTGACAGCGTTGAGACTATGTATTATCTTGTAAAACCTGTATAATCTTTGTGTTGTATTTGATGATTGCACCTGGCAGTCATCAGATGGAGAACACAAATCCCCTGATCGATAATCAAGAATAATCCATGCTATTCCAAAATTCTGAAAATTTAGAATAAATAACGACAAATACATTTTTTAAGTCCTTGCCTACGCTATGCATAGAATTTTTTCCACACGAAGTAAATCATTGGTATGCACCTTCAGGTTTTACTTGTTTGACATCTATTTAAAGACAGGATTTCTGGAAGGCAAGGTTTCAAAGGAACCCCTTTTTTATATACAGTGGAATCCCGATTTTTCGAATACTCGATTTTTCAAAACTCCCGATTATTCGAACTAAAACTCGCTTCCCTTGGATTTGATTTCAGTCAATACCACCTTCGATTTTTCGAACTCCCGATTTTTCGAACCAATTTCCGTTTCCCTTGGAGGTTTGAAAAATCGGGATTCCACTGTATGCGTTTTGTCCAGAATACTGATATCCAATAAATCACTCGATCAAATTTTTTTAATGTGAAAACTGTTCGTTTAATGTCATTTTTCTTTTCTTTAGAATGTAAGCTTGAACAGCAGAATGTCATTTATAACTTTTTTATCCTTCTTTCCTCGCAAAAATATGAAAATTGTCCGTAACACGATAACGGTAAGGTTGGAATGAATAATGGTGAAGTGCTTGACTTATTTTCAGCGTTCACGGCTAAATCCAATAAACTACGCTGTGGTTTGAGCATAATGAATGATTCCTTTTTAAACTGACTTTAAGGTTAAATTCCTCAAATTGAGTTTCATACATTGTATAAGTAAAAATGACTCTGTTGTTTTTGAGTTTTTCTCACTATAGTTCAGAGATGCTGTGGCAAAAGGATGATCCGAGCTTCGCTTGTGTATTTTTGGAATCGATAATTTCTTATATGATTTTTCAGTGCCATAATCACATAATGGATCCTGGAGTGTAATTTATAGAAACTAAATTAAATCCCTAGCGCAATAACATACTCAGTTAGTTTGTTCACTATCTCGCATCTATTTTATGGGTTTCAGTTTAACAAGTAAAAGCTGTGCGAAATGTTGGAATACGCCTACAGTTTTAACATCAACGGTAAAAACTTGTCAATGATTTCCATTTCAAGAAAACCGATCTAAAAAATTCTGATTAACAGTGCAAAGTTTAATTACGAAAATAATTAAAGTCCCTGCTGTATTCATTTTGGCAGCACATTTTCACAAAATTGACGAATGAAGGAAATAAGAAAAGGTATTAGCTGTGTAGGCTATTTTTGGATTATTGTCAAATGCAGACAGACGCGCACAAATCACATTTATCTGCTTATCGCGCGAATAAATTGGAAGTTTATTCTCAGTTAGAAATTAATTGCATCTGTAAATCTCTTGTTTGCGTTATACGCTAATGAACACAAACGGAAAATCTTATTACCAGTTAAACAATGCGGTAAATATTAACACGTCAGTTAACTTCATTTCCTATGCCACAGTTTTTTAGTTAACGCATTTGAAAAGAAGACGTATGGACGAGATCACACGGAAAATTGATAGTCGTCGATTTCTTTATGCTAAGATCCGGTGCTATAACAAAAGTATATTCTTTACGAAATAATATTATTTACGTATCACCGTAAATAGGCTCAGAGATTTCTACATAATTTGGTGCCGTTATTTGGAAGCAATTTTGTGAAAACCCTCGTCTAAGAAAGACGAAGTCGCCACATAGAAAATTGGTAAAAGCGAGCAACAGGAACAAAATTTAATCCGTTTTGGGGTGAGTAAAATATTCGATTTAATGTGTTTCTTGGAATTTGTACCGCATTTTCAACATCCTTTAAATCATGCACTGGATTATAACAAAATGACCAGGGACAAACTGTACCTTCGGTAAATGTAATAAGGATTAGTGAGTAAGTCTTTAGCTACTCCCGTTCAACTAAGGTTTTTTCTTTCTTAATCATGACTTGATCATACGGTTTTTCCTCATGCAATATTAACTTTCTTATTTTTAATTTAGATTGAAATCGTACAAGTTAGATAGACATCTAGACAATATTAGACTAAGGCCGTTCATCAGGGTTGGCGTTCTGATTTGTGTCAGTTGGCATTCAAGAGATAACAGTACGAATTCAAAACGACTACTGAGCAAATACGCTTTTACAGAATTTCATTTGAAATGAATGCTTATTTTATGTTTGAGTTATTCGCTGATTCCTTCCCTTGAGTCAAACGATAACATTTTTTTTCACCAAAAAAGACATAGTGCTATTAAACTAACACTGTCAAACTGGTAAGTACAGAGTTTTCATCTGTCATCCGTTGAACGTTTTCAATTGAAGGCAGAATTTATACGTCGTATTCAAGACGCAACGAATCTAATTCTGGCTTATTCTACTTAATTTTAACCAACACACAAGAAACCGGTTGAATCGAACAGATTTTATGCCGTTCGACGTTAAACGTAGGTCCAAAATCCAAGTGATGACGCACAGATTATGAATTGTTTGCAGTCTTGCATTGCCATCTTAGTTAGTTCGTGATAGCTTTGCTTTATCTTTAAACTGTAGACTAGAATCTTAGTGCGGTCGAGTTCATAGGCGCGGAAAGCTGCAAGTAACTAAGATTAACTTGCTGTACCATGTTAATTCAAACAAACACTATCCTAAAAAAAAAGCTGTAATTGTAGTGATTTGAATCCAAACAATTCGGACGCGCGCGTTTAATTTTGGACGAAAAAAATTTAAATGTCCGTCCAAAATTTCTAGCGGTACGAAATTTTTAACGCCGAAAATTTTACATTGCTCTACTGATAAGACAGGCATTTTAATTTAGTGGTAATAACGTGTGAAAGGCAAAGGAAAAGATTTCTGATCTTTTTGTTAGACAAGTTCCAATAGCAAGACATATTTCGGGAACAGATCGAATGGAGATCGAAGTAAGGTTTGGTGTAAATATTAAGTATTTTCTCATTTTTTATGCGATTACTTTGAAAATTCAAGGTGATCTTAACGATTGAAAACGTTTAAAATGTTACAGTTTTCACCACCATATTTCACCCATATTATTTTTAAATTTATCTGGCGAATATGAATATGAGTTTTGGTCGAAATTAAGATAAGTACAAGTCATGCAGTTTCCAATTGATCACACTGTTTCCAATTGATTACACTGTCGAAAAATTTGTATGAATTTTGTTCAAAATCCCAATAAATTAGTCCACAAAATTATTCACCCGAAATAGAACGTCCGAAATTTCTAGTTTCTATATGAAAATGTAGGGGATACCATTCCCCCATAGTGATTCGAAAATGGAGCAAGCAGCCTTAAACTAGCTTGGTTTGACTGAAGAATTATCTCATCGCAATTGTTGCGACCAGTCTACTTAGCGCCGGACTGACTCCTCGACAGGATTTAAAGGAACAGTGTCTTGGCTGATATATCGTGTTTTCATGATTATCGCCAGGAGCTTGCTTTAAGCTTGCTTTGCTATCTTGAAATAGGAAGAAAAATCGCCAAAAGTGACGAAAGCAAAAAATAGTAACTAAAGAGACTGGCAAACAACGGCTAAAATGGTGAAAATTCCACCAGAATGGCAATTTTGATTTCTTGACCGCCTGTCACGAAATTAAATTTGATGAACTATAATCCACTTCCATCCTTAGAATCCTGCATTTTATCTCCAAACTAATACTTCTGTTTTGCTCTATAGAATCTTTTTATCCAATTAAGTCGTATATTTGGTGGCATAAATTGGCAATATAAAATGGAAATAAGATAAGCGAAATTTTGTTCCTTTGGCGGGAGAGTGTTCTGTTAAATGCCTGGATAAGTCAGACAACAGTGACAGACTTGATTTGCTTATTTTCTCATTAGTAACTTTGGGAACATTTCTTTTTTCAGAGGATAATAATGAAGTACAGCGTCATATCTGTCGTCTTGGTTGTTCTCCTTCTATCATCAACTTTCCTTTACAACGTGGAAAGTTCTGCTAAGAGTCGCTTCTTTAGATTCGGTCGAACGATTGGTCAAAGAAGGCTTAGAAGTCGATCCGGGTCCCGAAAGGTGCAAAAAGATGAATCGTTTATGCCATTCAACCAACGGAAAACCGGATTATTAAGCGGATTATTAAGCGTGGATAATAAGTGGTAAGAAATAGAACAATAATAGACAATAACGTCCTATCTGATCAGATGGTGTTAAGGGGATAAAGGTGTATCCATATAGCTCAACTACGGTGGCCGAAAGTGGCCAGCAAAAGCAAAAGTCAGAATCGAAAGTCGATTTAGCAAATGTTAACGTAGAATGTCAAAAGCTCAGAATCGAAAGTCGATTTGGCAAAGTGAAAACGCACTTTTCACTTGGGAATATATGAGTTCTTACTTCTCAATTTTGAACCTTGTTCAACTGCATATCGACTGGGGAAATTGATTCGTTAAATCGAGGGTTCGTTATATCGAAAACCTCGTTATAACGAATTTGCGGAAAAAAAATGTTCGTTACTGATCGAGGAATAGTTAATAATTGTTTTGTAACGGTGATGCGTATTTCCGGATCTTCATATAGCATTTGCATTTTATTGGCTGTATGAAGCTACAGCACACTGTAAATATAACTACGACACTGGAAAACTGCACAGGTTACCTTTGCCCTATAGCACACCCTGCAGCCGGTCTGTTCCGCATTTATCTTTTGTCGCGCCTTGACATATATTCGTTATATCGGGGTAGATTTGACGTTTGGGCTTCCGGATTGTGCTCGTTATAACGAGGATTCCGTTGTATCTGTTACATACATTTTACTTGTAATTTTGCCGGGATGAAGAATATCGTTCGTTATACCGAGGACTTCGTTATATAGAGGTTCGTTAAATCGAGGTTTCACTGTATAATGCCTGTAGATAGAATATTATATGGAAAGATCCACGATGGTTTTCTGTGCTATTGTCATGCATTTTACACATGAGCCTTTGGCTCGGATATGGCTCGGATATGGCTTGGATATGGAGGGCGTCCTCCTTCCACGCTTTGACATTATTATTATTATTAGTAGTAGTAGTAGTAGTAGTAGTAGTAGTAGTAGTAGTAGTAGTAGTAGTAGTAGTAGCAGCAGCAGCAGCAGCAGCAACAGTAGTAGTAGTAGTAGTAGTAGTAGTAGTAGTAGTAGTAGTAGTAGTAATTATAGTAGTAGTGGTGGTGGTGGTGGTGGTGGTGGTGGTGGTGGTGGTGGTGGTGGTGGTGGTGGTGGTGGTGGTGGTGGTGGTGGTGGTGGTGGTGGTGGTGGTGGTAGTAGTAGTAGTAGTAGTAGAAAGAGAAAGGCAAATCGCAAAAGATATCAGCTCCTTGGATAACTTCAATAAGAAGTGATCTCGATTAAAAAACGCCCCTCTATAAACTCTTTAAACTCATAAACAAATGAATTATTGCAAGGAAGTGAAACGTAGGCGGCGCTCTGCAGTTTTATATATGTTGATTGTTTTTGTTTCGGAAGTACTAGTGTGTGTACTAGGCATGCGTGTGTAAGTAAGTAAGTAAGTAAGTAAGTAAATAAGTAAGTAATATATGATCGATTGTAAAAACAGAGGAATGTATTTGAAAAAGAAAGACTAGCTTGTAAACGTTATAAAAAAAACTATATATTTTTGCTAGATGCATTTTCATACACTTTATGTATATTATTATGTTTTTGTATTTTGTGTGATTAAAATAAAAGTTTAAGAAAAAAAAGTAGTAGTGGTGGTGGTGGTGGTGGTGGTGGTGGTGGTGGTGGTGGTGGCGGCGGCGGCGGCGGCGACGGCGACGGCGGCGGCGGCGGTGGCGGTGGTGGTGGCGGTGGTGGTGGTGGTGGTGGTGGTGGTGGTGGTGGTGGTAGTAGTAGTAGTAGTAGTAGCCTGAACACAATCTGAATTTTTGTATTCAATCTCTTTCAGATTAACACCAACGTCAACTTTGCTGCAGAATGTAGAAGTTAGAAACCGTGCCAGCAACCGGTCATGAACTGTTTGTTATGTTTAAGCCAAATGAGCTGTTAAATACGCGAAAGAAATAATAAATCTGTTTTGTTCATATATGTTTGCTTGTATTTGGCAATGTATTTCCTAGTGTTTCCTTTATAAAATGTCCCATGATATGCGCACTGGTGACGTAGGCTGTGTACATAAAGGCGGTATAATGAACTCGGTCTAGCCAATCACAACGCGTTCAATTTCTTTGAACATTTTATAATCATGTTAGACAATGCCAAGTAGAAGTCGATGGTTTCTGTCCTGAAGGACCTACAAAGTAGCTTTAACAAGATAAGCCGATGCCCTTCGGACTTGTCGTTTTATTCGTTACTGTCAAAGTGGTAATGTTGTTTGTATATTGTCTTTTAAGAGTTAAGCGGTATCGAAAAAATTGAATCCTGTGTTTGTTCATTTTAAAAGTGCAATGTTAGGGAGGTTACGCGTCGTTTGGTCAAACTGCATTAAACAGTGCGCGGAATAGTGTTAGAACAACAAGAAAATACTGGTTCGTTCCGTTTTGCCAAACACCAGGACAGTTTATTATTATTATTATTATTATTTCATTGCACTGGTACTGCTCACACAACTGGTTCTAAATACTTAAAGGTTTTCACAAAGATATTTATGATGACATTGAAAAGAATAAAAAAACAGTTACTCGAGGCAAGGCAATGTTGTTCGGAAAACCAACAACAACAAATTGCAGATTTCTGTTGGCAAAACTTTAAAAGCATTAAAAATCGTATTATGACAATGAACAAAAGGAGGCAAAATCTCTTGCATTTGACTATAAAATTCACAATCCTCCTTTAGGTAAGAGCTCATTTAAATAATATACTCTCGTTGAATTGACAAAAAAGAACTAGAAGAAATTAGATGTTCCAAACCGTTTAAATGACAAAGACTACATTTTCATTTTTTGTACTTTTAATCTACTATCTCATAATTGCAATTCAGTAATTAGTATGATATGACAGCTTCATTTCTGCCGTTTGTCGTAGTTTCTTTAAATTCTGGTTCTTCATTTGGCCCATCACTTGCGTCATACCTAGAAAAAAATAAGAATGTAAGCGGGATTACTAAAAGAACCGATCATCGCACAACCCTTATATTTAAATTTTCAAGCAAATATATTAGTGTTATTTTTTGTTTTCGATTGTTGTCGTTCTGCCGTCCAACGACCTGTAAACTACGTCGTGAATTTCAAAGTCTGACATTTTGAAAACAAACAAATGTTTAAAAATGATCTTTACTGAATCAAATTTAAAAACCAATGTAAAGAAACTTAAATGAATCGTGCAGCGAGTGTTGATTATAATCCTGCCTTTTGAGTTCGCCGCTATTCTTCGTTTTCACCTGTAGTCATTAAAATTCTATAGAAATCTATAGAAACAGTTTATTGTACACGGCTCTTCTATTAGCGTGTCAGTTTCTTCACATCAACAATCGCCGGGCTTCAAGTCGTTTCATTTGCCATTTCCAATCTCTGGTGTTGATCTCAAAGCCAGAGAAAGAAACTGCTTACGTTGGTAAAAAAAAACGATCTAGTATACTAGCAGATCGAGAAACACCTTCGTTCTTCACAGAAAAATCGATTTTTCAAGAAATGTGACGGGGACTCTCAGCAGGGTACCTTTTAAGGTGACAGCTGTAATGTTTTATGCTGACATTAAAAGGTTCTGTCACACTGTTCCGGGCGCCATGCTTGTTTCGACCACCATTATCGAAGCGTCAGAAGAAGAAGAGAGATATGAAAATCGAACTTTTATATCTTTGCACACCCGCTACCATACCTTTACGTTCCACCTATAATGTTCAATATCTGAATGTTCTTATATATATAGCGGAATCTTTCAGATTATCTTCAAAGAGAGTGGTTGACGGGATCCTGGTTTGAGTTAAGTTGATGTTATCAGTGCTGAGATTTAGTTATTTGACTCTCGTGGATAAAAATATCATATGCTGTCTGTCAATGCCTTGAGCGAAACATATCAATAAAATGGTTCACTAAAATGTCCTTCGCATCTCCATTTCAAATATTTTATTATTCCTCCCACCCCATCTCCCCCGCAACACACATACCTTTTGCCCACAGTTGTAGCTCAGCTTCAAAAGTGTTCAGCATCAGCTATATGCATATGTCAAATAGTTTACGGCGTCAGAATGAACAATGCCGACATCCAACTTATATCTCATCCACCATTTAGCCTTTACCCCTTTAATTGCTAAGACAGCCAAAAATCAAAATTTAAGGAAAAACTCTAAATTCCATATCTTGATATTGAAAAACGAATGCTACCGTGCAAAAGTACTGCCAAAGAGGTTTCATTTGAATGGTCACACCATAGGATTTCATCCACAGACTCCAAAGTTAGAACTTCACTGCATGTCTCTATAACTAAATTTGGAAGTGAAAGGTTTATAGTTGACCTTCCCAGTACTTCCTATCAGTAAAAATCACAATAAAACGTAACCAAGTGATAGGTCTGGATCGGCAAAGCGTGTTTTCAGTCGTTTTGTGTCTATTTATTTTGGCGTTATATCATTGATAAAACCGGTTTTGGTTTTAATATCAATTTTTATGACTATAGTACACATACCTCAATTTCTCAATGTTTCTAGCATCTAGCGAAGGTTCAGCCCAATCGTTGTTGAAATCAAGCATTCCTCCGGCTGCCAGGGCTTCTCTGACTCTTTTTGGGGAGTTACTTTTGTAAGAGATGCTGCGGCCAAATCGAGGAACACGCGATAAGCCGGTTACATCGCAAACAAGCGTAGCAAAGGTTACTAGCAGTATAACAAGAGTCGTGGAAGTCAACAGTTTCATTCTTGTGGATCCGCCAAAATAGAGTTTCCAACAATGAGAAGGAAGAAATGAACATATATTAGAGCAAAATCGGCCTACCTGTATTGGTCGGCATAACGCAATTTAACACCATTCCAAAAATTAAAGCTTTTAGCATGACTATAAGACAATGTAAACAACCGGGGATAGGTATCATCCACATTTTGCGAATAATAAAGCTTTTTTACCGTTTTGTCGCCAATTAATTTCTCCATGAACCTGGATGTTAGAATCCTTAAACTCGACAACATACATTCCAAAAAAAGAGAAGGAAATTTTTGGAATAGAGGTCGATCTATATATTTATCGAAAAAAAATTAATGAAGCAACCTACCTTAAGTTGTTTGAAAAATGTCTTAATATTCCTTATCTGTCGTTTTTATTCTCTTCGGGGCTTAGCTTTGTGCTCGATGTACCTGCCTGTTAGTTTTCCAGAGAAGCAAATTTTGTGGTGGCGATTTATACCCTGAGAACAGTCTGACACGCAAGGGATGAATCTTTTAAAATATCATATCAAGCTTTCACTTACATCCTATGGCTTTTGATGGCGGCAGAATGGCAACAAGCTGAGCCTAAAGAGGGTAACTCCCACGTACTTTCGTCGGATGAAATAAAAGTTATTTCGATATCGGGTGGTTTAAAACGTTTCCAGCAGTGTTCGACTGCGGCATGATCCTACGCATCGCTGAACCACTTAAGCCTTTGGGCTTTCAAGGATCAGATTCAGCTTTTATCTTGCGTGGCTAATTATATGAATTTCCTATTCCACTCAGTCTCCTAAGTTTTTTAAAAAATACGTTTTGCGTTGTTCTCAAGATCAAACTATCTACTCATGCATCGAAAAAAAAATGTTTTGCTTCTTTAGATTATTGTATTGTAAACAAGCCAAGCCGACTGATAAAAAGGAAAAATTTAAATTAAAAAGATAAAAAAAAAAAAACAGAAAATCTGTCGCATTACTATTATTACTTTTTTGCATCAATCCACTCTACTGGAGAATAACAATTACTTAGATCATACTTCAATGTGCTTTTCAATATCTTCAAACCAGATTTTTATATGCATAAAGCTAGGTTTTCTAGTAGATGAAGTTGTAATTTCAGATAAGATTGTTAATACCAGAACAGATTTGTATTCTTAGGCGTTTTTAAGAACACCCTATTCATTAATAAACTTCAAGAGGCCAAACACAATAAAACAGCCTTGCTTATGCTCTTTTAAAGATAAGATTTTCATTTCGACTTTTTTTAATTCAACCCTGGGCACTAGCTCTATCTTTTAGATAATTAGAAACGGCCGTCATTTTCCGGTAAATTTATGAATACAGCAAGTTGTCGCATTAATTGCCTTTTTCAATCTGATAAAAGACAACTGCTGCAGCGAAATGAATCCTTTACTGGCTGATTTCATCCATTAACAGCAAGGTATGTTATCTTCATTTGAATAGGCTCATATTTTCTTCTCCACAAAAAAAAAACATCAAGTGGAAAAGTTGATTTGAGATTTAGGAGTAACACGTACAGAAATGTGATGATAAGTTGCTGTTACACTCTGACCATTAAACATTTATGTCCTTTTTTAATGTATGAATTAATGTCTGAATTCAGACTTTGACATTACATTTCATCTCTTTATTAATTGCCACCAAACAAATTTTCTTTAATGACTACGTATTTATGTTGCGGCTTTCAATAATTTTCCTTTTATGAAAAAAATGTTTTTCTTTCATGATTTTTTTTCATCGTTTATTTCTGTGAAATAAACGTTGTTTGTGTAATACATGTAATTGCTTAATTAAAAATATCTAAAACTCCTTGGCTATGCCGAATTTCCATTTTCACATTAAGCGGATCCATTTTGACTAACCAAGATAAGTGTGGAACATTTATCCATCAAAAAATGTTTTGAAGCTGCATTTTTTTTAAATGCTACTCCTTTTTAACTCGTGAATACAAGAAAGCGTTGAAAGACGCTCGATCGTTCGATGGGCTGTAAACGATTCTTGTTTTATTTCGGGCATTTTCCCTTCAGTAGAATATAGTTCATATCTTTAGATTCTGTTGAAGTATCTTAATGTGGATTTTAACTATGCTTGCCGTTAATTGTTGGAGAACGCTAAGTTGGAGCCAGTGGTGTCCATCCCAAGGTACCTACGTGAAAATAAAACTGTTTTTGGCACATTTTGCTACAGAGCTTAACACGTATAGTTGTGCACTGATATATAGGAAAATTTGGTTTTATCCTGACTGGGTTGATAAGGTAATCTGACATTAACCAACGCCAGCCCTTCAATTCGTCAAAGCAAAGGGCTAGCGCTCTAAACATCACCTTTTTACGGTGGCCAAAACCTCTTCCCCACCGATGCAGCGCCACAGTTTCTTTAGAAACCAACTCCTTTATTCATTTACAATTACATTTATTTATTTCTCCAAACCTTAGCAGATGATAATACTTAAATTAAGTCACATTGTAAAAGAGGAAGGAGAGGAGAGGGGCACGTCCAGATAAACTAATATTGTGCCCCTTAAGTTACGTCAACAAAAAAGGAAAACTTATAAAACTAGCTCGGTGAATTGTCAAAGAGAATGTTTCATTAGTATTGAGCAAGGTACCAGCATAAAAGTGCTTTTTTAAACATCTTTTTAGATGGTTTGTCTCTGATTAATTGTGGAATACTATTTCAAAAAAATCTTCCAATAACGCTCGGGCAGAATCTCCTGAGATTAGTTCGAAATGAGGGTATGATTAGATTAGATGATGCACTGCGGATATTGTAGTTATGTAGATCAGATACTAGTGAAACTGGTATATTAGGAAACTTTTCATTGTGGAAATAATCATAAAAAAGCATACATGTGTTCAGTTTAACATCTGATATACAGACCTCACACGATGTTAATAGCTGTGCCTTAAAGTGGGTGACCGAAGCATCGCGCTAAATAGATCTATACTAAAAATAAAACTGATTTTCAAAATAGAATTGATTCACAGGCTTACTACAAAAGACTCATAGACTCGCCAAATCATGGACTCTTGAAAATACCCGAATATACTTTATAAAACAATTTCAATTCTCTAGGGTAATGATTAATATATACTCAAAACTGAACTTTATTATTCGAAGAATTATAGGTAAGAATTGTTATGAATTATAAGCAAACTACCGATGAACGACTGAGTCAGTGGTAATTTAAATTTATCAGGTTTAAAGAAAATTCACAATTTGCAAGCCTAACTTTTTTTCTTCCTTTCTTTCTTTCTTTTTTTGGGGGGAGTGTAGGGGGGAGGGCTTTCTGTGCAACTTCGTATTTTTTTACCGCTGCGAAGGCTCGCGTTTTGTTTGGTATTGTAATATTTGTGTTATGTTATGATAGGAAATGTTCCAGTCCGGGGAGCTTTCTGCTGCTTTCCGTCGGGCGTGTATTCCGGATCTTCCAGAACATTTAAGACGTGTCTTGATAATTTCACGAATTGAAATTGTTAAAGATGTAAATAAATTAAGGTGTGCACTTTGTCGAGTAAGCGTCCAGCAATTTTTGGCTTAAAGGAGCTGGGATTTTGACGTTTTTGGATCAAACTGCCACAAGTTAAAACTAAGTCCTTTGTTAAATACGAAATGCATATAGACCACTTAGAGAAAGATGCCAATTGAATTTCGAAAAGAAAATAATTAAACACGGTGGTCTAGTCGTTAGCGCTTCGGACTTTCAACCTGAAGATCGGTGGTTCGAGCCTGGTCTCTGCCATCGGTTTGTTTCCTTAGGCAAGAAACTTTGCTCCACGTTGTCTCTCTCCACCCAGGCGTATTAATGGATACCGGCGACATACTGTTAGGGGTAACCTTGCGATGGACTAGTATCCCATCTATGGGGGAGTAGTAATACTCTCAGTCGTTTCATGCTACAGAAATCGGGTTAAGCTCCGGCACTTGTGAGCCACTGGCCTTGTGAAGACTTACCTTTTGCAAACACGAAATGCATATAGAACACTTAAAGGAAGATATCAAGTGAACTTCGAAGAGAAAATAAACCATAATAAGAGTTTTAGCGAGTTTGCCGAGACACAATGCGATAAACTTGAAAAAATTGGCCCAATTTTTAAAAGTTGCAATCCATTTCCATCTGCAGCCCAAGACAATTATCTTTTACTCTTAGAGCACTAGTAGAGTAATTTTAACCAAACTACTGTAGATCATTATTTTTGGGTTTCCACAGATCTAAATGTCTTTAATTTGTTTTTTTTAAAGTAACACTAAAAGTTAAGCATTGTTAAGACCCATGAACACGATCGAATTTTCTTTGACAAATTTTATTATAAAACGTTATTTTGCTCGTGTAGATGTATACGAGAATATTGCTTATTAACAAATGTCTTTGCTGAAAAACTGGCATTCTAGTTTTTTTGTGTCAAAGAAAAATTTGTCATACATGTATCTGAAATTGGCTCGTGTTGATGGCTCGTCAAAGAAAACTTTGTCGATTCCATGTGTTTTTTCTAGCCCCTATGGCGGCTCACCGCGTGTTTTAGCCAGTTTAGGAAATTTTTCTGTTTTTAAAAGCATTAGAACTATCTAGAATATACGAATTCCAACCCATAAACTATTTTTGCATCCCCTCTTTGTGGCTGCACTTCGTAATAAAAGTACCGCTGTCTGCCCAACAGCATCAATTAAGCAAGTAACCCTTGCTTAAAAAAGGAGCCATTTATATTTCAACATTTTTTTTTTCGCTTTCGTTATGTAGTTTCAATAATATATTTTTAATAACAAACCATGTGCATTCTTATGACACTAGAAGTTCGGGGCTCTTTTACTTACCTTATTGCAGAACAAATATAAGAAAGTTTTCGATCTGTTTCCAAGGTCCTAAATTCTTTAATTCTCTTAGCTTTGAAATTCAAAATGCTACAAGCATCGCCTCTTTTACTTCTAAACTGAAAGCATTCCTCTTATCGTAAACATTTTTTTCTTTGTTTTTTCTTTCCACTTTGCGTTTTTAGCCTAACTATGCTTAAAACAAATATATAATATATAAATGTTCATTGTTGGTAGCTTTGCCATAGATCTGACGTTATATTCTTTTAATAATTAGTTGATTATAATATATTGAGGGAGCCTATTTATTTATAAGCCCAGTGGTTTCTTTTGGGCTTCCTTGCTCTTGAATTTTATATTTATTTACTGTAACTGTTTACAATATAAAGCAATAAACTAAACTTGAAACTTGAAGCTTTTCGGCGTTTTCGTTTTGGGGGCGTGTTGTGCTCCAGATATTTGGCGACTTTTATCAGCTTTTTTCTCTACTACAGTTTTATCAGGCTAATTGCTCATCGGCTGGCGCGACTAGGGTAACTGTTGAAAATTTTGAAAATACGCATGCAAATTAATTCTTATTGCTCTTGGCGCCATGTAATAACTTCATCGCTGCTACTATATATAATTTATGATAGTTAAGAAATGAAACCAATTTTGCATGCCTGATATTAACTTCTTTAGCCTGAAATTTCAATAACAAGGGAAATTGATAGGATAGCCACACAGTTGTTTTAACTAATTATTGGTCTTTTAACCCAAAATACAAAACGTTTGCTTTAGAAAAATATAGCTTTTTCTGTTGCCTACCAAGAAACGCTATTGTTTTCATATTGTCTTCTTCAAACAAAGAAGTATATACACAATGAAATGTCGGTGTTGATTAAAGAGTAAGGAGCCTACGCAAACCAGCCATTCCCCGGGGGGGGGGGGGGGGGGGGGGGAGGTACTCAACAAAGTTTTGTACGGGTATGCTCCGCCCCGAGGTCCAAACCCTTACCCTTTCATATACCGTTTTTGACAGAAAAGGTACCCCCTTCATATACCTTCATTGAAAATGGTACCTCTTTCATATACCTTTCATTGAAAATGGTATCCCTTTCATACAGCCTTTATGTGCGTCTGTTTGATACATTTCAAAAGGCCCTTTTTTTATACTTAAATGGCAGTTTTCCCTACCTTTTTATGCTTCAACTCGTGTTTTCGCTAACATTTCCTATTCTTCGTGAAATCCCTACCCTTTCACATACTCCAACTCGTGAAATCCCGACACTTTCATATACCTCTAGCTTCAAAAAGGTACCCCTTTCGGGCGGAGCATCCCCGTATAGCCCATTATAGGGAGTACCCCCCCCCCCACCCCCCCCCCCCCCCCCCCCCCCCCCCCCCCCCCCCCCCCCGGGAGCCATTCCCGACCACCAATGAGGTCTGGGACCGGACCTAAGGTAATTATGACTTTTTATTTTTAACTGTAAAAACCATGTCTGAGCGTTGTTTTAGTGATACTGCAATTTTCATTAACCATGTTTCCAAAAAATCAGGTATAAACAATGCCGACACCATAGCATGGTCAAAACAGAGTGAGGAATTACAAGCAAAGCGAGTAATTCCGCAACTGTTTTAAAAATGTTATGGCGTCAAATATTGTTTAACAGAGGAGTATAATGGTCAACTAAAATCTATTTGCTTTTTACCATAACAAACACATTTTACTTGGAACTTTCATGTTCAATTTGCGCATTGAAACTTTGATCGTCACGGAAACGTTTGGCCGAAAAAAGACAGAGAAAGCAGCTTTATCTTGCAAACTAAACTCGCTGAATTTCTTCTTGAAGCCAAAATCATTTCTTTTCCCACGGGTGGCGTGATCAATGACGTCATACATGATTTGAACTCTTATAAACAATAGCTCTCGCCAATGAACGCGCGGGAAAAATAAAAGTTATGGTAAAAATAGATATGTATTTATATACTATTAGTCCGTTCTGTTGTTGCTTGTTTCCATATTTTTTTAAAAAAAAAAAAGACATCTCGTGTGTCATTGTGAGAGAATTTTATTAAGAACAAGAAGATATTTGTGACTTCGGAATTTTTTCATTCCCCTCCTTATACTTCCTACAATTCGTTAAAGCCCCGGCTACACGTTCTAACATTGTTATGTAACATTTGTTGGTTCGACAATGTTAGAACGTGTAGCTAGCATGTTAGATGATGTTTGACTGATATTTTTTTTTGTTGGAAGAATGTTTTGATTTCGATCAAACATATCTTCCAACAAAAAATGTTAGTCAAACATCATCTAACATGTCGGCTACACGTTTTAACCCTGGTTAAACCAACAAATGTTATATAACAATGTGAGTACGTGTAGCCGGCGCTTACGATCAAGCTAATTTGCCGAATTAATAATACCTGATGTCATGTTACTAGAAAACAAGTTTTGTTTTGGAGGGTGACAATTAACCGTCTTGCGACTGACAAACATGTGGCCCACGGATTCAGAATCGAATTGGAATTTGGAAACGTTGATTTTTGAGGAGGGAGGAAAAACCGTAGGATCCGTTTAAAAAAAATCCCTATGAACAATGATGAGAACAAACACAAAACAGAAACACAACCCACATATGACACCGAGTCGTGGAACCGAACCCGGGCCACATGCATTGTTGGGAGGCGAGCGCTCGCTTTGTTTTTAAATTAGTGTCACACCGGTAAAGTACATGTAGCAGTAGCCAAGAAGAGGTAGGAACATCTCGCTACAATTGTTTATTTTATTAAGGGACTTAATTTCAGCTTTATGAACTTCTAATTGAGAATTAATAATTTTAAGCGGAATATTTCTTCACTTTATTAGAACATCAATTTCGGTAAGCAGTATGAAAGGGGAAGAGCAACAAGAAAATTATATTACATTGTCCTCCATGACTTCATCGTCATTAAAATTTCCAGCTTTGTTCGTGGAAAGTTGTCCTGTCAATTGCTCCGTTGTGGTTTGTCTACCAATCAAAGATCGACAGCAAAATGGAGTACATGCTGGAGCGCAGAATGAAGGGCAGGACATCGGGCACTGTGGAGGCAGGATTTGCTCAGGATAATGGCTGGGTACCGGACAGATTGATGGATATGGTAGAGATGGCGAAATGGAGCAAGAAGAGATTCCGCATGGATAGGAGCAAGGATACATGGAACCCGTACAAGGTGGTATGGAACATACTGAAATAAAATAAAAAATGTGCTAAATCTATTGTATCTTTCCAAACGAAGAGCACATTATTTCAAAACGTTTCAGCCCTGATTTGTTTTTCAAGGATCAGCTTTTAGTTCCTCCAACTCTTCTAAAATGGTGATGTAAAATAGTTGTGAACAACGAGAATTTCTAAATACCCAGTCGTAATTGTTACTTAATGCCATCATGATGTCGTCGAACCTACTAATACCGACAGAAAGGGGGAAGACTCCATCCGTATTTTATTAAACTTCAGTGAAAAAGGATTTCTCGCACCGGCGGAAAAATCATATCTCGACACAAGTGAAGATATCAGTTTTATCTTTACTGTGAAGAGTGAAGATATCAGTTTTATCTCCACTGTGAAGAGTGAAGAGATCAGTTTTATCTCCACTGTAAAGAGTGAAGATAAAACTGATATCTTCACTGTGAAGAGTGAAGATATTAATATATATCGCTTTCCGTTAGCTACCACGTTTGCCCCTACTAAATCTTCGGAACTTCCTCAGAAATCTTCGCCAATCTTCGGCAATCTTCGGAAAATTTCAGAAAATGATCGGAAACTTACGTATACCCTTATAAGTGCCGCTTATATACTGAAACAAAATAAATGTGGCTGCTTGGAGATAAGAAATTTATCTTCTCGTGTTTAACTCGATATCTAACTCATTCGCTACGCTCACTCGAGTTGAACATCGAAGAGAAATTTCATATATGAAGTATTTATCTTCTATATGTCCCATTACTGATTCAAATGATGCTCAAACCTGCTTTAATGATGTTGTTGGCTCCAAGACCAACAACGAATTTCTTCAAGTGTTGTCCTTGGAAAGTAAATTGAAGCGAGATTAACACCATTGAAGAGCTGAAATATGGAAACTTACATAATTAACGAAATCAACTTCAAATTAATTAAAATAAACGATGTGATGGAATAGCATCACATCCACTAAGGTGCAGTAAACGATCGACAAACATCGATCGAGAGAAAACACCCACCCCACTCTTCACTTAACTTCCTCCGCCCGACAAAAATTCTTAAATAAAAAAGAACAATTTTGAAGTTTAAGTTGACTTAAATAAATGTCTTCATTTAAGCATTATTTAGGATTCCTTAAATGCGTCTTAAATCTCAATTGAGATTTAAATGTTTAATTTTTCATTAAACCTACATTAAATTTGAGTGGCTCAAACCTAAACTTAAATTTACTAAACTTGTGTTAAAGTCGAGATTAAGTCATGTTTAATCGCACTTAAATTAGGCCATTCCGCCTTGTGCCAGAATGTACTGGCGCGTCCTGTGTTAAGATCCTGCAATGGAACCAAACAGTTTTTTCCTTGATCAAATGGGTATTCTTCTTCCTTAATAGTGGTTGAAAAGGTCTTTTTTTAGTTAAGCTGCGCTTTCGAAAACTTATACCCAGAGACACCTTACTTAAGCTTTACAGAGCGTACATTTTACCACATTTTTACTATTGCTTTTCTGTCTGGCATTTTTGTGGCATGGGGCGCCCAATACTGATAAGCTAGAAGCGTTAAATAAGAGAATACTTAAATTTATATTTGGTGATTACTCGTCCCCATACAGCAGTCTTCCCACTAAAGCCTGGTTCACACTAGCGACATAACGACATAACGGCGAGGTCACGCAAATTCAAAACACGACTTATATCGATGTTTTATGTCACCAGTGTGAACAACACAACATAACGACATAATAGGAACATAATAACATGGACATAACGACAAAAGGAAAAAACTGATCTTTTTTTATGTCATTATGTCCATGTTCTTATGTCGTTATGTCGCTAATGTGAACCAGGCTTAAAGTCTACTCTACTTCTTTATGTAATAGGCGCGTTCAAAATTTCCTTATATTATTATATTTATAAGAGCCTGTTTTTCACTCATTTTCCTGCTTATATGAAAAATATGTTTTCACTTCAGTCTTCTCCTTATGATCTTTGCGGCAATTATATATCTGTCACTTAGTAAACCTAGAACAACTAGCTATGGCCTTAATTCGTTTTCCCATTTCTCAGCTAAACTGTGGAATGCGCTGCCTGATTCTATCCCTACTAGTGTATTTACAGACTTTAGAAGGAAAATCCAGGGTTGTAACTTTGTGTAGTTGCAGTTCGCTTAGCTGAATGAATTTCTAATGATATTAATTTATTTGTAAATTAAATACTATATATATACTATATATAAATACTATATATATTAGAAGTACAATGTATTTTTTTTGTTACTTTCATGTTCTCGAAGATATTAGGTTCTGTATAAGCTACTCTGCAATTCGAGAGGAAATAAGGTTTATGTATGTATGTATGTATGTGTGTATGTATGTATGTATGTATGTATGTACTATGTAATGACTGTGTGAATCTTTTCACTGGAAAGCGGATTATGTACAGATCAGTACTTTGCTGATGGTTCCGATCTTATTTAAATTCCTTTATGCTTACCAAAAGAACCAACGACTTCGCTATTCACGAATACCACAAACCAGATGAACTGAAATGAAGCTTGGAGAATCATCATTGACGGACCAGTCTGAAAGAGAACTGACAACACACTTTGCATCATTTGCTAGCTTCATAAAAATGTTTACTATGACGCATATATCGCTAGCACAAGTTGATCCCAAGATAAGTACAATAAAAAAATATTGTTTTGTAAAATATTGAAGTCCCACAGGGAATATACGAAAACTCAAACCGTTTAAGGCAACCACGGCCACCCGTTTAGATCTTAGACAGACTCTATAGTTCAAACAACATGATACACGAGTTAATGTTTTGCACTCTGTTGTGAGAGAAAGGATAAGAACAAGACTGGAATGTTAAATAGAAACCAAAATAAGGTAAAATATCAAGGGAGAATTGTCCGTGTTTTAAACGTCTCCTGGTCATATATTTTTCATTATAAAAAATGGTGCTTGAAATACGGATCGTTCACTGAACTGATTTAGCTCTATATATTAATATTATTATGGTATCAGTCATAACAAGCTATATACATATACTTACCGTTTCCGTTTTAGCTGTCCTTAAACCAACACAACAGAATTTACCGATGTTTCCAAATCTTATAATTTTACAAACAATTTATATTTAATTTTATAGTCCAACCTGTAGCGCATGGTCCTTACTGGCAATTGGATCTTCTTGACATGCCATAGGCAACAAGGTGATAAATACAAGAAACAAGTGATTTCCTTATTTCACAATCGTTTAAGAAATCTGCTACAAGCTATGATTCGTATCTCCGCTTTCAATCTTTCTGTTGCTAAAACAAAATACACATTTGATAGTTTTGACGCCTTGTCTAGTAAGCTAATCTAGATATAAAATGAAGAGTTATCGCAAGAATTTGCAGCGTGTTCGAGTGGTTAGAACGCCGGACTTGAGTCCCGAGTTGAAGTCTCGCTCTGACCACTAGCTGAAGTTGTTTACGGTAGACCCGAGTTCAACTCCTTCACCATTTTATTTAAATGCTTGGCCCTACTACATGTACCACTTGTGCTATGAACACTTACCAAGGGTAAATAAAGGTCATAATATATATTGATTATTTTATTTTTATTTATTCGGGCCGCACTGTAAATCGTAAGAAATTAGTTCTGGTTAGTGCTACCAAGGTATAGTATAGGATAACAAAAAAGGAATAACATAAAATAGCTACTAAATAATTTACAGCTACACGACTGTATAACAGCGGGTTTTTCGCTGCAATCTGTTCCAGGGAAGGAAATGATAAATCTAACTTTGGATGATTCGAAAAGTAGTGGCTTTTTACTATAATTTTCTTTTTCGATTGTGGTTTTAAGAAATTGGAAACCCCCAAAAAGGGAATTTGCAGTGGCATAGGGTGGCTTTGCACTGGCCTTCGATGCCTCTCAAGTCAAACGTATATTCCACGTGTTATAACCGGATGCAGGTACTGCAAGAGTGATGTCCCTAACCACACGTTTGATTCACCATTCCTTCGGAAAACAGCAAAATTAAATAAATGTTTTCTGATGAAAAAAAAATCGGTACCTTCCCTCCATGTAACCAGTCCTTAAATATGAAGGGGGTTGGCGGGAGGAAGGGGGGGGGGGGGGGGGGGGGGGGGGGGGGGTTCATAATTATTGTTACAACTGGAGTACTGTAAAATATTAATAGCGGAGCTTTCGCGAGCTGAAGGCCCGCTGTGGAGTCCCGTACTCATAAAACCAAGAACCTATGCCCATCATTTTTCACGGAATGTTTCGCAAGCGCGTCGGTCCGTGCGCCGCCCGCTGCCCGCCGTTGGGCAAGGCTAGCTCTCGCGCGCGTATGACGTCGCAAAACATGCGCGTATGACGCCACACAACATCCGGGATCTTAGCAATTTTGAAACCAAAGCGAGGCTTTATTTTATCGCGCGGCTACACGGCCGATGTCACGTTAGCTGCAGTGAAAACTGTCTCTTGTGTTGTGCAAAGTCGTTTTTTAGGCCTGCATTTTTTCGCGGTTTGCTACTCAAGACAGGGATACTAATTAAGGGATACTCAGAAGCCGCTACAGTGGAAGAGCTTTCAGGGATAAAATCTTGCTTCGAGGAACTTCATACGTTTTTTATCAATGCGGGGCAATATTTCAGAACCGAAGAAGCGGAGTTTTAACGAATTTCCAAGCAGTCGAGTGACTTAAAGGTAAAATAAATCACATTTTTCGATGGGCCTGCTGATATCAATTTTTGATTGGCTTTTCCTTTGTGTTCTCGTTAGTTTTGGAGACATGTTTATAAAACGTGCTCAAATTCAGTCGTGTTGTTATCTTGAATTTCATCGAGGACAGCTCGGCCTCTTTGTTGTTGTATCTGCATCTATTTTGAACATGGCGGTGGCCAGCTCGAAAGCCAGTGGCTACTCTGGTCACTGGGCACACATTCATTGACGTTTTTTTTTTTTTTTTGCAATGTTCTAGTATATTTATTTTCTGTTAAAAGCGTAAGATCACTTGTAAATAGTGCAATAATAAAAGAAAGTTGAAAGGTGAAGTTAACCAGTTTTTGTTCAGCATGATTTACATATTGATTTACATAAAGCAAGAAAAGTTTGCATCAAAACAAAGTCAACGTCAGTCTCACTTTCACTCAAAGGCCAGGGTACTAAGCACACAGTTGTAAAATGGTCTATTGGTTCCTAAAACATCTACCGAATATCTTACGGCTGTTATTTATATGCAACCATGCTCCTGATGCGTTTTAGGTGTTTAAATTCACAACACCAGCTGTTAAGCGTGATTGTAGCATTGTTTAGCAGCTCGTAGGGATTTATGAAAAGTGCAAGTTGAAAGTTGACTTTTAAGCGAGTCGTCTTCTACCGCCCACACGCGAGAAAAAATTAACGCAATCGTACATTGTTTTTTTTTTTCTAAAACACAGACGGACTAGTTAGATCCGCACCCTTGTGCTAGTGATGCTGGAATTCAATAAAACATTTTTCTGCATAAATAAGCTTTTTATTTTAAAGACTCATGCGGAATCATTCACATGCAGCCTTCAGAAGTACATACTGAAGAAATCACAAAAAGCAATGTTCAGTCACTGTGTTGTACGTTTTATGCAAAACTGAAGTGAGATGCAATAAAATGAAGTAGGGAAATTTCAATAATTAATTTTTATTAATTAATCCAAACAATCCCTTTAAATTATCGTAACCTTCATCAGAACTGACATGCAGTTAATTTACACCAATGTCCGAAATAATTATTGCCACAAATTACCAAGAGTTGTTTTACTTTTAAAAGCGGCTAACAATGTTATGTCGGAATGCTACATTACATTCAATGTAATGCCGCAAAATTCGGGCTAGCAAAATAATACATTTTTACAACTTTTTTATTTCAACCAATCTATCCATTGTAGTCTGTTGAAATACGGACCAATGAACATTTATTCTGGCGTGCCGGAAGGCCTGAGCATTCATGGTGTTTGAAAATCTCACCATGAAGGTTTATAAAACTGCAACAGTTTCGAGTAACTCTTCCAATGTTTAGTTGGTTTCGTCAAAATCAGTGTCGTCATTGTCGTCGACGTCGTCATCATCATCATCATCATCATCGTCGTCGTCATCCTCAAAATCGTCAGCTTTAAATGTAGAAGATTTTTTGGCTGATATCCCAATCTTGTTTTTGTAGCCTATCATTGACCGACAGCAGAACGAACTGCATGCTGGAGCACAGCGCGACGGGCAGGGCATTGGGCACTGTGGAGGTGGGACCGGCGAGGGATACGGGACAGGCGCGGGGGTATATGTCGTCTGGCAACTTGATGGCCATGGTAGTGATGGTGACATGGAGCATGTAGACATACCACAGGGTGAGGGGCAAGGATACATGGAACCAGCGCAAGCTGGCGGGTAGCATTCTAAAATATCAAGAAAAAAAGTTAATTTAGCCACGTAGGGGTGGTAACTCTGTATAAATGAAAGGATATGTCGGCCCAACACTCGGTGGGCTAATGATTTGATCGATAGATTCATCGACTGATTTTATGAACTTAGATAACCCTTGAGGCATTACATTTTATTCAGCCATAGTGCTAGGAAACCACAAGTAAGAAAAAAGTACTATGAAGTAAACTAAATTATCCAATTCTCAAACCTGCTTTGATGATGTTTTTTGCTCCAAGACCAGCAACGAGTTTCTTTAAGTGTTGTCCTTGGCAAGTGAATTGCAACATAAGAAACACTGTCGAAGAACTGGAAGGCAATAGAAACAAATCAACAACTAACCTACAATAATCAGTAAATCAAAGTGAGAAAAGTGCGGCTGAGTTCCCAATAAATGCTTTTAAGCCTAAATTCAGTAAAAAATGAAGGACGTCGGACGGAGAAATAGTAACAAGTCCGCCTTTAAATAATATTGGAATTAAAGGCGATATTTGGCTGCACAGAGAATTTTTAGTTTCCTATGTTAAGTTGAAGTATCGGAAACTGGCAAAAAAAAGCCCACATCGACAAGGAGACAATAGACATTGAGTGAAATGGCTTAGCGTGAGTTCTAGCTAATAACAGGTGCCATTTACATGTACTTGATATAAGCCTGATTTCAACAGAGCATAGATCAAAGGCTCCTGTGAGGCAGCTCGTGTGTACGAAACGCTCTGAACAAAAGATTCTGCACACCTTCGGACCCTCCCTTCTGCTACACCGACTTCCTACCCCCTTGCATCCAACTCATATCGTAGGCTCAATGTTTACAGCCGATCGAGCGATCGAGTGTAACTTCTAGCCAAATGCTACAGCTTGTATAACGTTTCGCGCATTCAAGATACAAAATAACGTACTAAAATACTTATAACAAACATGTGGTTCCCCAGAATTACAGGAATTCTGACAAACAACATACCTTGCGTTTACAGTTTTCAAACAAACAAGACAAGAATATCCTTTATAAATACTCTGGACCTAAAGAAAAGAACAGCAAAACTTTATCAGTTTTACATCATATATAAGCTATTCCACTAGTAGTGCAAGTAGTAATTTAAAATGAAGCTTTTTTAACAGAATTACAGTGCATCATATTTGCAAGGTATTGTTTATTCCTCGCAAAGTTTAAGGACCGAAAACCCGAGCGTAGCGAGGTTTATAAATTTGTCGCGCGTGGATCGCTTTAGGGCGGGTCAGTGTCCTAGTAAGTTGCCTAGCAACAAAAAAGCGACAACGAAAATGTCTCAACTTCAAATTTCGGGGCCATTGTGACCATGCAACCCAACCTCTCCAGTTAAACCAAAAATTCCATCTCTCCTCCCCAGTCGCTAAAATGTTGCGGTGCAGCCTCCCCCTAGCTTCGCGAGGTTCAGAAAGACACGCATTTCTCGTACAGATATAACATTGTTGTGCATATGAGGAGGTATATATGAATTTTGTCATCAGACAGCTATTAAATGATGATTAAATTATTTAATGTCTTTTATTGAGACATAAGCTCACATTTTGTGGCCAAATACTGAAATACAACTATTTTTAATCTATCTTGAACTCTATTAAGAAGGATGTTTTATGTTATGTTTAAACTTAACATTTTAAGGGCTACTTTGTGATTTTCTATCCTATACCATTTTGAGTTATATAGCATAGCAACACTTAACCAGACACTAGTTGGACTGCCGTTCATAGAGTATGATAGCAAGTTACTTTGAATGTTTGTGTAGTTGTTTTTGTTGCTCACCAGTTACTCGATGTTGACATACAATAAAGCCAGAAACCGCTGATTAGGCGAGTGCAATTTGAGAACTTTCAAAACATCACGAGTGACCATAAATCACGAAATGCACCAGTAGTTTATAATTTTTTCTCAGGCCCTCACGGTACACTGCGCGCCACCGTGTGCACGAAACGCTTCAATGGTTTTCAAAATGCTTACATGTTTTAGGTAACTAAAAATTGATCACATCATTTAAAAAAATAACTTTGAATTTCCAAACTTTGAAAGTAGGCTTTGAAACTTTCGCATTGGACTTTATAACCTAAATTTGCACTCTCATTGACCAATCAGAATCTGTATATTTTATTAAGTATATTATAAGGGCCGTTACCGATATTACACATATTACTTACTCCAGGGGCGGATCCCCCCCCCCCCCCCCCCCCCCCTCCCCCCCGAGATGACCTGCATCTTTCTGCGTTGTTCGCTTTTAAAATTTGTTTACGTCACCCTTCAGTTACGTCATTCCTTAGAGGTGCACCCCCTCCTAAGAAAAATCCTGGATCCGCCCCTGTACTCTATTCCCATTTTAAGGCTTTATTACGTATAAACCGTGGCTTTGATAAATAAAATAAATAGGAGATTCAGTGGAATCCACGAGGTGGCTCTTATTTCCAATGTTTCCGGATCGAATTGAAATTTGGAACTGTTGGTTTTCGTGGAGTCGAGGAAAACCGGAGTACCGAAGAAAAACTTCAGAGCAAGGACAAGAACCAACAACAAACTCAGCCCACATATGGCGTCGCCTCTGGGAATCAAACATTTGTGGGAGGCGAGTGCTCTAACCACTGCGCCATCCCTACTCCGCCCTGCTTCCTCGAATACGCTTTAATTCAGTTGCTATAACTAAGTGACTATTTTACTTACTTTTTTCTCAATTGATGACTGCGGTGAAGGCGTAGCGCTGGTTGTTGGTGTTGCTACTGTGGGTGCAGTTGACTTGCCTGCCACAGTAGGTTTTGTCGATGCCCCCGCAGGAGTGGGAACCTGTGGTTTACCAGCGCTACCAGCAGACGCTTTTACGGCAACCAAGTAATTCTGACCTGGTAAATAGGATGAAATAAGAAATAACCAGCGGGTATTACAATGGCCTGTATGCGTGCAGCTGGCGCCGGTTTCCTTTGGCGATGCAAACGCACAGAAATGTTTTGTTAATGAAAATTTATGCTGTCAAGTAACCAGTTTCCCAGTACAATGCTTAATAGATATTGTAAGGCCTATTTTCACCCATCGCGCATTATCAAAGGTTCGTGGAAATTAAACTCGTGAAAAGTCGGTAATTCACAAAAGAAAACACCTGCTTGTCATAAAGAAAATTTGAAGCATTTTTCCTCTCCCTCAAGAACATTTAAGACAACAGTTGTACACACCGAAGTGCAAACACGTTTCCTTAAAGTGCCACTACGACGAAAATTTTTGTTTTTCTTTTCTTTTTTTTTAAGTTCAATTCATTCGGTTGGTTCATAATAATACAAATCGCTATAATTTAGAACGATATAAGTTTACGAAGCCTGGAAATAGCTGACTGAAAACCGTCAAAACCCCGTCCGCCATTTCTCAGTTTGCAAACTCAAGCCTGTAATTATTCTAGAAAGCGGTCTCACGTGTAAGTATCTTCTTGCATGCAAAGATATTGTAAAGAAGGCCCTGGAACATTTAAAATAAAAAGCCCTTGTCTATGCGAGATCAGCCTTTCCATACAACGAAGCAGCCCTCGAGAAACAGCGTTTTTTGTGCTGATTGAATAACTTCATATGACGTCATCCAATCAATCTTGACCATTTGAATTAAGTAATGGCGGTAAGCCGTAGCTGAATATAACTGGTCTTCCCAATGAAATTTGAAGTTAAAATTTGGCATTGGAAATCCTTTTAGAATTCCTTATTTTTACTGACTTGATTCATTAAAAGGAGAGATTTGGAAAACGATCTTATCATAAAATTAAACGCTAGAAGATTTTTTAAAAACATATACCTAATTCAATAAAGGTTGCTTTGGTCATTGGTAATTGGGCATTGGGAAGCTATTGTTTTGGCGGTCACTCAAGCAAAGCATTGCATTGTGTTCCGTATGCCCAAATGCCAATTGCCAATTACCAATGACCAATTGCCAAAGCAACCTTTATTGAATTAGGTATATACCATGCGCGATTTAGGGGTAACACTTATTTTTTTTTTGTTAAAACAATAGAATATTAGAACACAAAAGAACGACAATACAATAGAATACAATACCATAGAATATATTAGAATACATAATGTACAGTTACCTAATACAATGGAGGTGTACAATGGAGCTGACGCTCTAAATCGGGCATCATATGTAAAAACATTTTAAAACTTTAAAAACTTTAAAAATTAGAATTGTATAAGTAGTTTTTTTTACCTTAGTTTTTAATTATACCCATGGGACCACCAAATATTTCTGTTTTGTTTAACCTCATGTATATTCTTGTTTCAATTTTTATTAACCTTTTTGGCTTGATAATGACGTAAAGTTTTAGCGTCGAAACGTCGTCGGTTTTTCGAAGTTTTGAAATGTTTTTAAAACATATTTTAGTCTTCATTTTTATGATAAAATTGATTCATTAAATAACGCAAAACTTTAAGCCGCGCCGGACAGTTTTGGACAATTTTGAGCGATGTTCGCGGATTCTAAACCCCGCGAAAATAAAATGCATTACGGTACCTTCAAAATCTAATAAAGAAAATCCTTCAATGTCACGGCATTAAAATGAAAGCTGAACTATAAATTTGTTACTTACAGCCCAGAGCGCTGAGTTTGGCGGCAACTCCCGGAGTTGTAGGCTTAGCAGTGGCACCACCTGGTTTTGTTGTCGGTTTCTTAGTTGGAGTCGTGGGTAGCCCTGAAAGTTTCCAAAAGATGTATAAATTAGAGTTATATGATGTTCCTAGTTTAAAATGATCGGTGAAAAGGGACACTCATTGTGCGATTAAACAACACATGTCGTCTAAAATGCTGGCCTCGGTTGCTAAGCAATAACCTTATCTATGAGTAACCTCGACTTCATTTAGCTAGAAGCCAAAACATTATTTTATGTTATTTCAGTCATTTTAGATCCGTCGTTTTATCACTGTTACTTATAAGCAACCATTAATGATTTTAAACAAGAGAAACAGATATCTCGATAAAAAATACAATGACGACCTTGAATGTAGACGGCTTGCCCGGCAAAGCAAAGTAAAGGGGGGTGGGGAGCAGCCCGCCTCTGTTCAGACTTAAATTTGTGATCGCGGTTCTCTAAAAAATGTGTACCTCTCCCTAGCCATCTTACCCATTTTGATACCTATTTTCAGACCAAAACGGGACCGCACCTACCTATACAGCTTATATAGCTTATATAAGAAGTTCCCTCTCCCCCCACCCCTACAGGGTGAAATAGTCAATGGCATACTTACGTTCTATCTTATAGACGTAATTAGATTTAGCACTACCACCGACACAGTCTTGTGTAGTTCCGACACACTTAGTGCCTCCACTGTTTTTGCAATCTGTCGAGGACCCCTTTGCGGCATAGGTAGTTGACACGCCTTTGCCTGAGTAGCATTCACCTGATGGAAAGATATGAACAACAATACGTCTTTTATCTTCATGTATCAGTATTTGTGTTCCCGGAGGAAATCGAATACTTAAATTTACGTACCTATGTTGTTAACTGTGAAAAATAGGTAAGATTTCGCTTGGGCCGCAGCTGCACAACGTTTTACGACGCTTGCTATGTATGTTCCAAAGTTTTTGTAATCCACCTTCGTTGTCGATTTGACGCCCTTGATGTCGCTGAAGAGGAGAATTGGGATGTTTCGCTTTGCTGTATTTTCGTTAAAACATCCTACTCTTTTGATTTTAATCCCGTTGACCACTAAAAATAATAATAAAAGAAAGACCGGTAAATTCACCAGTAAAAGATATTTTAGCTTAAAAATTTGGTTTTATCAGCTTAGATGATGAGGTAAGTTGAGTACCATAAAGAGATCCAAAAGATGATGTTTTGAGCGTCAGCCCTTCTTCACTCTCAACTTTTGAATCTCCATGTAACGTGGCCAACTTACGTTGTCATCTAAGTTGATAAAACCAGGGGCCGTATTCACGAAAGCATCCTAAGTCCAAAGAGCCTCCTAAGATATAACTTAGGAGATAACTGGTATTCACGAAGACCTCCTATTTTAAGACATGTCTTATTTTTTCTTCTAAACTTAGGACCTCCTAAATTTTTAAGACATGTCTTAACTGGTATTCACGAAGATCTCCTAACTTAAGATATGTCTTAATTTTTCTCCTAAACTTAGGAGGTCAAAATTGACCTCCTAACTTATTAAAACATGTCTTGACGAAGGCTAGATTCGATTGTTAACGAGTTTTACGTCGATTTTCAGCGTGATTATTGTGTATCACAATAGTTACCGATTAGATAAACATTTTAAAGTATTATATTGCTAAGAAAAATTAAATATTTTCTGGTGATGTCAAACAACACGGTTAGTTTTATATAGATGAATGGGGTTAGTTTCTAGAGAAACTGTGGTGCTGCGTCGGTGGGGGGGTGAAACACGAGAATTTAGTTTTATCGACTGAGTCGATAAGGTAAATTGACCACCGTAAAAAGATTCAAATAGCTGACGTTTCGAGCGCTAGCCCTTCGTCGGACGAGCTAGCGCTCGAAACGTCAGCTATTTGAATCTTTTTACGGTGGTCAATTTACCTTATCGACTCAGTCGATAAAACTAAATTCTCGTAGTTTTATATAGGCTTTCGTGTCATTAACGGGTTCCACATTTCTTTCTCTTTGCAGAGCTATATTTCCGTTTTTCGTGAAAATAAGCCCTTGTACAAGAAATATCGAAGTAGACCCTATTAAAATGATGATGGATTTGTTTGTTGCTTTCGCTACTGACCATGAACGAGGATATTATCACGGTTTTGCTATCTTAAATTCGAGATGAAATAAAGATTATTGTATCGTCATTGTGATTACAACAACAATTTACACAATACAAAATATTCATTCATGTAATTTTCATAACTTATTATTCATAAGATCGCGCCATATTAACTGTCTCTGATTGGTTTACTTTTCAGTACTAATCGATAACTGCCCGCGATCATTAAACTTAGGAGACTGCTAAGTTACGCTTACCTTAGGATGGTCATAAGATATCGTTCGTGAATAGCACTTAGGACATATTTTAGGAAGCTCCTAAATTTTCTCTTAAGTTATATCTTAAGATATATCTTAGGTAGGATTTCGTGAATACGGCCCCAGGTTTTTATATTTCACCCCCACACAATGTTCCACCAATACATCGCTAAGGTGATAAACAGTGAGCATCCCACATGAAATCAGTAGGGCTGCCAAAGACAAGAAGCAATGGCGGAAGATCGTGGCCGACTGCCTTGCAGCCGGCTGAGTGAGTGAGTGAGTGAAAACGACGCCGATTACACCGAATCCCAGTACCGTGGGCTAAAAAATTTCTCGCAGTGCATGCGTGCGTATTCTCGTACCCAGATCTAACGCAATGCACAAAAGTAGATACGAAAACACGGAGGAAAACAAGGAGAAAAACGGAGGGCAATCCTGAACTCGTTGCCGTACCGGCACGAGCGAAAAGTTCTTACCCCAGTATATTTTTGGCTTGCATCAATTTTTCACTTATACGTTAACTCCAGTTGGAATTGAGTAATTTTTAGAAATTCTTAGGTTTGGAATTTTTTTGTTAATGTAGAATATTCCAATGATCTTCCATTTACCATGTTTCATTGAATTAGAAAAAAAGAAATACAGGAAACGATGCCCAGGAACCGATTACGACATGGTTTTTGGCTATGAAAACACTTAGACAAGGTGAAAGGGCGGGGCAGCTTTATATTATAATTAAAGATGAATTACAGTCCATACTGCGCAATCTCAGCTCGGCAATGTTTGTGAGTCTCACAAACAAGGAACGTTTACTAGCGAAAATGAAAATTACAGGACAAACTTACCTTTCCTTCATTATTAACGTCAGATATCCTTGCCAAACAATAATAATAAGTAAAAGAACCCCAAAGTTTTCCCAAACCGACGTTTCAGCTCATCGAGCATTCGTAAACACAACGGCCGTAATGGCGGACTGACGGTTTACTCCAATTTACTCCATGTATGCTATTACCGAAGTGTAACATATCAACAAATTCAAAACAAAAAATGAAAACAAATCCCGAGATTGCGCAGTACGGACTGTAATTCAGCTTTAAGCTACGCTGAATAACACTAGAAAAGTAGGTTATATATGTATTGTGTAATGTAACTTATTTATATGGAAAATAGTCATTTCAACCGGAGCTACACTTTCAAATTCTCCCAAACTCTCTTTTTGCGCCATTTTCTGTTTCATCATTATAACCTGTTCGCAGCTATAACAGAGTTTGTACACTTAAGTCTCATGGTTACAAATAACTTAATATGTGGGTTGAGTTTGTTGTTGATTCTCGCCCTTGCTCCGAGGTTTTTCTCCAGGTTCTCCGGTTTTCCTCCCTCCACAAAAACCAACATTTCCAAATTCCAATTCGATCCGGAAACAGTAGAAGTAAGAACCATTTTGCAGATTTCCACTGAAATTCCTATTTATTTATTTATTTATTTTAATATAATAGAAATTGGTGTTCTTACCGACTTTGGAAAACTGCCCTGAGAAGTGGAAAGAGAAAACAAAAGTTTTAGATCGATGTTAGCATATGACAAAGACCAAGACTTATTCGATCTTATTCGGTGCAAGTAAATATCGATTTTATTACCTTCCGACTGATCAGGGGGTGGCTACTCCCATATGTAAGCTATATAGTAATGTGCCGCGGGGTAGGTTATGGTTTGAGTTATGGTCTGAGTTATCGTTGTTCCCTTAAATAGGGTGTCAATTTTCGATTTTCTTCCCTTAAATTGGGTCAGGGTTTAAGACCCTTCGCGGCACACACCTATCCTAAATTGACGGGAGTACCCCCTCCCCCGCAGGGGAGGAGGGCGATTGATCTCTTCTTGCGACCACTCTCGTAGACGACCAGCTTCCGTCACGAAAAACTCTGTAATTAATAGCTCCTACATACGACTGCAACCACCGTTGGGATTTAGCAACTGGAATTTCTTTGTGAGCGACCACCCCTGGGAAACCCCTGTTAATATTTCAACCGCAGTTGGTTGGAAATATAGGGGCACTCCCACATAAAAATGACGGTGGTGTTCGTCGAAAATTTTCGAAAAATACCCTAAAAGGTACCAAAATGATGTTTGATGGGCGGGATTCAAACGGATTTTTACCCCTAAGAGGTACCAATTCTAAAAGAACACAGAACTGTCATATTATATCATATTTTTACGGCTAAATACCCTAAAAGGTATCGCGATAATGCTATCAGTGGTTATTTTAGACTTTAGCATCTTAAAAAGTACGACGAGCATCCCCGTCATTTTTAAATGGGAGTTTCCCCGAAGGGAAACGTTTCATTTTGTCGATCAGTGATCGATGAGTAGTCCCTTTGGCACGTTGCAAGCTCCAGTTAGCGACCAACTTTTGAATCAGTGAGCGGTTACTTACAGCAGAACTCATTCTCATAAGCGACAACTTGTTACGACCACGTCTTCAAAAACCCGAGTGACCGCGTACAAGAGTTTCAACTGTCGTAAAGAGTTTTTTCACTAACGTGACCCGCGGCCATATTGGAGTGCTAAAATAATAGGTAATGTTTGAATAAGAATAGAGCCAAAGTCCCACAGGATTCGTTTAGGACACCAATATGGTCGACATTTCAATGTTTTGGGACACCAATATGGCCGCCGTGACGTCACGTGCAAACGCTCTAAATTGGGAGCTGAAGCAACGACGACGGCAACGCCAAGGAAAACGTCTCTTGAAAAAAGGCGTCGTGCTATTTTAAATTACTTTGCAGTTGTTCCAATTTTTTTAGTTTGTCTAATGTGACTGGATTGTCCAGGAACTGAATTTGATGTAATGGCTCTCCGGTTCAAATTGAGAAAGGAAAATTAAACGTCGTGTGTTCACGTTCTCCACAAAACCTATTATTTGATCATTTGACGTTGTTGTTTTGCAGAGAACGGCAAAGAAATGTACACTGAATGTACTGAAATGCAAAACGCATGTGCAGAGGCATTGTTTTCGCTCATTAAACCTATTGTTTTGTGCCGTTCTCGCTGCCGTCGCCGTCGTGGTTGCTTAAGCTCCCTATTATCAAATTTTAAACCTTGCACAAAACAAAAAGGATTTCTTGTTTTTGAATCTACTTAAAGGGATAGTATCACGAGGTCGAAACTTGAAAACGTCGGCCCACTTTTCAAGTTTGATTCCGCAAATTCAAAAAGGCCGTCGAGAAGTGGAGGTATTTGTTGAATCAAAAAATCCGTTTTGATAGCCAGAAGAAAGAAAAAATCACTTTTAACAGTGATATGTCCAAAATTCCGGGGCAAGAATAGTGAACAGTGCCGCGCGTGGAACCTCGTGATACTATCCCTTTAAAGCGAATAACCTTCTGAGTTTGTGTGTCCTGTAGATAATAGTTGGCGTGCTACTTACCGAGGACACTGCCTGTTCCTGAAAATGAATAGTAAAACATTTTTCATTAGGTTTACCTGCTTTTATACAAGAACTAAAGATAATGATCACGCTCTGTTAATCCATAGCTATTGACTGTATTATATCAGTAAACCACGTGGAAAATGAAATTATATAGAACCAATATACCACACATTTCTGTGGTCTGTCGGTGCAATAAACCACTTCGGATGTTGAAATAAAACTCGAAAAGGTTGTAAATCACTCTTCTTCCAACATTCGGCGTTATTTTATTGAGCCAATAAACCATAGAAATGTAAGTGGTCCATTTCCTAAATAGTTGCTAAACCAATTTGTGGGACAAAATATTCCAATTTTCCAATAACTCTAATAAAAAAATAAACTTACCTATAAAAAGGACGACAGTAGTAACAGCTAGAACGCATGCCAACGGATGCTTCATGTTTGTTGTCCAAAACGTCCTTTACAAATATGAAACAATAAGCTGTAGCAATTCCAAATTTTTATATTATGGATGAAATATACGAATTCAGGAAATTTATTAATTCCACTTAACGTGTCATATCATATTAAAGGATTCTCAAGCACCGTTTTACTTTATATTATACGTTTATACTAAAAGATTACACTATACGTTTTGGCACGGCAGGCAAAAAATGTATCACGGCTCGACTTTAAAGTGGTCCTGATCAAAGGCGTTTTACACTTCACTTTTATCCGTACTATTTTTTTGTCGCCAAAGTAGGTTGGCACGGGTGATTTTTGCTCTTGGTAGCAGAGCCTTTGCTCAAACTTGTCAACGACACTGAAACACAGGACATGCGTAAAGTATTCGCCAGTCTGATTTTCAACGTGGCGGTTGACAGTGATCTTTTTAGGCTTTTAAAAATACTCCGCGGTCAACGTTCTTGTAGTTATGGGGTAACAATTTATCAGAAAAGTTAATTATCATTCCAAAAAGGAAAGGCGGATAATATATTTTTTTCGTTTTTCTTTCGGTGTCTTTGCACTGTCGAAATTGAAACTTATTGTTTCAAGTGCTTCCTCTGCTAGTTTTACTGCTAGCTTTGCTGGCTGCCGCCATATTGAGCTTGTCTGCACATGCGCATTGCTCAAAGCGATTATGGCACGGCTCGTCTCTGTTAACATTGAGCTGAATTTCCAAATAAACGGCACCGTGACCTTTTTCTGTTTTTTACCCGTGTTCGGACTACCCCGCGACTTGATCCGAGCACGGGTAAATCTTAAGCACGGCTCGGGTACATTTTTCATGTTTACACTGAAAAACGAGCCGTGCCACTTTTAAGGATACCCTTGCCAAATTTTATCCAAGCCGTGCCAAAACGTTTTTTATGTATAAACGGAGCTAATGCTTTAGCGTCCTGGTACATTTGTATAACTAGAAGTGTATCATTTGAACACTATATACGACAAAATCGAAACTGGGAAAACTTAAAAAAGGTTTGTTTCTTTCACATCACCGGTAATCATAAAACAAAAATGGCACTCTTGCTTTAAATACCGTCACCGTTTATTATTTCCGCTCGAAAAGTTATGAGCAAAACAACTATGATAAATCGCTTTGTATTTCGTCGTTTAGTACTTTTTATAAAATAAGATTCATTTTACAAAATGTACTATCAGAATTTAGACTTTGTGTTTTCCTAATTTTTTTTTCAGAATCCAACGTGGTTACTTAAAGCTATATTTTTTAAGTTTAACTCTACATAAAGCATTTATACGGTAAATCACAAGACGATAATTTCAACACGAAAATCTGGAGTAGACATAAACCATTAAGTTTGTAGACTATAGACAAGAATTAACAAACATATTTTAAATTGTACTTACCGTTTGGAACCAGAATACGATGACTTTTTTCGACTCTGTTGTTCTGATTAAATCTTATCTCACGCTAATGACTTTAGTTTGTTTAGAAAACTTTTCCACTTGCGCACCTTTTATGGAAATTGTTTCTTGTTTTCCCATTTGAACATATAATTTACGTACCAGTGTTTCTATTCAATGATTCATTGGTTTCTTGGTTTCCAAAATAATATATGATCAGTAGATGATTTTCAAGGTAGATAAAGCAATAAGGGAATTGAATTGAATAATGTTTGTAAAGATTAGAAAATAATCTTAAATTATTGTCTTTTGTTTGAAATTTACGAGATACAGGGTTTTGTGTATACTCAAACTTTAATTCTGCCTTTCTGGTATTTTTGAAAACGTCTCTGGTAACCATTGAATATTTTGTAAACTATGATAAATATGGCGCGAATGAATAGACGTAGTTACAAAATATTTAAAATTATATTCGTACTTCAAGAAATTGAGCGGGGATAAAGCGCAAACCTAAGTAAATAACATTCGAGATGTTTGAAGTGCTACTCCGATCAAATCATCGACTACATTTAATTTTCGGCGAATCAGCAGTTAACTCAGTTCCTAAAGTACAAGATATCCAAAGTGTACTTTCATATGATAAAGGAAAGTGAGCATTTTTGCACTCAAATTCTCTACAATTTGCGACCGCCATTAAACCGCCATGTTCCTGCGGCCTGGTTAACAGTTACAGATTTGTTCGGAATTAATTATTAATTCCTTCCATTTACTAATAACTGCGACGATCATTTCTTCTCTTTATATTTCTCTGTCCGCAGTTCATATTTGATTCATTCATATACTTTATTTGTTAGTATGTTTTCTCTCTGACGCGTATGCGTGACACTCGACGTCCCTTTGCCTTTGTTGACAAGTCTTTTGAGATGCAGTAAATCATATCGTCCTCTGCGTAGCTTATGTCTCTTTCTTTTCCTCAAAATATCTTTCTGTTTTATGTAGAATGCGGCTTTGCAACATTTAAATGAACATCTTGGACCACATGCAGGTGAACATAGATAGGGACACTGGTACACTGGCAGCGGTAAAACTGGGGGAGAGTAAACTGCCGGAGGATACAGAGGAGGGCATACCGCTGTACATGAAGTTTGGCACTGAGGTGGGCAGCTCAAATGCATCGGTATATGTTCCATGCAACCTGCAAACGACATTTAAAATGATAGGGGTTAGTTTCTAGAGAAACTGTGGTGCTGCGTCGGTGAGGGGATGAAACACGAGAATTTAGTTTTATCGACTGAGTCGATAAGGTAAATTGACCACCGTAAAAAGATTCAAATAGCTGACGTTTCGAGCGCTAGCCCTTCGTCGGAGCGAATCAAGGAATTGTGGGTAGTGTGTGGTTTTATATAGTAAGCGGTGGAGCTACGCTATTGGTGGAAATTTGGTGACGTGAAAAACAAATGTAAATTAGTTGAATGAAAAGCGTTCGTTGATTCCGTGGGGTTTGAGAGTGCCGATTTGAAAGATGATTTTTTGTTCTAGGTTTTTACGGCTTTCTGTGTTACCCTGGTGTAGGAAAAGGCCGCAGATTGTCATGTGTTGTTTAGAATGGTTAGTAAGATTAAAATGGCGCGCGACTGGTTTGGATGCGTCTTTGTCATTTTTTTCAACGTCTCGGAGATGTTCACGAAAACGGTCGCCCAGTCTCCTCCCTGTTTCGCCAATGTATATCTTTTTGCAAAAAGTACATGTTATGCAGTAGATAACATTTACGGAGGTGCATGTAAAACGATCAGTGATTTTAATAGATCGTTTGGGTCCTGTTATTTTGTCTGCGTTGTGAATGAAAGGACAAGTGTTACATCGTGTGCGTGTGCATTTGAAAGTTCCCGGTTTATCGTCAGATTTCAGTGCGCTCGTAACTAGAAAGTTGCCTATGTTTTTGTCACGTTTGAATGAAATTAGTGGGGGTTGTGAAAAAATTCTGCCAGTTTCGGGGTCGTTTTGGAGTAATTTGAAATTTTTTAAAATGATGCTTTTGACTGTGTTGTTGTGTGGGTGGAAAGTGAGGGTGAATGGAATTCTCTCGTTTTCTTCCTTCTGTGGCGTTTGTAGTGCTGATTGTCTGTCGATCTGTTGTGCACGTTGTTGGCCCGTATTAACAACAGAGTCAGGGTACCCACGTTTCTTGAAAAACTGGCACATTTCTTCTGATTTGTTGGAAAAATCAGAGTCATCACTACATAGCCGTCGAAGTCTGAGAAATTGAGAATACGGAATGGCGTTTTTAACGTGCGATGGATGTGAGGATGAATGTAACAGATAACTGTGGGAATCTGTAGGTTTGTAGTGCACACTTGTGGATAAACTGTTACCGTTGATTGAAATATTAATGTCAAGAAAAGCGACTGAGGTTTCGGAAATTTCCCAGGTATATTTTAGAGCTGGATGAAAAGTATTGACAGAAGTTATGAATTGATTAAGTTCCTCTTTACTGGAAGAGGTAGCGCCAATGCAATCATCGATGTAGCGGCCGTAGAGTTCGAGTTTGATTCCGTGGTACTGATTAAAAAATTTGTCTTCGATGTGGCCTACAAAAAGGTTAGCGTAGCTTGGTCCCATTTTGGTGCCCATGGCGACTCCATTAACTTGTTTGTAGTAGTTTTGGGAAAATGAAAAACAGTTAAGTGTCAAAACTAATTCGGCTAAGCGGAGCAGTGTTTCTGAGCTTGGGTTTTGAATGGAGCGCTGGTCGAAAAAATATTTTAGTGCTTGAAGTCCTTCGTCATTGGGGATGACGGTATATAAAGAGGTAATGTCCATAGTGAAAATTAATTTGTTTTCGCTGGGAAAACTGAAATTCCGGAAAATTTCGAGTGCGTGAACTACAAACCTACAGATTCCCACAGTTATCTGTTACATTCATCCTCACATCCATCGCACGTTAAAAACGCCATTCCGTATTCTCAATTTCTCAGACTTCGACGGCTATGTAGTGATGACTCTGATTTTTCCAACAAATCAGAAGAAATGTGCCAGTTTTTCAAGAAACGTGGGTACCCTGACTCTGTTGTTAACACGGGCCAACAACGTGCACAACAGATCGACAGACAATCAGCACTACAAACGCCACAGAAGGAAGAAAACGAGAGAATTCCATTCACCCTCACTTTCCACCCACACAACAACACAGTCAAAAGCATCATTTTAAAAAATTTCAAATTACTCCAAAACGACCCCGAAACTGGCAGAATTTTTTCACAACCCCCACTAATTTCATTCAAACGTGACAAAAACATAGGCAACTTTCTAGTTACGAGCGCACTGAAATCTGACGATAAACCGGGAACTTTCAAATGCACACGCACACGATGTAACACTTGTCCTTTCATTCACAACGCAGACAAAATAACAGGACCCAAACGATCTATTAAAATCACTGATCGTTTTACATGCACCTCCGTAAATGTTATCTACTGCATAACATGTACTTTTTGCAAAAAGATATACATTGGCGAAACAGGGAGGAGACTGGGCGACCGTTTTCGTGAACATCTCCGAGACGTTGAAAAAAATGACAAAGACGCATCCAAACCAGTCGCGTGCCATTTTAATCTTACTAACCATTCTAAACAACACATGACAATCTGCGGCCTTTCCCTACACCAGGGTAACACAGAAAGCCGTAAAAACCTAGAACAAAAAATCATCTTTCAAATCGGCACTCTCAAACCCCACGGAATCAACGAACGCTTTTCATTCAACTAATTTACATTTGTTTTTCACGTCACCAAATTTCCACCAATAGCGTAGCTCCACCGCTTACTATATAAAACCACACACTACCCACAATTCCTTGATTCGCTCCGACGAAGGGCTAGCGCTCGAAACGTCAGCTATTTGAATCTTTTTACGGTGGTCAATTTACCTTATCGACTCAGTCGATAAAACTAAATTCTCGTGTTTAAAATGATAGGATGTATGTTATAGCCGTTTTACTGACTGGCTGAAAGCACAGAGGTCAAACGCAAAAGGCCAACGCCACTTTCGGTTTGCCTTAAAAACTGTAAGTGCTTACGAAGCTACGGACCTAAAGTTTGTTATAAAACATTAAAAGAAATGCAATGGCAAATATAATTGAAGCGCCCTCGATTTTTGCGTTTAAAGATTCAACTTTCTTCAGTTATATAAAAAAAGTGTTTGCAAAATTTTGGTGGGAACTTAGCACGCGCGTCACGTTTGAGAGAAAAGAAACGAGGGGCTGTGGGGACGAGAATGGGGCTGAACACATTTGAAAAACATAGAATGCACGATTAATGCAACGATATACCACTTTTATTTTGTTTGCATTTGTTTCTGTTTTTCTGCCGTAAGAAGCAGCTTGCCATTTTGTTTGCTGAACATATGAGCATTTTACTTCAAAGTCAGAGTCAATTAGTCGAGTCGTGCAATGTGGTTATAACGCTTGTCTCTGTGGATTAAAGGCAACATCGGTGACCATTAATCACTTGAATGCCGGCTTTTTAACAGTACTTTCCGGTGGTGATGATTATTAGCATTTTACCTAATAGGCTATTTTTCTTTCGTTTTGATTTTTGCCACTGAGTGAAAAAGAGTGAAAGGTTTTAAGACTACGCAGGCTAGTTATACCAGTAGCTCACATGATATTCGAGGTCTGCCTAAAGCAGAGGTTGGGGTGTTGATATATACTGCACTCTGCATGTTAGTGTTAGTATCTGCAAAACAATTCAGCGAAGAAAGTAACTGTAATGCAGATATTCTGCAAGAATACCACCACCAATGGGCCATAACAGTGTGGTCGTATAAACGGGGAGGTGACTAGCTTTGAACGGGTTGGGGTCGATATAACTTCTAGTTTTAATTATGGTTTATAACTTTTATTAATTACAGTTTGGAGTTACTTTGGGAGGTTGATAGCCCGATTACGGTTTGGAAATGTACGATATCTTGCCTTCCGTCGGACTTACAGGAATCAAGTTTAAGAGCATAGAACTTAGAACATTGAACTTCGTCCTATCAGTACATACATTCTCCATCTTTAGAGTAAGCGTGTTCAACTTTTGTACAAAAAAACTTACGTCTAGCCTTGGTTGGTCGTTTCGAAGATACAGGCTTTGTTCCCGGTGTAGCTAAAGTAGCCTTTGTTGAGTGTAAATGAGTTGGAATTGAAGAAGACTTCGCCGCAGAAGGAGAGGGAGATGTTGAAATAGCTAAAGGTTGAAATAAAAAAAAATGAAATATCCCATTGCAATCAATAGGCCGCTCCGAAAAATACCATAATAATCTTTTTTGTGCAGGATGTGCAGGCTCAGCCTCACCGGGGTGTAATTATTTAAGTCTCCTTTGTTAGAATGGCACAATGAAATTCAGAGTACATGTAGGAACGCTAGGATGTAGCATTGTGTTTTCGTATACAAATGTGCACCGTATGCAAATTGCCAAGAAGTTGAAGCATAGCACGTGCAGTTCGTGCTGAAAACAAAAGAAATTGGAAAAATCAGGCTTACATCAAGCACCACCCAAACCTGCACTTTAAAGAGTATTATGGTATTTTTATAGGTTCTGGAGTGGGGGGAATACAGATATCCGAGAGCAAAAATGCAAAAGTTGATCTCCATCGATACTTACGCCTAGCTCTAGACATTGTCTTTGTAGCTGGTTTCGTCTTTATAGTGGGTTTTTGGTTAATAACTGCTGTTTTTGTAGCTGAGTTAGTTGAGGGCTTTACTCTGGGAGTCGACGCAGTTCTACGTTTGGATGGTAACCTAGTTGGCCTCGTGAAAACGCTTCGGGTTGATGGACCTTTTGTAAAGGAAGACCATGATTATCATGAGATCAACACGTAGCGCGTGGGGCAAGTTTAAGAACATTGCCAGTAGCCGGTTTAACATTTTTTGTCATCTAACTTATATCTTAATAACATTCTGACTTCACATTTTAAATCTAAGGCTTAACTATTGCCTTATAAATTTTACAAGAACGCTTGTATTGAGTACGATAACTATTTGCCAACTTACGTTTAGTCACTGAAATTGTACCCTTGCTGCCTGTAGGCGCTGTAGATACTGTGGGGTTTGTTGGTCTCGTAGCAACAGAACTTGGTAGAGCGCTTCTTACAGTGGTTGCGGGAAAAGCTTTTGTGAGAAAAAAATGACAACAAAGTTTCAATAACAAATGAAGTATATGAATGAATCATATATGAACTGCGGATAGAGAATGTAAAGTGAATAAATCATGATCCTCACAGTTGAAAGTATATGTATTTGCCATTTAAACAATTGCAATAAAAACCTGAAAAATATTCAGGGCCCTGATTCTTTTTTCGAGCTTAATTCTTTGCAATTGCTTAAATGGCAAACACAACTGCGAGGATCATTTCTCCACTTTACAAAGTTTTAAAAGTTTGGTATTGTTGTTCTTTTTATTACGTACGAAGATATACAGGCTATATAAGTGAAGAGAGCGTTGTTAAACGAACTTATTATGTTACTATCACAATCTCCCAGTTGACTTACAGCATTGCGTCCCCATCCGACTTTTCTTTCTCTTATTAAATCGATAGATTTATTTCACTGCAGTAAAATGAAAAAAGTTAGTTTTACCTATACTCTCCTTATTTCATACTTACACCTGGGTGTTTTTGATGTTTTGGTAGTTGGTGACGTCTTTTCAGTTGGCAAAGTTCTTCTGGTAGATGGTAATCTTGTTGCCCTTGAGGAAATACCTCGCGTCCACGGATCTTTCGCTTAAGAAAATAAAGACAATTAAATCATAAACAAGGAAAAATTATGATGGAGGAAAGGCTATTTCGTTTTGTGTACGTTGTGTTGCTGGAATCCTACATTTACTATTACTGCTAGCAACGAGCTTGTCCACCTTATTAAAAAAACAATTATTTATTTATTTATTTATTTATTTATTGAAAAAGTACTACACCTTTTATGACGTAACTGCATGTCAACAGTAATGTAGTCTTTTTAAGATCTTAAATGGTTAAATAAATTTATGAAAAAAATAGTTGTGACATCTTACTTACGTTTTGTTATTGCATTCGTTCTTGTCCTGCTAGGCAACCAGCTGGTTGTAGGTTTTACTGATTTTATTTGTGTTGGCTTTGTAGCAACAGAACTTGGAAGCGTCTTTTTAGGAGTGGCGCGACTGGAGACTGAAAACATGACAACATGCAAACAGTGAAAAAGTTTACCATTCTGCCTTGCTTCAAATCCTTTCTTATGAGACGTTTTAGTACTCTGTCGTGAATGTAAGTATCATCTAAAGTGAAAATGTTCAAAGTGCTGCAGGTTCTAGGAGCTCCGACCATTACATTACCCCAGAAACTGATGCCGTTGACTTTTGTGCTTCCCATGAGAATGGGCGGCCCAGTGCCAGATTACCTCCCATATCTGTGATATTACTTACGATTAGAGGACGGACTTGTTGGCTGGGTGGATTCGGTAGGTTTCGTTGCAGGAGGCGCCGGAGAAGTTTTTGTAGAAGAAAAACATAAAGTTGATGTTTTGCTTGCTGTAATGAAAAACAATTAATTTATTTCTGAGAGTCGGTCGAAGCATTTAGCTCTGCAGTGCTGATTGAATGACGCTATAAATCACTCACTATTGTTTAAAAAAAAGATTCTCAACAGGTGGAAGGTTAACCAGCTGGGTTCTTTTTGATTTTCCATCGCGTGGCCAAGGATTTGGACACGGGACTACCATGTTACAAATCCATGTAGCGGTCAAAGAGGCCTAGCCTGACGGCATCTTGCTGTTGGATATTTCCACCAATCAGAGTGGTTGTTAGTCTGGAATTTCAAAAATGGAACTGAACGTACTCCGATTGGTGGAAATAGTCAACGGTCAGATGACGTCAAGAACATGCCCTCAAACGAAGGACATCAGACTGGAAGAGGACTCGGGGAGAGAGTGCAAGCGGCCTCGGACCGTCTGAGAATGAAGCTAACTTGAACCTAGGAGTTCCAGTTTACAAGTCAACGCCTCTAACCACTCGACCACGCTTCCTCTCGAGAACCACCGATATTATTGTTGTATCTTTGTTGGTCTTTTTCTTTTTTTTTCCATTAAAAACATGTTTTATGAAAGTTACGTATTATCAGCTTAAAAAAGCTTTTAGTGACATAAAGTGTATTGTGCATGTTGTACAGACTTACGTTGTTCCAACTTGTAGACGAAAATCGCACGATCAGTTCCAGCACATGGTTCACCTTCGCATTCAAAATTGCATGGCTCGTACTTGGAAGTAAAACACTGTCTTGAGGGACCATCTTTCTTGTACGTCTCATATGCACCATCGCCAGACCAGCACTCCGCTGAGGATGGGGCAAATGTAAGGATAAGGAAAGTAAAGTGTATCTTCTTTTAACAAATAGAAAAGAATGACGTTCTGTTATTAAAGCGGTTGCCAATAACACGCAACACATCGAACGCACAGAATAAATTACCTAAACAAATCGCCGAAGCAGAAAATGTGAACATTTTTAAGAACAAGCTCAGACGCTATTTATTCTTGTGAGCATTAAGTTACTTAAGTGTATTTTAAATTCATTTTATAGTTTGAAATGTGATGTATATATTTTTTTGTTTACTTTTATTTTTACTAGTCTAAGGAGAGAGATAAACTAGAAAGGGATAACCTATTTTATCTCCTTCTCACGTTTCTCAATTCTCTATTTTCGAATTGCCCATATTACACTTTGTTTGCCCCCCAAATTTTGCATAAACTTTTGTTTGTAAATGCTATTGGGAGGACTGCATATTCCCAAGAGCACTTCAAAACAATAGTTCATGCAAAATTTGGGGGGCAAACAAAGTGTATTATGGGCAATTCGAAAATAGAGAATGGAATTTGTGAATAAACAGTTATTTATG